>CM059583.1:119482500-119875000 GCA_030407085.1 Trichopria drosophilae
CGAGTGCACCCTTGCAACAAATTTTAGCTTACTCAATGCACGATATCATATCTAAAACTCTATATTTCTAAAAAATGCGTCTTGAAAAAAATCAAATTTTGCTACTACGTATGTCAAAATCATATACAAATTACATTTCTTTAAATTCTCTTACTACTATTCAAAAGAGCAGCTTCGAAAATGGTACAATTTTATAGTGTTTATTTTTTTGGAAATTTATTTCATATTGAAAATAAGCGTTGAAGTTGTAGTAAACTTCCTGTGCATATTGGGTTAAGAGTGTATTCTTCGAAAAATAGCTTATACAGTTTTAAAAGCTCTTTATAATCATCCCGAGGATGTTGCAACGCTAGAGCAGTTTCCATAAAGTTAAGTAGTTCAATTTTCTGAACTTACAAAATTTCTCTATCTTCCGTAACCTGAAATTCGGTTTGTAAATAGTTTGTCCAATTTTTGGCCAAAACTCTTTTAAAGCATTTAATATTCGGACCAGAAGAAGAGGGCATTTTTATATCATAAACTCTTCTTAAAATAACTTAAAAAATATGATGTCTACAAAGAAAGTTCAAAATGTCTTTTTGCAGCAACTGCCGCAGTATAATATATGCGCCTTTTTCATGATCCATATTCAATGATGTAGTATCACATCGCGGACATTCTACATTTTTTCGAGAACCCATTCCAGAAACGCAATATAAACTTCTTCTACCTGTTTTTCACCCCTGGAAATCGGTAACAAGGGCATTGGAAGTAATTGCGCAGTATTTGCACTAGTAAGTACTATTGCAAGTCTATCCACTTATTCCATATGAGTTACTGAAGAGAAAAATTTTCCATCCCAGTAAACTACCGGAGCTAGCAGCTTACATTCTTGAAGCACTCTTTTTAAAATAACCGCCCTTTCTTTACGAAAATAGCCTGCTGCGCCGAATATGAGATCTGCTTATGCACAAAGATGAAATATCACGTTCTAGAGCATCCGGTACTGCTCCAAAATGAGAGCTCTGTTCCTAGTAATTATTTTACAAGCATCGAATACCGTTGCTACTTTTGTAGTAATAATGGAACAGGTCTTGTCTAACATTTTCTTTTCTGGTTGTGGTGGACTCAACTCTGCTTCTGAGCATTGTTCTTCTTCTGAGCAATATTCTTCTTCTGAGGATCTACCTTCAAAATCTGATGCCACTTCGACTTGTTAATAAAATTCGGCGCAGCTACTGTTTGAGGAATCAACGGTTTCTGAATACCATACATAAATCCTGGGCGATCTTTATTCTTTTGGAATATTACGTTTCTCATGACATTGATCCATAAAATCTATACAATACAATGTCATGAAAAATAAAATATTATTACATCGTTTTCTCTGTCTCCATCGTGTGTTTTGTTCCTGGTGATATTTATAAAAACGTGAGATGGTCTGAAAATATTAAGTGAATTTCAGTATCTTCAAGTGTGTTTATTTTTTTACGTTTCGTCGTGTACATTATAAATTATTATTATTATAATTTTTTTTTTTGACGGAGGGGGGAAATGCGTTAGGCAACATAGGAGGTTGAAGATGTTGGTTAACCCCCCGTGTGTCGGACTCTCTTACCCATGATGTTCGGGGCAAGGTTTACCGACTAAAACTCTAACCTCCCTTGGCCTTCCATAATCCACGTGTGCAGTCTGTAGTTTCCGGTATCCATCTCCTCCGCTGCAGACTGCACCGGGCCATTTCTTTTGCAACTGTAACCACTCCCTCTACCATCGGGTAAGTGGTTACAGGATCTCGTGTGACCTCAGTAGACGGAGATATCCCAGCAGCACTGCTTTCTGCATTCGGCCTGCGATGGAATTTGCATGTTCTCGACAGGCCGGAATGCTTTTGATGCTTTGGAGGAAAGTTGGTCTCATTCCTCCCAGCACTCCAATTATCAACACGACGAGCTTGATTTTGAACCCTCGATACAGCTTGCGAATCTCGAACAGGAGTTCCTGATATTTCATCCGTTTTTCGTCCTCTTTGCTGACTATATTTGTTTCTGCTGGTGCAGAAAACTCGATGACGAAGATGGATTTATTATCGAAGTCAATAAGGACGATGTCAGGCTTATTGGCTGATATTTGCCTGCTCGTCGGGAATGAGTAATTCCAGTATATTCGGCACGACTCATTCCCCACAACGGATTCAATATCAGTGGGGACGTACGGCAAAACTGGGGTTGCATCAATACCATAAGTGCTGCGAAGATGATAATACAGCACTCGAAGAGCCGCATTGTGACGTTCGATGTATGCTGAAACTGCAAATATTGGGCATGCTGCCAAAAGATCCATTAGTGTCTCAGCATGACATCTACACAATCTACAAAGCGTACTCTGTACCGCCTGGTGTAAGATGTTCTGGCTTGTATACGCTAAGGTTTTGATGCAACGGCTTGTCGATATGCCTTCCCTCCAACATACGGAGTTGTTCCTTCCGTATGTTAGCCCTGAGACGCACTGGGCACAGATTGAAGACTGATTCAGCCTCCTGTGCACCACTACGTCCCACGTTGAAAACCAGACCGAGGTTTCGCGCCGCTCGTTCGGCCGCGTTGTACAAAAACTCCCCTTTCCCCTGAATTTCATGCTGATGAACCAGCATCATCAGGGGATCCTCCGTTCGATTAATCACGTCGCAAGCTGTCTCGAGGACCAATCGGTCATGCATACACTCCAGGCTTAAAAGGCCACGACCTCCCAAATTTCGGGGCAAATACAGTCGTTCCACGGAAGATCTTGGATGCAAACTGCGTTGCATACAAATCATCTTCCGTGTGCTTCGGTCAAGATCCCTTAGCTCGTCAACGTTCCACTTCAGTGCTCCAAAAGAATAGAGCACTGGTGATACGGCCAACATATTCGTGGCTGCCACCTTATTTCTCTCGGTCAATTCTGATGACCAGATCTGACGGAGAATGCGCCGGTATTTCTTAATGATCGTGGTTTTAGCAGCCTGCACATCCTGGACATGCCTTTGAGGTACGCCCAGGTATGTGTAGGCTTCTTCGGCGCTAAGGTGGCGGATGACATTTCCGTTGACGAGCTCCATATCGTTGTTATTGGGGCCTGACCTTCCTCTGTGCAAATGAACGACTGCACACTTGTCCAATCCGAATTCCATGCCGATATCTCTCGAGTATGTGAGGGCGATGTTCAGAGACCGATGTAATTGATCCTCGCCTGATGCGTATAATTTAAGATCATTTATATAGAAAAGATGGGTGATCTTATGTACACGTTCAACAGGCGGTCCACACATGTACCTTTGAGATTTCCGGAGAGAAACGTATAGAGGCAATAGTGAGATGCAGAAGAGCAGAGGACTCAGAGAATCTCCCTGATAGACACCTCTTTGGAATTGACCCAGTCTAGACATGGTTCGACGCTTGCC
The DNA here is from genome assembly GCA_030407085.1 of Trichopria drosophilae. Taxonomy (NCBI): domain Eukaryota; kingdom Metazoa; phylum Arthropoda; class Insecta; order Hymenoptera; family Diapriidae; genus Trichopria; species Trichopria drosophilae. Next base: position 119,485,922 of record CM059583.1, read on the forward strand.
CGATGTCATGACAAAGCGTGTTTTCCAAAGAGGCATCAGGTCTTCTACAATTCTCACTATGTTTGGGTGGACATGGAGGCGTTTGAGCAACAAGCTTAAAAGCTCGTGCGATGTTGAGTCATACGCCTTCATGTAATCCAGCCAGGCTATCGACAGGTTACGCTTGTACTGGACTGCGTCCTGACAAACACACCTGTCGATAAGCAAGTTGTCCTTGCAGCCGGATACACCCATTTTGCAGCCTCGTTGTTCTACTATCCTTTGCCACACCGGTTTCACGGATATCTCAATACGTTCGTTCAAGATGTTAGTGAACAATTTGTATAACGTATTGAGACACGTGATCGGTCTATGGTTTTTCGGATCGGACAAGTCTCCCGATTTTGGGATCAGTGTCGTTCGGCCCTCCACCAGCCAGTGCGGAATGGGTTGGTCTCCATTTATATAAGAGGTGAATATTCGGGCTAGGTGTTGATGGACAGAAGTGAACTTCTTCCACCAATAGTTATTAATTCCATCCCAGCCCGGCGAGGAGAAATTCCTCGCTCCCGTGATGGCATTTTTCACCTCTAATGCACTGACGGGTGGGCAATCTTCACTTTCTTGTGTGACTTCGTCGCACAACTGTGTGAAGATTTCAATACCTGGAGTGTCTGCATTAAGCCTAGATGTTTTCTCGTAGATGCTCCCCCAGAATTCCTCAACTGCGGCCATCGACGGAAACTCGCTTGAGGCTGCGATACGATGTTTGAAGAGGTTGGAAGGATTCGTCCAAAATATTGCATTTTGTCGAATTCCATCCTCCCGTCTTTGCAGCCTCTTTTTGGCATCCGCCAAAACCCGAATTTTATCCGCCAAACGTTGCTTGATTATATTCAAACACATTACTGCAAACCGACTATGCATTCGCGCCATGTAGCCTCTGTGTTGCGGACAGCTCTCCTCGTAGCAGCGCATTAGATCTCGCCTGAGATCCTCCGTCCACTGAAATCGTCCGTGGGAATGAAAAGGTCGTTGTCCCGGGACACCCGTTTCGGCTCCTCCACCTCGGGACTGGGCTGCATCCGAAGCAGCCCGATGGTCAGGAGCCCTGCGCGTTATTCTGTGAGTAACCGCAAATACAGGGAGTAGGGTGGTTAGCCCTACTCCCCGTTGTTATGCCTCTCTCGTTTGTCTCTTACCTCGCCATCCACTGGGGTTGGTTACCCAATCTCTGGCAAGGTTGCTAAGAGTCCAGGGCCCACCGGCTTTAATAAGCACACGTGGAGGTGAGAGTAGGCCATTTGGGAAGATAGGCTAAGATGCAGCTTTTTGCATAGCTGCATTGTGTTACGCATCATTCCCTTTGGGCCCATTATTATTATTATTATTATTATTATTATTATTATTATTATTATTATTATTATTATGTTTTGTTCAATTGCAGTTGACGGACCGGTAGGGGGAGGTGAGAGGAGAGGATGTACCTATTTGAATAGGGGAAACAGTTGGGTTTATGACGTCCTACGATATGCGGCGATTCAGGATGGTCTTCGTATCCTGCCGACTTGCCACTGCGCGGCTTCGTCGTGATCCTCTGTACCTTTTCTGGGAAACTAGGAATTTTCGGAAGGTGGGGGTGAGATCTGTGACGAATCTTGTTACACTATGTTCGCGTCTACGACTCTCGAGCGGCCGCCGAATTTGCACATCGATCGGTTTGTGTAAACTTTTCTGTGAATTTCCCTGAAAAAGATGCGAATTTTTTTTTATGTAAGCAGACCCGAAAAACCCGGCATCACGCGTGCCTCGCTGACGGAGGTTTTTCAAGCGCCATTATTATTAGTCGTTATAGATATGCAAAATGTCGCCGTAATTACGTCCAAGTACGGGCATTCATTTGTTCTCGCCAATTTAACAGTTCGGATCGAGCTTCGAGTTCCGGATAAATTGGAATGCAGTTTTGGAAGCCACGAGGCTATCCTTTGCGCACGTGGTATTCCCGTGGTTGGATCCGTACGGAAAAGTTCGCGTTATACATCTAAGTTTTTTAGTTCTCAAAAATATCCAACTCTTAGATTTAAGAGCAGTGTAGGATATTAAAATAAAATCATTGGTTTTCTATAATTTACAATCTTTGGTTCATCCATTATTACGGGATTCGGCCTTGCGGACCGGCATGCATCTAAGCGCGAGTGGATTAATGCATCGATTTACAAAGTTTATTAAAATACATAGTGGAGAGTCCGGTAGTCCCGACCACCTAAGGTTTTTCGCATATAACTTATTCTTCGCGACTTCAACAAGTAATAGAAAGTATTAAAAATAATATTTGTATCATGTTGAATGCATCCGTGGAGAATTTGAAGACAAAATAGCAAATCTGTTAAAGAATTGCAACCTTTTACGTCATTTTACTTGTCTGGTAGCCCCGACCACTCAATAAATTAACTTGTGTATAATAAAAATACATCATTAAATACTTACAATGAACTTTTATTCGAAATAAATTAATATTTACATGCTCCATTGTTTAATATAACTTAAAATAGATGTAGTAAGCAATGTAATAAACATATCGTTAAAAAAGCTTTTTGATGAAATTTTTAAAACTATTCAACACAAATATAATTTTTTTCTTGCTCTTTTGCCTTTGCAGTTTCGTTAATGACATTGTCCATTAAAATTTCCGAGTGTTCGGCTTGTCTCTTTATTATTAAAAAATTATTACTACTATCATTATTGAAAAATAAAATTATTATTAAAAAATAGCTGTATTTTTTAAAAATGTAATGTAGAAAACTACGCACTCAAGATCTGGTAATTCCGTTACTGTTATTAGAATTATTTATTTCCTAAATAAATCTATAAATCACTTCACATATCTAAAGCCAGCATACGATGTGTAGTCGTGTCAGTCTGTTCGCGAGAGGATTTTTATGAAGAATAAACGAAAGAAAACAAATTACATTTAAGCTTAATTTCATTACCGAAGTCAAGTTAGCTTTTAAAATGGTTAGATGAGCAATATTTTTACCGGTCGGGACTACCGGACTCTAAGTGTTCGGGGGTACCGGAAAGTTTGTATGAGCCTTGAAATTGTTATTATAAACAAATGAGACATAAAAAATAAAGTTTTTATAGCCTAAATCGAAAGCTGGGGGATGAAATTTTCTATACACACAACGATAATTAGCTTATTTATTATATGATAATAAATATTAACTGCGAAACTTACCTATTTCTTTTTTAAATGTTCATTTTATGAGTGTGAGGAATAAAAACTTATGCTATACTATTAAAGTAAAGACAAATAGCTTCCTATTCTCAAATTTACAGTTTTGTATAGTGTACCATAAAAAAATTATAACATTTTTCAAAAATTAGCCAAAATCTATCTTTACATTCGTAGAATTAATTAGTGGTTGTGGCTACCGGGTGGTCGGGGCTACCGGACTCTCCCCTATGATAAATTGAGACACGAGAAACCCGAGAAAGTAGTTCGAACTCGGTACTTGCACATTCTCTCTCTCTCTCTCTCAACCTCTCTCTCAACCTCAGGATAGTGTACCTTGGATCACGACAATTCCGGCGATATTTATACTTTGGATGAGACGCAGAATATGAGTCTGAATTTTTGTAAACAAATGTTTCAATTTCATCCTTCATTTTTTGTTAGTTTTTGTACTCGGAATGAAATACATATGAGACATTCCATTACAAATCGAACACTTTTTAGACGACTGTTTTTTAAATCGCTTGCAACTTTTTTTACGTGTTCTAGGGATAAAAAAAGTGGACACGTGTCACGGGAATTTTTTTAAAAATTTTTATTTTCTGAGATACCGGAATATTAATTTTTGACGTGATGCGTTTTATGCCTTTATTCAAACCTTCGTATCTCCTGTATTTTTAATCGAAATGGAACAAATTTTTTTTTCATTTTGATGCTGAAAATCTCAGCTTTCTAATGCATATTTTTTATTGTTGATTTGGGCTCCTTAGGGTCTGAAATGTCGATACTTGAAAAACTATAAGGTCATTTTTATGTCCGAAGTGACCAAATTCAATACTTCGTCCAGACTTGGCCTGGGTCGAAGTAAAAATGCATTTAACTTGAAAAAAAAAGCGTTATTTCGAATATTGTAACTACATGGCCCTATAGTACGCTAATCACATATTCATTTTCGGGGTTGTACCGCAGAGCGCAGAATATCTGTCATCTTTTGTCTCTATTTTTACGTATAAACCTATGTGTTCTATCTCGTAATCGCGAAAAGCTGCTTTGCCACTGCCTATTTAACTTGTATGCAGGGGCGGGCTTCGGCCCTTCGGGAACTGGCGACCCCGCATCCCACCGAGCTGGGCGACCAATACCGTGTAGGCAAGTACTCAACTGGTAGATGACTGGTGTTTGAATTATGGCCAGTCCTCGCAATGTCTTACCAGGTCATACTAAATGGTACTCGCGGGGCTGTTCCAAGCAGGGAACCCTTCGGGGGACCCTCTCAGCCATTGGTGTTGGACTCGCGCGGGTAGTGGTTTCAAAAGCCTGCAAGCTGGGCTAGGAGCATTCTTTAGGACTGGAAGGATCTTCCGGGTCTGAAAGGTCTCGCTTGCTCCGATGTGTGAGTTGCAATGCAACTCGGGTGTGACCCTGCAGAGTGTCGTAGGGATTAGAAAGGTCCCCTCCTCACCAAGGAGCTCATAAAGTCTTGCCGCTTTAAGATATATTGTTAGAGACTACCGGAAGAAGGGGTCTCGACTCGGTCCGGGCGTATCCCGGCTCCGCGGCATAGGGCCCGAGCTTTAGAGCCTTCAGGCGGGTAAGGCTCGGTCAACAAATAACGAGGTGACTGCATGTTGTCTATTTAATTTTATGTTTCTAAAGATATGTATTTTTAAACGTTAATGTCGAAAAATGGTATACTTAGTGCACAGGTGATGGGTGAACTGTCAAGAAGTACCAGAATGATTGACACCAATTTCACATTTTGCAACACTTTTTAGTGCGTTTAACATATGAGACATTCCATTACAAATCGAACACTTTTTAGACGACTGTTTTTTAAATCGCTTGCAACTTTTTTTACGTGTTCTAGGGATAAAAAAAGTGGACACGTGTCACGGGAATTTTTTTTAAATTTTTATTTTCTGAGATACCGGGATATTAATTTTTGACGTGATGCGTTTTATGCCTTTATTCAAACCTTCGTATCTCCTGTATTTTTAATCGAAATGGAACAAATTTTTTTTTCATTTTGATGCTGAAAATCTCAGCTTTCTAATGCATATTTTTTCAATTAGTAAATTTGCAAACACAGCGCTGTAAATAACAAATTAATATTTCAAAATTAATTTTGACATTGATGAACCAGGTTTGGGAAGTTAAAAATAGTACCATTGAATTCTTCGTCAAATTTCCTAAAAAAAAACATATTTTTCTGGAATGGTATCTTTAAGTCCTGTATTCGAAAAAAATTAATTCTCCCGCGGGTCTCCTGCCTTCGCGGCGCGCGGGCTTCCGCAGCACCCGTCTGTATCACCCGCCGCACTAACAAGGGAACCCTCCCAGGTGTGTCACACGGATTCGATTGAAACTTGGCACATCGAAAGGTCATCATAATTGATGACAATTGGCCTTTAAACTTGGTGCCATAAATCACAAGAAACAAAATGGCGGCTGATATATGACAAAAAATAAGAAAAAAATCGTCGAATTCGCTTGAAACTCCTTACTCGGGGGTTTTTGGGGTCGCTGAATACGAATATGATGTTGGATTTCAAAAATTAAAAATGGCGGACTCAACATTGCGGACGACTATTTTAAAAATAGCTCGTATTTGATTACAATTTGTTACTCGGGGGTTTTTGGGATCGCTGAATACGAATATGATGTTGGATTTCAAAAATTAAAAATGGCGGACTTAACATGGCGGACGACTATTTTAAAAATAGCTCGTATTTGATTAAAATTTGTTACTAGAGGATTTTTACTATCGCTGAATTCGAAACTGACGCTGAATTTCAAAAATACAGAATGTATATATAGATGTAATTCCACTGTGACGTATGAATATCATATAAAAATCAAGCATAGCCAATCCAAATATCTAGGAAAGTAAAAATTGAAATGGACTTCAAATAGTATTGAAAAATTATTAACTATCTGAAACTGTTTGGAAATAAATTGACATGATATTTATTTAAATTAAAATAAAAGTTAAACTCTTACAATATTTACATTTTTTCACAGAATTCTTCTGTTACTCAATATAAGTTTTGCACATGTGCAGATCAGTAAAGAAATGATCTGCACAAAAACTTTCTTTGCACCAACTGCACTTCGCCATCTGTATGCTGGTACAGTTGCTGCAATGTATTTCTATGTCCATAAATGCAAAATGGACAGGATTTTCGAAGAAATCGGGTCTATTTTCAACGAGACCAGCTTTGTACCAACTATATTGAAATACTGATCTGTATCGCGGTGAAGAAAACTGACCATAGACCAGAGCGTGCAGTTTTATCATATTGTCTCGCTGGTGTAAAATGATATTAATGTTGTGGAGAATATTAAAATCCTCCACTTTTCACATATAATTTTTCCACAGGCAGAAACCCCAAACATCCAGAGGCTGTGCGAGAGAAGTTGCTCCTGCTGGAATTTGCTGAATTATGACTTTTAAGTAAAATTGAATTTGAAATTTATTGGGTAACTTGACGATCTTCCAAATTTTGTGACACAAGCGATAAAACATTAGCGAGGATTAATAAACATTATCAAAGTTTTTGTGCAGATCATTTCTTTACTGATCTGCACACGTGCAAAACTTATATTGAGTAACAGAAGAATTCTGTGAAAAAATGTAAATATTGTATGAGTTTAAGTTTACTTTTATTTTAATTTAAATAAATATAATGTCAATTTATTTCCAAACAGTCTCAGATAGTTAATATTTTTTCAATACTATTTGAAGTCCATTTCAAGTTTTACTTTCCTAAATATTTGGATTGGCTATGCTTGACTTTTATATGATATTCATACGTCACAGTGGAATTACATCTATATACATTCTGTATTTTTGAAATTCAGCGATACTAAAAATCCTCTAGTAACAAATTTTAATCAAATACGAGCTATTTTTAAAATAGTCATCCGCCATGTTGAGTCCGCCATTTTTAATTTTTGAAATCCAACATCATATTCGTATTCAGCGACCCCAAAAACCCCCGAGTAAGGAGTTTCAAGCGAATTCGACGATTTTTTTCTTATTTTTTGTCATATATCAGCCGCCATTTTGTTTCTTGTGATTTATGGCACCAAGTTTAAAGGCCAATTGTCATCAATTATGATGACCTTTCGATGTGCCAAGTTTCAATCGAATCCGTGTGACACACCTGGGAGGGTTCCCTTGTTAGTGCGGCGGGTGATACAGACGGGTGCTGCGGAAGCCCGCGCGCCGCGAAGGCAGGAGACCCGCGGGAGAATTAATTTTTTTCGAATACAGGACTTAAAGATACCATTCCAGAAAAATATGTTTTTTTTTAGGAAATTTGACGAAGAATTCAATGGTACTATTTTTAACTTCCCAAACCTGGTTCATCAATGTCAAAATTAATTTTGAAATATTAATTTGTTATTTACAGCGCTGTGTTTGCAAATTTACTAATTGAAAAAATATGCATTAGAAAGCTGAGATTTTCAGCATCAAAATGAAAAAAAAATTTGTTCCATTTCGATTAAAAATACAGGAGATACGAAGGTTTGAATAAAGGCATAAAACGCATCACGTCAAAAATTAATATCCCGGTATCTCAGAAAATAAAAATTTAAAAAAAATTCCCGTGACACGTGTCCACTTTTTTTATCCCTAGAACACGTAAAAAAAGTTGCAAGCGATTTAAAAAACAGTCGTCTAAAAAGTGTTCGATTTGTAATGGAATGTCTCATATGTTAAACGCACTAAAAAGTGTTGCAAAATGTGAAATTGGTGTCAATCATTCTGGTACTTCTTGACAGTTCACCCATCACCTGTGCACTAAGTATACCATTTTTCGACATTAACGTTTAAAAATACATATCTTTAGAAACATAAAATTAAATAGACAACATGCAGTCACCTCGTTATTTGTTGACCGAGCCTTACCCGCCTGAAGGCTCTAAAGCTCGGGCCCTATGCCGCGGAGCCGGGATACGCCCGGACCGAGTCGAGACCCCTTCTTCCGGTAGTCTCTAACAATATATCTTAAAGCGGCAAGACTTTATGAGCTCCTTGGTGAGGAGGGGACCTTTCTAATCCCTACGACACTCTGCAGGGTCACACCCGAGTTGCATTGCAACTCACACATCGGAGCAAGCGAGACCTTTCAGACCCGGAAGATCCTTCCAGTCCTAAAGAATGCTCCTAGCCCAGCTTGCAGGCTTTTGAAACCACTACCCGCGCGAGTCCAACACCAATGGCTGAGAGGGTCCCCCGAAGGGTTCCCTGCTTGGAACAGCCCCGCGAGTACCATTTAGTATGACCTGGTAAGACATTGCGAGGACTGGCCATAATTCAAACACCAGTCATCTACCAGTTGAGTACTTGCCTACACGGTATTGGTCGCCCAGCTCGGTGGGATGCGGGGTCGCCAGTTCCCGAAGGGCCGAAGCCCGCCCCTGCATACAAGTTAAATAGGCAGTGGCAAAGCAGCTTTTCGCGATTACGAGATAGAACACATAGGTTTATACGTAAAAATAGAGACAAAAGATGACAGATATTCTGCGCTCTGCGGTACAACCCCGAAAATGAATATGTGATTAGCGTACTATAGGGCCATGTAGTTACAATATTCGAAATAACGCTTTTTTTTCAAGTTAAATGCATTTTTACTTCGACCCAGGCCAAGTCTGGACGAAGTATTGAATTTGGTCACTTCGGACATAAAAATGACCTTATAGTTTTTCAAGTATCGACATTTCAGACCCTAAGGAGCCCAAATCAACAATAAAAAATATGCATTAGAAAGCTGAGATTTTCAGCATCAAAATGAAAAAAAAATTTGTTCCATTTCGATTAAAAATACAGGAGATACGAAGGTTTGAATAAAGGCATAAAACGCATCACGTCAAAAATTAATATTCCGGTATCTCAGAAAATAAAAATTTTTAAAAAAATTCCCGTGACACGTGTCCACTTTTTTTATCCCTAGAACACGTAAAAAAAGTTGCAAGCGATTTAAAAAACAGTCGTCTAAAAAGTGTTCGATTTGTAATGGAATGTCTCATATGTATTTCATTCCGAGTACAAAAACTAACAAAAAATGAAGGATGAAATTGAAACATTTGTTTACAAAAATTCAGACTCATATTCTGCGTCTCATCCAAAGTATAAATATCGCCGGAATTGTCGTGATCCAAGGTACACTATCCTGAGGTTGAGAGAGAGGTTGAGAGAGAGAGAGAGAGAATGTGCAAGTACCGAGTTCGAACTACTTTCTCGGGTTTCTCGTGTCTCAATTTATCATAGGGGAGAGTCCGGTAGCCCCGACCACCCGGTAGCCACAACCACTAATTAATTCTACGAATGTAAAGATAGATTTTGGCTAATTTTTGAAAAATGTTATAATTTTTTTATGGTACACTATACAAAACTGTAAATTTGAGAATAGGAAGCTATTTGTCTTTACTTTAATAGTATAGCATAAGTTTTTATTCCTCACACTCATAAAATGAACATTTAAAAAAGAAATAGGTAAGTTTCGCAGTTAATATTTATTATCATATAATAAATAAGCTAATTATCGTTGTGTGTATAGAAAATTTCATCCCCCAGCTTTCGATTTAGGCTATAAAAACTTTATTTTTTATGTCTCATTTGTTTATAATAACAATTTCAAGGCTCATACAAACTTTCCGGTACCCCCGAACACTTAGAGTCCGGTAGTCCCGACCGGTAAAAATATTGCTCATCTAACCATTTTAAAAGCTAACTTGACTTCGGTAATGAAATTAAGCTTAAATGTAATTTGTTTTCTTTCGTTTATTCTTCATAAAAATCCTCTCGCGAACAGACTGACACGACTACACATCGTATGCTGGCTTTAGATATGTGAAGTGATTTATAGATTTATTTAGGAAATAAATAATTCTAATAACAGTAACGGAATTACCAGATCTTGAGTGCGTAGTTTTCTACATTACATTTTTAAAAAATACAGCTATTTTTTAATAATAATTTTATTTTTCAATAATGATAGTAGTAATAATTTTTTAATAATAAAGAGACAAGCCGAACACTCGGAAATTTTAATGGACAATGTCATTAACGAAACTGCAAAGGCAAAAGAGCAAGAAAAAAATTATATTTGTGTTGAATAGTTTTAAAAATTTCATCAAAAAGCTTTTTTAACGATATGTTTATTACATTGCTTACTACATCTATTTTAAGTTATATTAAACAATGGAGCATGTAAATATTAATTTATTTCGAATAAAAGTTCATTGTAAGTATTTAATGATGTATTTTTATTATACACAAGTTAATTTATTGAGTGGTCGGGGCTACCAGACAAGTAAAATGACGTAAAAGGTTGCAATTCTTTAACAGATTTGCTATTTTGTCTTCAAATTCTCCACGGATGCATTCAACATGATACAAATATTATTTTTAATACTTTCTATTACTTGTTGAAGTCGCGAAGAATAAGTTATATGCGAAAAACCTTAGGTGGTCGGGACTACCGGACTCTCCACTATGTATTTTAATAAACTTTGTAAATCGATGCATTAATCCACTCGCGCTTAGATGCATGCCGGTCCGCAAGGCCGAATCCCGTAATAATGGATGAACCAATATGGTCAACGAACAAATCTAGCAACTGATCGCGATGCCCTCTACATTACGACTCTTTTTCGTTAAATCTTGTCGGCTCAAAATCAGCCGCGGTATAATTACCTTCTAATCGATCTAAAAGACGATTGACGCGATATCTTGGGCGACCAGACTTATTTAACTTAAGACGTTCTAACGCCCCGTATAACGATCTGGTCGACAAATGAAATACCCATACGTCTAATTCCCGATAATCATTTTGTTCCATTTTGATAATATGTAGATTCTGGAAGTAGTCATCGAGTTGCTTGTTTAAAGGGATGCCGTTCTGAAGTAAGTACATCTTTAGTTTCCTGGGTCCTCGTTACAGCGTCTAACTGACGGCACGGAAAACTAACAGTAGCGAAATGGAAGCCTGTCGAGAAACGCCAAACAAAATCCGGACTGGTCCAGCGAGACTTTCTTGAGAAGCTTTAAAAAAGGTTTGTACGAGAATTATTTAAATACAAGTTCTGAAAAGGACTGATTATGTACTAGATGTATGAATAGGTTAATTCTTAGTTATAGGTGCCTAAAAAAATTGAAATTTCAGCTTTCGAAGATGATGACTTACTATTGGTCTAAGTTGGAGGCTGTACACTTCAAAAGTTTACTTTAGCAGAGTCGGAAGTTCAGAGTCGGAAATTGCCTTTTCCTAAATTTGCTCGCAACTTATAGCCGATTGAGAAGTGCGATTTGTTCTGATTATCTAAAGGTCATGAGAGGGGATTAAATTTGTGTGTTAAAATTTAATCCGTGAATTTTAGCTAAAAAATGGTTGAATCTCCTTCGTGATTTAGTTTCTGTCAAAATAAACTGTAGTTGTTGTAATAAAAAATTTCTATTTGAATGCAAAAATCACGTTTTTATTCAGCTACACGTGCGTTAATGATATTCTTGAAAAGATCAATTATTACGTGTTTTTCATTAAAAAAAATAATCCTTAAAATCATTATTAATAAAAAAAATTATGATTTATTTTTATTAAAAATTGCGTAAATGTTTTTAGTTCGTTAAATTGTGTGCGTATTTATGTGTAACGGTTGTCTTATTAGTTTATCAAATATCTGCGTTAATTTTTAAGATCCCATAATAATTTCATGTTGCCCATGGTAAGTCGATTTCGGAAATTACTGAGGCTCGTGTTTTGGCTGCGATCTTATTAAAAAAAAGATTTCGCTATTCGGTTTCAATGCAACGACAATTTTGAAATATTAAATAATCGTATTCTCAGAATTTACGGCTGGGTTCAAATACGTATTTTCAATTTCGAGTTTGTCGACGCATTTAAATTCATGATTCATCATCTTTATTTAGTTTTGGACTTCTGATACCCTTCGACTTATGATGCGGGCGTGAATTAGTGTAAGTTACGTTGTGTCTATTTATCTGCTACTTTCTAAGTCTCTCTGTTTTTCTGTTACCGATTTCTTACGTGGGCTGAATGTATCCGCCACAGCTATATTATACGATATTTCAATTAGAAAATTAGTAGAAAATTACTTAATATTCCGTCTATATTTTTATTATAAGTAATATAAAATTAAAATTATAAATTGTATTTCTTAACGCTTTAACGACCAGATGTGTTAATTTTTAATTTTGATTTCAAGCTCTTACTATTAAAAGAAAAAATTAGTAAAAATTCTAGATGTACATTCACATATTTTTTCAGGGTCGTTCTTTCGAATGGCATTGTCAAAATTTGAAAAAACTGAATTTTAACTTCTATTTTTTCAAAAAATCTGAAAAAATAGAAGATTTTGGCATGCAATTTTTTTTCAGTTGCAATTTTAGTTGTGATGTCAATTTTTCCAGGTCATCTAAGGTATCAAAAACGTGCTCCTGACAGTTATATTTTGAAAATATGCTTTGCGCTTTTTGATTTTTGGTATTTTTTAATTAAAAATGGCGCCTGAAAGTAAAAAATTGTTGACAGTTTAATATAGGATGGATAAGATTTTCAAAAGTTGTTGAATTCTCTTAAAACTTGTTACTCGTGGGTTTTTGGGGTCGCTGATTAAGAATCTGAAGTCTTTTTTTCGAAATTCAAATGGCCGATCCAATATAATTTTTATGAATTACTCTGAAGAAGTATTTGACATCGAAGTCGTAGAACAGTTCTATAGAGTAGTCTTCTGTGTTTTACACAGATATTTCTACTGTTTTGTCAAAATTATCATCTGAATCAGATTTACCAAGATCAATTATAGTTGTTTTTATGTTGACTTTGATGCAGTTGTTATACTCTTCAAATTTGAGAGATATATGTACTTATTATGCACGCGAAAAATCAATACATTTAAGTGTCTGACTAGTAGGTTCGAATTTGTGTGAATGTGTATAATAATATTCATAACGTATCACCAAAGATTGTGTAAAAAAAAATAAAAAACATAAAACATCTTTAAAAAAATGATTCTCATATTTGTCCACCTCCTCGCGGTGAGAATCGGTAAACTTTGAATACTCAAAGGCTGAGAGCGATTATAACGTCGTTATATTTTAGTAGTTTTAGTAGCATATTTTCAACATAGTAAAACATTATTTCCATTATAAAAATATTAAAATTCGTTTCATTTTTAAATATCTTACTTCAGATTCGTAATCAGCGATGCCAAAAACACCCGAGTAGCAAATAACAAGGCAATACGATGAAGTTTTGATTTTGTCGTCCGTCGTGTTGGATCGGCCATTCCAAATTTTGAAAAAAAAATGAATTCAGATTCGAAATTAGCGACCCCAGAAACCCCCAGTAGCAAGTTTTAAGAGAAATCAACAACTTTTGAAAATATTAACCATCCTATGTTAAATTTTCGACAACTTCCAGGCGCCGCTTTGAATTAAAAAATACCAAAAATCCAAAAACCCAAAGCATATATTCAAAATACAACTATCGGGAACACGTTCTTGATATCTTAGATGGAAAAAATTATATCACAACTAAAATTGCAACTAAAAAAAATTGCTTGACAAAATCTTGTATTTTTTGAGTATCTTTGAAAAAAAATAGGAGTTAAAAGTCACTTTTTGAAAATGTTGATAATGCCATTCGAAAAAGCGATCACAAAAACATATGGAAATGTACTTCTAGAATGTTAACTATTTTTTTTCTTTTCATAGTAAGAGTTTGAAATCGAAGTTAAAAATTAGCACTAAAAATAATCTAAATTGAAAATTTGTCGAAGCAACGATTTTATTTTATTAATTTAATTCCTTAACAGCAGTTATTAAATATTTCATCAAAATCAACCCTTTTTTTCTGTTAAAAAAAACTAATGTCGGCAAATTGTATATGCGCCAACATGAAAATTAATAAACATTTTAAAATTGATTTTAGAATTAAATCTAAAGGGTTAATTCTGTTCTGGCGCCATTTTTGTAACTGCCTTTTATTTTTAATTATTCGTCTTTACTAAGACGCCTCTGCGTCTAATTTAATAAGAAAGGTCGGTCTCGCACCGTCAGTTACAAAACTTGCGTATTCACTTTAGCATGACAGGTCAGGCAGATCGAAAGTTTCGAATAGTGTCGATTTCTTCAAACAAAGACGACAATCAGTTGTCAACTGTAGGGTCTGTCGATATCCGGGAAATACGTGACGACCAATTCCTTACTGAGTGACACGTCCTTAAAAAAACTAAGTTCTATGGAAAGGGGTCGTGAAATGGGCAAACTCACGACTAGAAAGTTAATCATTAAGTATACTTATCACATATGATAAATTAAGACCCGCCAAACCACAGAAAATAGTTCGAACTCGGTGCTTACGAAGTAGGCTCGTCCTATCTCGCGAACTCTCTTACATACACTCTGTCTCTGTCCCCCCTCCCTCTCTCTCTCTCTCTCTCTCACACGCACTCAGTGTCTCTCTCTCTCTCTCTCTCTCACATACATACTCTCTCCCTCTCTCTCTCTCCTTTTCTCTCGCGGAAAATGGACGTCGCATGACTCGGAAGCCAGACGTTTGGCTTCACTATTAGATTTGGGACGTCGCGACGCGTCGGTCCCCAAGTAAAATAATAATGTTAGCCATTAATCGATTTCATAAGATGCTAAAGGCGTCGATGAACTCTCACGCTCGTTTCTGTTGAAATGCTTACCGGCAATTTTCCCCTACTTGCTGCATTTACTTAATCAGTCTCTACAGATGTCGAGTTTTCCTTTGTTATGGAAACATGCCCTGTTGACACCCATCAAAAAAGTAAAATCGCCTACTGGTCCTTCGGATTACCGACTGATCTCGATTCTGTGCACGCCCTCAAAAATCTTAACGAATTGTCTACGAGCGGGTTATCAAATTTCTAAATGGTCGTAACTGGTTTGACCCATTCCAATCGGGATTCCGTAAATATCATAGCACTCAGACTGCCCTACTGTTCGTCACAGAGGAAATTCGCTCTGCAATCGAGGCGGGTATGATCGTTATTTTGGTGCTTTTTGACTTCAGCAAAGCGTTTGACATGGTTGACCATGTCCTTCTGCTCAAAAAGATGAGTGATGCTGGTTTTTCCAACTCTGTGATCAGATGGTTCGCGTCGTATCTCGGAGGACGTCTCCAGGCGGTTAGTGGGCCTAACGGAATTACATCGTCATGGTTACCAGTGAGAGCTGGAGTACCCCAAGGCTCGGTTCTTGGTCCTCTTCTCTTCTCGATGTTCATCAACGACTTGCCCTCTATCTTTCAGCACCTTCTCGGCTCTCCATTATTGTTGAACCTTGTTGACATAGAATTCAGGAAGTTCTTAAAAGCAATATTAAATTTTCAATAATATATTAATCCTAACCAGCGCAGGAGCCCGAGTACTAACGGAATGACTGTGATACTAAACAATGATCAAATATATCATACAAGATCATATCCGTTATAATTTGTTATAACCATTGTTATGTTACAGCTTTGTAAAACAATTTTATTATACGTATAGTAAGCAAGTTGAGATACTCAGAAACTATGAAACTGTTGATTTTTCAACAATTTGTAATAAATAATTTTAATTTTTTTAAAATTGTATTATTTTAACGGGCGGAATCGCCCTTTTTACACAATTGTTGCCATATTATTAATCGTAAGATTTTTGCGGGAGCCGCAGATCGACTTAGAAAGATGACTCCATACTTCACATTTGTGTATGAAATTTAGGACTGCAGAAACCTACGCCAAGTACAGCAGCGGTCATGAGTCGATTTCCGCCAGATAAACAATACTTTCGTAGCTCGACGACTTCGTAGTCCAGCACGTTACCGCCTGAGCCGCGAAGCCGATATTTATTTCAAACAATTTTTTAAACAGCAAGAAAATATATAAACAATTAATAGTTTGGTTACGAAAAATGAATAAAGTGATAAAAACATATGACCGCCATATTGTATCTACCTTTTTGGGTTTGTAAAACCTGATTTGAGATTCATAATCAGCGAGCCAAAAAACTTAAAGCTAACAATAAGTTTCATTGAAATCCATTTAAATTTTAACAATTATTTCTACCATATTTTATCAGACATTTCGTCTTTTGAAAATCTGATGTCAAGTTATTATTCAGCGATTCTCAATACATGAGACTAAAGTACTAAATAAACTTACATTGTTAGAAAAAAAACTTTCACTTTTTTCCATTTATGGGCTTACCGTCTGGTCGTTAAAAGTTAATAACATTTTTAAAATAAATAATCAATATGACCTCATCATTTCTGAAGGAAAATCTCTTTTGTTTATGAAAAAATACCCTGTTTTTAAAAACTTTACAACAAATTTTGGAAAACACGATTATTTCTAATGCAAAATACATGGGCAATTTGGTGGGCCCGTCGACACCATTAAACATCAACCAATTGCAAAATGAAAAAATACGTGTTTTTTTATTTTCGATGTATTGCCAGAAAAATATGTTCTTCCAGATTATATTTTTTTTCAAGTAAAAGCTTGGTTAAATAAAGTGGAAATTAATAATTTAATAAATATTATGTGCTTTTACTCGTATTGGAAGAAAGGTATTTCACAGTAAATGCTATGACTTTTGTGTAATGTAATTTTTTATTTTTCAGCAGAATTCGATAATACTTAATTTGTAGTAGTTCTATTTTGTGAACCATTTCTGCTACCGAAGTGGTACATAAATACACTAAGAATGATGGGCTTCAATCACTTCCATAATGGGACGAAGTCATTTGCAAAATATCCTAGTTATTTGAGAATCACCCATAGAGGTATTGCAAGAAACATGTTCTCAATTATGAAAGAAATGTAACATCTATTTCTTGACACGAAAGGATGGCCAGTTATAATTTAAACAGTATTGTTAAAATGTTTGGTTATACTACAGACGTGCAATAATTGATTTTTATTAAAAGGGTTTCTCAAGATGGCCTATTCTGTTGGTCGAAATGTAAAGAACAATGCTGATTATTTATATTTTATCACCTAAATGATATAAAAGGATATAAAAGGACCATCAACCCAAGAAACTGTTTACTTAAATTTAATTAATGTCTTATAATGTACTGCGCGATAATAAGCCATGTGAATCCGACCTTAAGGGGATTCTAAACGAAATTTAAATGCCCGCTGCATTTTGCGCGTCTTTTATTCGGACCCTACGTTCTCAATTTTCAACCGATTGCGATGAAAATTTTTTACAACTCCTTGAGATGCATAAAATGGTCTTTGTGGAGCTAGAATTTCAAATAACATCTCTGAATTGTCTTAATAAATATTTATTTGATTATGCATAAGTTATCAGTTTGCCCGCTAGCGCTGCGATCGGTTCATGCGTTATGTTCTCAATGACGTCACAAAATCAAGATAAAATATAAGTAATATAGCGGACCAACACCCAGCTGTTTGTCAGTCATATGGAATCAGCATTCAATTCCGAAATACGCAGTTCGAAAACTTCGTCCGCCGCGCCGCTGTTCAACAATTTTCCGTCCATTCGTGACCATATGCACATATCGTGCATCTCAGAATGCATCGTGATGGCTTCACCGTGAGTTCACCGTGAGTTCACCGTGAAGAGGAGACAAAATCGGCACCAAATACGAGGAGGATGAATATATTAATTGTTTGATGACGTTGAAGTCTATACAATGGAGTTTGTACAAAAAGATTTCAAGTAACATTATTATTTTTCATCATTACGCTCAATCACTCTTTTCATGCACCATTTACATCAGTTTTACTTAGTATTTTTATCCAAACCTCTCTTATTCCATCCGATTCACAATCTTCGGTTATGTAAATTTTCCTCTCCTCAGCATAAAATGGACATTCAATAAATACGTGGAACCCGCAATCCTCTATTATCGCTCCACATTTGTCACAAATTTTCGCATCGTTAAATCTAAAAAACTTTTTATCTATTAAAGTGCTACCACTTTTAATCTTAATTGTGCTACCACTCTTTTTTGATTAATAGGAGTATTTAACAATAGATATTTCTGGGTTCCACCATACCAAGTCAAATTTGGAAAAATGGGTAACGATTGTGAACCATACATTCTTTTCAAATCTTCCGCGTATAACACTCTCTAATAGGCTTTTTTTTTAACTCCGTGCGCTAAGTGCTCACTTAGCACACTGTTTTCCGTGTGCAAAGTAGAACATTCGTGCACCGTGCGCTAAGTAAATACTTAAATTGAACGGAAAACAGTGTGCTAACTGGGCACTTAGCTCACACGTTAAAAAAAATAGTATACGATACGCGTGCGCGTAGGTGATCCCTACTTAGCGCACTTGTATCGTAATGTACTATTATCCATCGAGTTTTGTTATTACACAGGGGGGACAGACAACTCGTTCCAAGTGGGTAATTCTCCTATAGTTTAAAAAAAACACCTTACTTGAGCACACCAATTGCGTTTGCTTAACGAAGGATTACTCTCTGTTAAAGTTTTTAATCTTAAAAAACATTGTATCGGGTATCTATCCTCCTCCATATTTAAAATCTTTTCAATAAAATTTAATATTCTTTTAAAAACAACAGAGGCCAGCCTATAAGATCCCATTTCCAAACAACATGCATACGCAGGAGTATTCTGTGGAAATAACGAAGACTCCAAACTTCCGACGTATACAATAAAACGCTTGTATCTAGACTTTGATCTCCAATCACTCAGATTTAATCTATTTATTAGCGCCACTACATTACCCGGTGCAATATTTGCTTTACTATACGCATTGTTCATCGTCTTAATAAAGATTGCCGATTCTGAAAAGGAAATTCCTAGATATAAATAATTACTTACGATTTCTATTTCCTCATTTCCGTATATAAAAGGATTGTATTTATTTTTATGTCCGTATCCCCCCTTTTGAAAAATTACAATCTTTGTTTTTTTAATATTCACTTCTAAAAAATTTTTCTGACAATATTTATATACAATTTTTAATATTTTTCTCATTTGCACTTGAGTATCCGCAAAAATTACAAGATCATTGCGTAGGCCAACAAAAGAATTTCCACCAAGCGATTGATCGATACTCCCCTTATTCCCTCATTAAGCATAAAGTCTTCGAGATCCCTAATAAACAAGGCAAACAGAATTGGGCTTAATATCTCCCCCTGTAAAACTCCTTTCGCAACGTAAATCGGGTCCAAAGTACTTCTCCTTCCCTTAACCGACATACTGGCTTTATTGTACAAATCTATTATAATATTTAAAAATTTAGAACCAGTGCCAAGTCTGTATAATTTATCCCATAATAATTTGTGATTAATGGAAGGAAAAGCACTCCTGAAATCAATGAAAAGCGCGAATAATTTTCCTTTTCCACAGTGAGCCGATTTTGAATCAAAGCATTCAATGTAAATATATTATCCACACAACTACGCTGTCTAAATCCCAATTTATGTTCCGGCAAGAGTTTTAAATTTTCAACCCAGTCCGTCAGCCTTTTTCCCAACACTTGAGTAAAAACCTTCGTGATACAATTTACTAATGCTATTGGTCTCTAATTATTTGGATCAGATTTATCTCCTTTATTTTTATATAGCATTCTCACATGTATTTCGGCCCAATATTTAGGAATTTCCTCTGTATCCGAGATCCTATTAAAAAGCGAATTTATTTCTAAAATCCATTTGTATAGTAGATTTTTAAAAAACTCATATCCAAGCCCATCTGGTCTGGCGGATTTACCCTCGTTACCTTTGTTTAAACTTGCTACAACTTCGTCTATTGTAATAATGGAGTTTAAATTAGGATTACGCTCTTGAATACCCAATGAATTGCTCAACGTACCACTGCATGTGGCAAGGGACTCTTGAAAAAAATCATGCCAATCTTTTAACTCAATTGCATCTTCATTATTTGGTTTAAATCTATGACTTTTTATTAACTCCCAAAATATCTTTAAATGTTTTGCTTTTGAAATTTTTTCAACGAACAATAATTTATACTCTTCTTTTTTCTTAAATTATTAAGATAGATTTCTTTTGGAAATTAACAAAATTAAATTGGTTTTAAACCGGGCTTATGACCTACCACGATGTTTATAAAAATTGCATTAGATGTTAAAATGCTACAGTTTGAAGATCTCTAAACATTTCAAACACCTTACGTGTAATCACTTAGATTCCCGAACGCTAGGCTTTGTTTTAAAACATTCATAATCTCAGCTAGTAATAATACTAACAACAAAAAAGGAAAAAGGAAAAAGGTAAAAGATGAAAAATAAAAAATAAAAAAAATTTTTTTTTAAAATAACGACATTTATAATTATAAGACTAATAAATTTATATTATATTACAATTTCGATTTAACAGTTATTTGGAATAAACTGATATGGGCAAATCCACAGAACTTTTGACTTTCATGTTATTTTAAGATTCACGTAAATCAGCTGTACAGAAATATTTATAAAACATTACTATTTACTAAAAAGGATATGCTTTTCAAGATACAGTTATTTGTTTTGCATGATAGTTGATTAAAAAACCAAAAGAAACACGAAAGCTCATAAAATTTGCATAAACTGCTGCGTGCAAATCGTATTTTTTTTAATATTTTGTTCTGTAACTTTTGGAACAAACAATATTATGGCTCCATACTTTGGGAATTTTTAAATAATGATATAATAAGTGACGTATTCCAAGGAATAAGGTGTGCCTTGTCTCATCACAATTCTGTGCCTATTACAACCTATAGCCTTCGTGCGTAACTGTTGTTGAAAAATGACACTTTTGTCAGGCACAAGAACTATACACAATTAAATGCCTCGATTATTGGCGTAATTTATTGTTTTAGATGTCATAATAATACTCTGAACTTGTTCCAGTAATACAATACGATGTTCAGGGGGTAAAACAAGACATGAAATTATCTCTTTGACACAAACTCCTTTCTTTACACGGAAAAATGCTGAAATTTGTTAAGTGCGAGTTTTATTGGTAACTGATCATAAATACGTTGACAAATATTAAAAATTGAAAATGGTAGATACAATATGGCGTACCAAATTCCTAAAAAGTTGCTTGAACCAGCTGAAACTGTGTATTCGGGGTCGCTCATCGGTCGAGATTCGCCATAGCTTTGCTCCAGAAATAATGAAAATGTAACTTTGGGTAACTTTGTTTTTCATCTCCCTTGTTTCATCTTTTCTGGTTAAAAATGAATAAACATGGTACTAATGACAACTTACGTTATACCTATTTAAATTTTTTTTCAGGATTGCCGGGATTGTAATGCCTTAAATCGACTTAAATAAATGTTTGCTGCTAAAATTTGTATATTATGAACCTAAAAGCAAAAAGAAAGAAAACCCCCGAATACCGAATTTGAGCTTGTGTGACTAACTTGTTTCAAATTCGGTCTTCCATATTGAATTCGCCATCTTGAATTCTTAATATCTATTGACGGATTCGTGACCAGTAACTTAAAAAACCCCGAGTAACAAAGGGCATAGGGGGTTAACTATACAAAAAATGCCCCCAGAGCTCTGTCCCCCGAACTGGGTACATATATTGCTACCCCGATGACTACAAATTTCTGAAAGTATGAACTCAAAATTCGCTTTTTCGAAAAAGTTATGGAGGGGGAAAGAAAAATAAAAAAACTAATTTTTCTCGAAAACTACTGGATCGATTTTAATGAACTTGAAATATGTTAGAAACGTAGGTAAGACAATTTGAGAGAAAAAATATGATTTTTTTTTTTTAATAAGTAAAAAACTGATTTGAAATTTTCAAATTTTTTTTTTTTGGCATAATTTTTGATGTGACCACCTTCATCTTTTTTCTTGAGGTACCTTACAATGTCCCCTTTCATATATATTTTTTTCAAATTTTTAAAAAATATAGTTTTTGAATAAAAAATCGTAAACCATGGTCGTCCTGCTTGACTTGCGCATTCGCACACACCCGTGCACTCACGCACGCACGCACTGACTAAAAATACTATGTTATATACAGTTGAGACTCATGTGTAGCCAATATATATATTCAAATGTTTTTTCGTGTTTAATGCACAGTGTTGAAATGTACGAAGCTTATGTAAAATGTGTCAAATCCATGAAATGTGTAACACAAACTCAAATTCAAGACTCAGCGATGATGATCTGAGCGGTTGTATCTGTAATAACACGACACAAAGTACCAGATTCTTTGCTGTAAAATGAAATGATTTTATTAAAACGAAAAACTTATCTGATAGCATTTTTGGAGTAGAATACGGTAGAATATCTCTGCATCATTGATGAATAGCACATTCTACTCTTGCCAATTGATTTCTTGAAAACCCTTCAACTTATCGGCTGCATCCGGTTGTAACAAAAGTAGAAGATTCACGAACTGAGTCTTGAATTTGAGTTTGTGTTACACATTTCATGGATTTGACACATTTTACATAAGCCCGAAACGTGGTTATGTCCGTTATGTCACACAAGATATTTGATACATACAGACAATATTTTGTTTACATTCTTGTGGCTCTAACACAGCCAATCAGCGAGCAAGCAACGTTCCACCGGAATCGACCAATCACGAGGCGCGTAGCCTTAACATGGGTTTCCTTATGTTCACTTCTGTCAGACTCACCCTGTAGAAGAACGGCGAGGCAATAGGTGACTTCTTCTCCGGGAGGCATCGTTCCTTTTATTCGATAGCCATTTCATTCTCGTTATCGAAATCCATCCTTTTTTTAGTAGATTAGGAATCCGGACGGTGCGACCTGACACCTGTATGTGATATTGTGCTTTGATTCATATAGTCTATGTAAGTCGGTATATCTAAGTGCAGGTTTATATTTAGTATTTTTTTCGGAGTTATATCTCTGTGATTCTGGAGAATTTTACTTTTTACATTCTTTTGTTTACATCTGACATTCTTATTTCTTCATAATTTTCAAGATGAATAAGACCGTATTGCTAAGACAAAAGTGCCCTGGTTGCAATACTTTTTTAATAAATACTACAGGCCGGAAAAAAATAGTAACAAATCAACAGGAAGCGAATATTTACTCCACTTCTTTGCAGCAAGCAATAAATGTAAATGACATTATTTGGCAAAAATGTAGAATGTCTGTTTATAGAAAAAATATATCTGCAGAGAAATCTGAAGTAAATGTCGTAAATGATGCTGTGCCTGATTCGGTAGGTAATGATCCCACGTTTGAAATGGTTGAATCAAAAGCATCGGTTTCTGAGGTTGAACGTATGGAAGTTTTTATTCGGAGAACTATTGCAACGCATAAATCATGTTGCTTTTGTGGCGGCACAAAACATTTACGTGTCATTCCTGAGGAAACACGAACAAAAACTTATATCAAAACTCAAATCTACATTCCATCTGGGAATCGATGTTGTCGTATGCACTTGATAAACGATAGAATATACGAAGAAGATCTTATCCAACTGAAAGCCTATTCTAATGCTACAAGCCTTACGGCATCTGAGTTATCAAAACTAATGGAAACTCTTTCTATTAGATGTGACTCGACATTGCTTGATAAAATAGGGGAATACAATATTTCTGAGAAACAACTCAAAATTTTTACAGGCTTAAATTGGGAACAATTAAATGAACTGAAAGACATGTTAACTTCATTGCGAAATAGTCATTCCCGTTCCGTCATTCAAGCTATTGTTGTCTTTTTGTTCAAATTACGGTCGGGTAATTCGAATGCAATGATCGCGTCAATTTCGCAATTGCAAAATGAACACGATGTCTCTGACTATTCGGCCAGTGTAATGAAATCATTTGAAGATGATGTTTTGCCACTTCGTTTAGGAGTGAATGCTTCTAGTCGGAATGAACTCATTCTAAACCATACCACTAAAATGGCAAAACATTTATTCGATTCTAACGATAAACTTTTTTTGATATGCGACGGCACATACGCTAGACATCAAAAAAGTTCTAATAATGATTACCAAAGGAAATCGTACTCTGGCCAAAAGAAAGTTCCCCTTTGTAAACCGTTTACCATCTGCACAACTGACGGGTATGTTGTAGACATTGCTGGACCTTTTCTTGCGAATCAAAATGATGCCCAGATTTTGGAAACAATTCTTGAAAATCCTGAAGGTTTATCTAAGCTGGTTAATGAAGGTGATATTTTTGTTCTTGACCGTGGATTTCGTGACGTAAAAGAAAAGTTGGAAGAAAAAAAATTTTGAGTTTTGATGCCTGCCTTAAAAGGAAAAAGGAAACAATTAACTGCAGAAGAATCAAATAATTCTCGCTTTGTTACGAAAATTCGGTGGGCTGTAGAATCCGTTCACGGTGTCATCAAGCAAAAATATCTTCTTCTTAATCATAAAATCGATAATAAGTTATTACCAAAAGTTGGATCATACTTCAGAATTGCATGTTTTCTTAATAATATTTTCGGAAAAAGATTACATTCTGATGTAGATAACTTTGATGATATTCTTCAAAAGATGCAAACTCAGAAAAATGTGAAATTTTCTTTGGCTGATAAAGTAGAAGAAGCAGAATGGCTACGTCGTAAACTTCCTTTTGGAACTATCTCCTCAGATAATCTTAATGATTTTCCGGAATTAACAACAAATGATTTGAAAATGTTATTCACTGGTACCTATCAACTTGCACAGGCTGTTTCCTATTTAGCAGAAATGCTAAAGCTGCAGTTTATGCGCTGTATAAACTGATTTTTCAAAAAGATGGAGACCGAAGCAGCAGGCAACAGCTGAGAGATTTTACGGGGTTTTCATTCGCCAAAGAGTCACCAGAGTTTCAAGCCAAGATGGATTTTGCTACATGATATACTGTCGGTGACCTGATCTCAATGTGTCATATCTTGGGCATCAGCCACGAAGGAACTATTGTAACGGTGATCTCAAGTCCCCCGTGGGAAGAGTAGATCACCGTTGTACCGACCTCCCGGGCGCGAACTACTAATGTAAGAAAATTGTATAGTTACAGGGCCAGAGAGCCGAGGCGCCAGTGAGCGACGCTGCAGGAGGAGAGAGAGAGGGAGAAAGAAAGAGAGAGAGAGGAAGTAGGAGCACGCCGCGCCGGTCGCGTGGTCGCTCCCAGGCAGAATCGCGAGAGAAGCCATCGCGCGCGGAACGGGGAATAGGTCGACGTTATCAGTGAAATTTGACAAAAGGGAAGCGCGTTACGAAAAGCCCAGGGAGAACGCGAGCGGAAGGCAGGGCCCGGCAAGTTCGTGCTAGTGTCCCGGAACAGAGGTCCAGGTCGGGCGAATTGTCCCGGTTGTGGGGACGGAATCGAGGCCCGGGACGAAAAACGGTATTGGAAGCGGCCCGAACGAGGAGGACCTGCGAGCGGCCACTTTTGTTATGTAAGTACCACCCGAGTGCTGTGCGGACCGAGGTGCCAACCTCTCTTTCTCTCTCTCTCCCTCGACCTACACCTCGTGAGCGCAAGTGCGACGGAGACCGCGAATCTCCGGTAACGAACCCGGGTGCCGACTGTGGCACTGGCCGAGGCATCACGCGTCGTGACCGCGAGTCGAGCATCTGTTAACTTTTTACGTTCTCATTTGTTAATCTTTCTTTTTGTTACTTTGCTTTCCGTTAATAAACGTGGTTGTGTCTAACGTGATTAGCTCCGCGTTTCCTTTCTTTCGGAGACAACCTTTCCCGGGGATATTGTAACGGCCCGTCTCTTTCTCGCCACCGCGCGGGAGCTAGCCGGTGGACGGAGGCTTCGCCGAGGGTTGCGTCCGTCCCAGGACGTCGAGGGTATTCGGGACGGAAAAAGTCGGGACTCCGTCCCGGAGCTTTTGGGTGCGCCCGAAGGCGCTCGAGAGCGCAAACGTGTCGGCGAAAATAGTCTACACCGTTACACTATAATGAAGATGAAATTGACGAAAATGCAAGATGCAACGATGACGAGGTTAGAGAAAAACGCAGACTAAAATAACAAAGATGCGAGTGGAGGTACAAAATTTGCCTTTGGTTTTAAAGACGTGGAAGATTCCATTCAATCATTCTACGGTAACGATAGTTATTCGGTTGACCGCTGGATCACAGACTTTGAAGATGCAGCAATAATGTTCGGATGGAATGACTTACAAACATTGATTTTTGCTAAACGATCGCTGAAGGGCTTTGCGAAACTTTTCGTTCAAAGCGAAAGCGGGTTAACGACATGGAAAAAACTTAAAAATTACCTCAGAAAAGAGTTTTATTCAAAGCTGAACAGTGCCGAATTACACGAGAAGTTAACGCGAAGAAAAATGAAAAAAGAAGAAAGCCTTATGGAATATTTCTTAGCTATAAAGCAGCTAGCTATGAGAGGAACTATCGAAGAAGATGCAATAATTCAATATGTTATCAACGGCATAGGCGACGACGTGAGCAGCAAATCTATCCTTTTTGGAGCCAAGTATTTTCAAGAATTCAAAGAGAAACTACGCGTATACGAGAAGATTAGAAAAGCAAATCTGGAGAAGCGAACGCCAAGAGAAAAAGACGATACTACAAGGGCATCACGGAAAAGACCGAAAGGTGACACAACGGCTCCTTTTATGAAAATAAAGTGTTATAATTATCGTGAAACCGGTCATAAATCGAGGGATTGTACAAAAAAGTCGCTAGGTAAGAAATGCTTCAGATGTAATCGATTCGGCCATGAATCAAAGTCGTGTAAAGAAGTCTGAAAGTATGTCCCATGTAGCAATAAATGAAGTAAGTTTCGCCCAATCGCCTAAGAAGTAGAAATCGAAAATTTGCAATTTGATGCTTTAATTGACACCGGAAGTCAAGTCAGTTTAATAAGGGAGGACGTTTTTTGCAAATTGAGTCGTAAGGAATTATCTATGCCAAAACTAAATTTAAGCGGTTTTGCTAAAAGCGAAATGCAAACTCAGGGCTATTTTTCGACTATTGTCAGAATCGATGATAATTATTTCGATATTACACTCCATGTAGTGCCTCGCGAATCTATGAAGTTAAGTGCTGTAATCGGGTTGGATTTTATATAGCAAGTAGAGATGACTGTAAATAAGGACGGAGTCGCGATAAAGAAAACCGAGTCGAGTGTCTTTTTTCATTCTATACCAGATGATGTACACAAAAAGATCGAGCGAATGGTAAGCGAATATGAACCGAAAAAGACAAAGTCAACTAATGTTGAGTTACGAGTCATAACAAAACACGATGTACCGACTTTTCAAAGACCTAGGAGATTCGCTCCACCCGAAAGAGAAATAGTCGATAAACAAGTCCGCGAGTGGATTGAAAATGGGATTATTGAGTCCTGTTCATCAGAATATGCCAGCCCGCTAGAAGTTGCAAGGAAGAAAGACGGTACACCGCGTGTTTGCGTTGATTTTCGGAACCTCAATAAGACAATTGTTAAGGATAGACATCCATTGCCGGTACTTGAAGACCTAATTGAAGGATTAAATGATGCACGTATTTTTAGTACGATCGACCTTCGTAATGGATTTTTCCACGTAAATGTTGAACCCAGCAGCCGCAGGTATACGTCATTCGTGGTTCACAATGGTCAGTACCAATTTTTGAAGGCACCATTTGGCCTTTGTTTGTCCCCTGCAGTTTTTCTACGTTTTATAAATGTCGTTTTTCGTGACTTGCTATTGGTCGGGTATATACTGGTTTATCTCGATGACGTAATTGTTCTGGCGCGAACACTTGATGAAGCTGTGGAACGTCTTAAGTTAGTTTTCGAAGTGGCAAGTGAATACGGTCTTGATATAAACTTCAAAAAGTGTCAGTTTCTCAAACGACTAGTAGAATTTTCAGGACACGTGATCGAAAATGGAAATGTTTATCCCTCAAAAGAGAAAACGATCGCAGTCGAGAATTACCCAGAACCGCGAAATGTCAAAGATATGCAAAGTTTTCTTCGACTTACCGGTTTTTTTCGTAAATTCATCGCAAATTATGCACGGATTGCAAGACTGCTAAGCGATCTCCTTCAAAAGGATAAAGTTTTCTTTTTCGGAGAAAGCTAGCGAACCGCGTTTAGTAGGTTAAAACAAACCTTGTCAACCGATCTCGTGCTTAAGCTGTTCTCTTCGAATAGAGAAACGGAATTACATACGGACGCGAGTGAGGAGGGCTTCGGAGCCGTGATTTTACAGCGGGATCCGGAAGACTGTCAACTCCATCTGGTTTATTTTATGAGCCGTAAGGCGAATGATGCGGAGGGTAACTACTCAAGTTACGAGTTAGAGGTTTTGGCAATAATTGGCGCGCTTAAAAAGTTTCGCGTTTACTTCCTGGGCCTCACGATCAAAATTGTAACTGATTGTGCGGCGTTTACGCAAACGATGTCGAAAAAAGAGGTTATTCCAAAAATCGCTAAGTGGGCACTGATCTTACAGGAATTCGATTATGCTACCGAGCACCTTGCTGGGTCCGCAATGCGCCATGTCGACGCGCTTAGCCGCTACCCTGTGATGTTTGTGCATGAAAGCGAGGTAGTTTTAAGAATCAGAGAAGCGCAAATTAAAGACGATAATTGCCGAGTTATACTAGAATTGTTGAAACAGAAACCGTACGAAGATTTTTGCGAGCGAAGAGGCGTTCTGTACAAATTTGTAGACGGAATCGAATTGTTAGCCGTACCGAAGTCGATGCAAACCGAGCTAATCGAATCAGTCCGTAAGCGAGGACACTTCGCCGCGAAAAGAACCGCCGATATTCTAAAAAGGTAATATTATATTCCGAAACTTGTAAGTAAAACCGAAAACGTCATAGCGAATTGTATTCCATGTATTTTCACAAATCGCAAAGAAGGTAAGCAAGAAGGATATCTGCATCCTATCGCAAAGAGTGATGTACCGCTCCATACATACGATGTAGATCATCTAAGCCCTTTGGAATCGACGCATAAAAATTACAACCACATTTTATCGGTAATCGATAGCTTCACCAAATTCGTATGGTTGTATCCGAATAAATCTACCACGACGCAGGAAGTGATATCTAAATTTAACTTGCAAAAGGGTGTGTTTGGAAATCCGGTGCGAATAATTGCTGACCACTGATCCGCTTTTCGGTCAGGCGAGTTTGAGACTTATTGTGTAGAGGAGGGAATTGAGCGCGTCCTGATCACCACAGGATTGCCACGAGCCAACGTACAAGTTGAGGGTCTCTATCGCACCATTATTCCTGTTTTAGCGAAGCTCTCGATAGATAATCCAATTAAATGGTACTTACATGCAAGTAGTCTGCAACAAATAATGAACGCGACTGTCACTCGAAGTACTGGGAAGAGCCCATTCGAACTGATGATGGGTCTTGAGATGAGGCATCCAGATTATCCCATGATACGAGAAACTTTAGAACACGAGTTTCAAAGAATCGTCGAAGAACATCGCAACAATCTGCGTGAAGTTTTTATATGAATTACGGGGGAGTAACGTCTTTGACGGCCGAAATCGACCTCATTTTCAAGATTTTTTTTTACATACAAGAAAGTGCGCAATTAAAAATCGGATTTTTGGGCTTTTTTGTTTACATAATGAAGATTCTCAACATATTTTTTGTTTTTGAAGAATAGTCATGGTTTATAAAATAAACGCCGTCAAAAGAGGTCACTAGCGTCGCGTATGTCTTGCTGGTTTACCGATTGTGGCTGACTGGAGTGACCTAAGGCAAAAATACAAATTAGTTCTTAATCTGTGATAGTTTGGCTAATGTAATACCGGTGGATTTTAAAAAATATCATTTTTTGAGAAAATAGCGTGATTTTTAAAAAAAACTCGAATTTTCGCCTAAAAATCTGACATAAATCGATTGCCAAAAAAATCCAGTGATTCTTTTTAAAAAAACAGGTAGTGCCATAAAGGCACCTATGCTGAGTATAACGATATTTGATTTGAGTCGATCGGATAAAAATTGTCGGCGTAGTGATGTACACCAACTTGAAAAACAGTATTTTCCAAAAAAAAGTGTTTTAAGTTTTGGTACGAGAAATCTTGCGATTATTAGTTTATTACCTTAATCGGCAATGCCTGGCCCGTGCAATTGTCTTTCCAAAATAAGGTCCTCATCATCTTTTGCCTTTTTATTTGACATATCAAGTCTCCGAGCTGTTTTAGCTTCCTCAGTCATGGCGTGCTCGGCAGCGCGGATCCGCCGTTCATCGGTTTCTATGCAAAAGTTGTAGCAGGTGGTACCGTTCGTTAAGTTCATAACTTGCATAATTTCTAATACACTTTTTAGGCCATCGTTGAAATTGCAAACAGCAATATTTGCAGCAATATAGACGATCGCCTTGCTGCTGTGCACCCCTTTCGGCGCAATGGACCACAGTTTTATAATATAAATATTGCAAAGAAATATGATCGTATACTTTTAAAAATGTTCCTATCGTACGGAATTCACTGCATTATTGCATTTTGGTGGTAATGGCGAATACGAAAAAATAAATAATTATGAACTTACAATACATTGAAAGCAACACTTTAGAACTCGGGTATTGTTTTCAAAAACTAGTGAAAATATACATTTATATGAATATAAATATCTCTCTTAATAACAGATTGATTCGTTGGAAAAATATTTCACGCAATATAAAATGCGGAACAAGAATGTTATAAAATAGAAGACCAGAATTTAGTTATCAGGAATTTCATTAGAACCATTTATTTTTTTTACGGATCATACCAAATTCTAGTCATATATGTATACGACTAATTCTGCGATACTTTTAATATTTAGGAAAATGAACAAAAATTTTGGTATTACAGATGAACAAAACAATTTGTTTATATAAAGCGGGTGTAGAAAGATATCGCACAATAGCTTTGTTTGAAGGAGAATTAAATTTCACAATGAATGATTCAAAATAACTTATTTAAAATATATAGGACAGTTTTTTACAAGAATCTTTAGAAATATTTTGATTTTTTGTATGTACATGTAAATATATAATTATATTACTTTCCGAAAACAATACACGAGTTTCAAGGTATTAATTTCAATGTATTGTGAGTTCGTAATTACCCACATTTTCATATTTTATATATATATATAATATTCAATATTCCTCATTACCCCCCAAAATAAGATTTTATTTTGTGAAATTTTATTTGTAAAGTTTCTTGTAAGATACTGCCCTATACTTTGTGTCTTTCGGAGGAAAAAAATGAGCTTTTTTAAATAGGACCGCAAAAATTGTTCTGCAAACTATTGTGCGATATCTTCCTACATCCTCTATATATAAACAAATTTTGTTTGTTCATCCAGAATACCAAACTTATCAAGTTTATGTTCAGTTTCCTAAATACTAAAAGTATCGCGGAATTACTCGTACCCATATATGACTGGAATATGGTATGATACGTTAAGAAAATAAGTAGTTCTATAATATTAAATTCATGATAACTTCAATTATTCTACAAAAGCGATAATTCTAATCTTCTATTTTATGGGATTCCTATTTTCGTATTTTATATTGCGTGAAACGTTTTTCCCATTATAACATTTTAAATACTTCTTTTTTAAATTTTCGCAAAAGAGAGAAAGACCGAGCGTGCTTAAAAATGGTACACGAAAAAAATTACAAACCATGCGGACGAGACTTTGTATCATGAAGGGTGCGCATTACACGTTCGTTGCTCGGCATCTCGATAATACAACTGGTGCCGATAGATTGCGTTCGGAACGCCATAACTCGAAATTCCCGTCGAAGTGGTTACAGCTCTCGTCATACAACGCTGTTTCGATTGGTTCACCGTCCTGTGCTTCGGAATTCCGAGTGCTCACGAACTATCACGATCGAAACGACGTGTCTTGACAATCATAGCTTATCGTAGGGAAAATCGAGATGCAGGCGATCTATATATATATATATATATATATATATGTGTGTGTGTGTGTGTGTATAGCCTGCCGCAAATCGCCATGAAATGTCAAGGAATTGATTATATAACCAATGTATCGATAAACATGATATACATACAGCATAGTGTAGACTGGTGTCTAGCTTGAAATAAGTGACCATATTCCAAGATTGTAGTGTTATTATTATTAATACTAGCTGTGTGTCCTCGCTCGCTAACGCTCGCTCGGAGTATGACCTATTCGGTGTTTTTCTATTATAATGGATGTGAATATTTTCAAATTGATAAATATAATTAAAGAATTTTTACATTATGAATTCTTATGGACAATAATCTACGAAGCACGGGACCATGGAGTATTCCAGATTATCGAGAGTCTTATTGAACAATTCCATATATAGCGTTTGGCGTTTCTTATAGTCAACGAATATAGACGTTACACTATATTCGTTGTTAGAGTGTCGATTTTCGAAGTTTAATATGTGCTCCTTGTTTACGTGAAATGAACCCATGCATCTGTCCGAGCACCTCAAAATTAACATTGTTTTTGTTACAGTAAAATTCTTTTTTTACAAAAAAAAAATATACAAGGGTGTAAAATTGTTTTCTACGAATGTGCGTGTTGTGGCCCGAGCCGAAGACGAGCTATCCGATTATAAACATGGAAGTAAAATATGATAATTCAAAATATCGCAAATGTTTCAAAAATAAATTTGTCGATTTCCCATATCACCGCATAGGTATCGACATGCCACATTCTTTTTTTATGTGATAATATCACCAGGAGCATACATCACAGGTTTGGAGGAAGTATTGAATTTTTAGTTAAAATGAATTGCATGGTGGCATACTAAAACCAATTACATATTGAAGATTTCTATTGAAATTATATTTTGAAAAAATATAGTTTTGATGGCGATTTGTCAGCCAATTCATATGACGATGGCGGTGATTCAGCCAATGATAACCAATTAATGGCATGTTATTAGTCATTCTGTTGCTATTATTTTATTCCATTGAAGTAAAAATGTATCTGTGGGATAATAAATGACATGATGTTGGCGACTCAGCAGCCAGTTAATGCCAATTTTTATAGTTGAAATAATTTAACTGGATTGCTATTGGCCACTTTGTTATCTATTGCGAATAAATGGAACTCAAGAAATTACACACGGTAACGATCAAAGCATTAAATAAAATGTCGTTGATAATTGGGCTGCCAAATCTTAATGGTATTATCACAGTCTAGTCATTCAATAATATAATAACATTTTTTTTTAAATATGAGCCATTGGTAATTAGACCAGAGTGAAAAACAAAACTCTTTTGGAATCGAATCGTAATAGTGCGCAAAAGTTGCCATTTTTCATTGCGAATTCAGGGAAAAAAAGTTTTTTGAAATCGGACAACATCTTCCGTTCGCGCATCGCAGTCAAAGTTTATGAATTTAATTCGAAATTGAGCGTATTTAAGAAAAATCGTACATCATCATTTAATCATTGTAAATGATGTCTGATCAAGCTCATTTTAAGTGTTTAGCATGATTTTATGGTACATTATGATAAAAAATGATTTCCTCCCTCCCTCTCTCTTTTCACCGCCGGGGGGGGGGGGGAGTCAATTTTTAGTTAAAAATGATAAAAAATGTAGTTGGCGAAAACAAGTGTGAACGTTGATTTATCTATCTGAGTTTTTGTGTGGTGTCTACCACACATAATATAGATAGATGCCTAACTTTGTGGTCCAATTGGAAACATGTACCACCCTCCCCCCACCCTCCTTCTGTGCAGCTCCTTGCCCCCCCTTTTTTGGACGACTCAGAACTCACCACGGGAAGGTGGCTGCACTGCGAGTTCCATCCCTACCCTTCACACCCAGTCAGTTATAAATTGTTGAAGACAATTATTTAGCAATAGCGAACTATGCTTTAGTATCAAATTTAGGCATCACGGCACGAGAGGCGAGGGTTGCCCTTATGAACCCATCACGTCTCTCATGCCCATATACTTTTGAGGCGGCTTGTGTTACTAATTTAACGCAGCGCTCCACGGCCTGAGTGTGACATGGAATATCTGCCAAATTTATATTTAATTTTGGTTTCTTCTTACGAATTATTAATTGTGCAATTGTGTCTGAAGAAAAACTTGCCAAAAGAGGGGGACAAGTAACTTTTGTTTTTTACCAATTTATTCATTCGTAATATTCATTAGATTCAAAATTAATTTTGGGAACCAAAAAATTTCTAACATTTTTGCCTTTTACGGGAACTTTTTTAGTTTTTAGCACTCGCGTAAGTCCGAGCTCTCGGACATGTTCTCTGTGATCAACCACCTACGAGAGAAGAATGTTTTCTGGATGGGCAAAGAAGGCATTTGTTTGGATGACTTTATGAACCAAGTCTTGGACTTTCGAAGGTAAGTTTCTGCATTTTTTAATATACTCTAAAATATGTTTAGGTCCATCAACTATTGAAGATTTTGTTTTGATTTCGAACCACATAGGAACGTATACTGTAAGAATGTACTTTATAATCTGAATCAGAAACCTGTTTGCAGTTGTCAACCACCGCGAGTGTGATATTGGTCCTGGATCACGATTTTCTAGGTCTTTGGAGCAAGATCCACCATCAATGGCAATGGCAATGTCATGTAAGTATCTTTGATCTTTACTTAGGTTTTCATAAGCAACTATTTCTGGAAGAGAGCATTCAATTTTTTGAAAAGCAACGACAGGTAGAGACTCACAATGAACCAACTTTTTACCGAGAGGACCATTAAAAGACTGAGGCCCAGAGGTTTTCCCATCAAGTGCTTCCACAAAATGCCGTAGAGGTAGCTCATTGAAATGGAGGAGACAGATAGTCCATTGCACTGGTCTTTGAAGACGCATTTCTATATATTTAATTGCTCCATTTTTCAAACCTGTATTTGTTGAAGTGCCATCAGAACCAATCACTACAATGTTTGACGTATCTATTCCATTCTCTTCAAAATGATCTAAAATGTAGAACGCTGTATCTTTTCCAGTTTTAGAGGTAGGCACTAAATGGCATATATACTTCGATCCTGGTTCCTCAATTACTGAAATATGTTCTTCTTTTCGAACAGTTTGGTGTCGTTTGCATCCTTTTTCAATCAATACTGACGTGTCGTCCATTCTTCCATCGAAGTACACGCACATCAGATCATTAATTTGTCCCGTTACCTTATCAGGTGTAATCAATTTCGCTCGACACTTTTCTTTCTCTCTTCTTATTTTACTTCTGTCGATGATAAGAGATTTATTACTATCTGTAACGAGACCTAGATCTTTAAGTAAGCTAGAAGTAATAGCAGCTGTTGCTCTGTCAGACACGCCAAAACGATCACTTGTCAAAACAGTTGCTGGAAGTGATACGCGCATCTGTTTAGTCTTCAGACAATCTGCTTGGGAAGATGAAAAGCGCGGGAACTGAAAATCGGGATCATCCTCATCATTATTATTTTCAAAAGTTGTCTCTGTTTCAGGATCAATATTGCAAATAGAGGGTCCAGGTAAGCTGGTTTGTTTTGGCTGACGAGCTTTTCTTTGTAATCGGAGTGTAAGCTTTTGACTTTCCTTTGCATCAATCGGCCCGATCTTACTTAGTCTGAGGTGTCTTTGTGCGTAGAGAAATTTTATTTCTAATGGAGGAACTTTTCTTGGCAAAGCTTTTTTCGCAAAAACAATGCAACGTTATCCCACATTTACAAGATGATATATCAAATAAAGAAGTTGAACATTGTTCAATAAAATCATTGTATTTTTTCGGTTTCTCAGCCGTATCTTTGTCCCTTGAATAAGATTTACGAAGTGCATAATATTGATCGTGCAGCTTCTTGATCTTTTGAACGACTCTTGTATGAGAAACGAATGGAATAGTAGCTTTGGAATAGAAAGACTCAATCTTGCAAGCTACAGTGTCTGCCACAGCTGCGAACCCCAATTTTTGACCAGATCTGGCAGCAGTGGATTCTACCGTCATATCGTGTCTCACTTGCTGCCAATATTTGATAACATCGGCATTAGTGGGAAGGACCGATGGCAGCAGTGACTTTGGTGCGCCAAAAAATGGGCAGTGTACGACGTTACGCGTAACTGACATGATACATGTAAAGCCTACAACCTTATAAAAGGAATTAGGAAAATGTATGGGCTACGGAACTCAAAAAGTCTCAGGTAAAGCAACTCAGCGAATAAATGTCAGCATATAAAATTCATGATATAATATCAGTACTTGGCACCTGCCCGTCTTATAACCAAATGAAAATCCATTTCTTTAACGGGAGCCGTGGGCGCCGTAGATATTACGGCGACCTTTACGACGCCGCCTAGCGGCTCAAATCTTAACTATATTCGTGAAGAAATTGAGAGAAGTGCTCTCATCGCATCTGCATGCTGTATGTACAACCACCTTTCGGTGGTGAGTTTTGAGCTGTCTGAAGACGAGGTGCGAAGAGCCGCACGGTCGGAAGGGGGTGGGGGAGGGGGGAAGGAAATCATTTTGTATCACAATACTTGAAATGAGCTTGATCAGGCATCATAAACTTTGACTGCGATGCGCGAACGGAAGATGTTGTCCGATTTCAAAAAACTTTTTTTCCCTGAATTCGCAATGAAAAATGGCGACTTTTCCGCACTATTACGATTCGATTCGAAAAGAGTTTTGTTTTTCACTCCGGTCTATTGGTAATATATCGCTCAATTCATAACAACATAATTAAATGTGTCAAAAAATAATGGTAACTAAAGTATACAAATTTACTTGTCCGTAAATTAATTCAGTTTATTTACATGTCTGCGCAATTAAGTCCATTTAATTATGAATTCGAACATTTTTCATTATCACATTTTTAAGAAGCAATTATTGTGTCAATTAATACAAATATATATATGTATATATGAGGGTGGAGTGAACTTTGCAACTTCGTTATGGCGGTGGTTTTTTCGATAGTTTGAATGGTCCAGATCGCCGTGGAAAGTATAAAAAAAAATTTTTTTAAATATCCTATATTCGCGCAATGGCTGCAAAAGCCCTATTTTTTGGTGTTTTTTTATTCATTTTTTTTCTAGTTTCCTAATTTTTCCTGAAATGCGTATTTTCGGAGATAAAAATTGCCAAATTTCCAAAAAAATGTCATTTTTATTAGTTCAAAAAAATCATAAAAACAAAAAAGGAAGAGTGCTTTGTAAGGTTTGCGGAGAGCATTAATTACCAAACGAACCCCAAATATGTATGGCAAAAATGTAAGGTACTAAAAAATAGTTGGACAAAAAGTCGACCTTTAACCCGATTCGTCCCAAAACGACAAAATTTGTCGCCGGTTTTCATCCTCCGTAAGTTTATGGATATCTTTGAGATATTGTTATGAAATGAAGGTTTTCTATAGTTTTTAGGTATGCTCTTTTCGAATCTGAAGTCCGTTTTTCGATATCACTTTCCATTTTTTAAATATGACCACTTAAATGGAAGAAAACGTGGAAAAATGCGAAAACTTTTTCAGAAAACTGCAATTTTTATTGCGTAGGAGTTCCTGAATCGTGACAGGCCTCAGAATTCTGGGGCATAATGAGTTTTACTAAAAGTTGGTCAATATTAAGATTTAAGTTACAAAATGGTGTCCTCACAATGGCGCTATTGATTCGGATTTTCATTTTATTTGAGTTTTATTAAAATATTTCTGGTATTTTGTCGTGTATTTTGATGAATATGTTCTAGTGGATTATTTTTTAGGTTGATGAATACAAATCCGTTATTAAATTTTGTAAATTCAAAATAGGGAATGCAATATGGCTGACCGAAATTTTAACAAAATTGTCTGGCATTTGGTATATAGAAGGTTTCGAAGTCACATTGGATCCACCATTTTGAATTTGCAAAATTTAGTAACGAACTAGTATTTAGTCACCTCAAAAGCAATCTACATATTTATCAAAGTTCACTTCAAGATACCAGAAATATTTTAATAAAACCCAAATAACCAAAAAATTCCGTATGAGCAGCGCCATTTTGTAACTTAAATCTTAATATTGACCAACTTTTAGTAAAACTCATTATGCCACAGGATTCTGAGGCCTGACACGATTCCGGAACTCCTTCGCAAGAAAAATTGCAGTTTTCCGAAAAAGTTTTCGCATTTTTCCACGTTTTCTTCCGGTTACGTGGTCATATTTAAAAAATGGAAAATGACACCGAGAAACGGACTTCAGATTCGAAAAGAGCATACCCAAAAACTATAGAAAACCTGCCTTTTATAACAATATCTCAAAGATATCCATAAACTTACGGAGGATGAAAACCAGCGACAAATTTTGTCGTTTCGGGACGAAACGGGTTAAGCGCATCAGGAAATTTACAAAATACACAAAATAATCAAAGAGTCGTTCTCGATAAAATATGCCCCGATTGGGTACCTACAAATCCGTTATGGATCCCTCCCTGCTCGCCTAAAGAATTTTTTGATGTACGATTTAACTTTCAAGAATTTAATATTGCATTAGAAGACAAAAAGTAAATGGAGCTCCAGGTATGGATGGTGTTGACTTTAAAATTATAAAGAATCTTCCTATAAAATATATAAGTTAATATTACTTGATATTTATAATGAAATGTACACTAAAGGGGATTTTCCGCAAACCTGGAAGAACTCTTTTATTCATTTTATTCCAAAACCTGAAAGCGACAGCGTGCGTCCAGTATCACTAACGTCTTGCATGTGCAAGTTGTTCGAGACTATGGTTAAAATAAGATTAACTTGGTGGGTAGAACATAATAACTTATTACCAAACAATCAAAATGGGTTCAGAAAAAGCAAATCATGTGCAGATAACCTCTCCAATCTTTCACTTAAAATCGAAGAGCCTTTCTCAGAAAAAAAACACGTATTAGCTGCTTTTTTAGACGTGCAGGGAGCGTTCGATAATATAAATGTAGATATATTGCTGTTGAAACTCGCCAAAATTGGTTGTTCGGAATCCTTAATTCCATTTGTAAAATTTATCACTCATGAAAGATTCATATTTACTGACTGTATAGAGAATAACTATAGAGTCACTTCCAAAGGGGTACCGCAAGGAGGCGTAATTAGTCCGATACTTTATATCTTATATGTAGCCGATATTACTGAAAACCTGCAGAAAAGCGTTTTTATTTCACAATTTGCAGACGACCTGACAATATATATACAATGCCGAACGACCATGCGAGGTAAAAAAATACTAGAAAAAGCTATAAAAAAAATAAAAGACAATCTGTTATTAGTTGGATTAGAGCTCACGCCAAGCAAAACAAAATTTATCCATTTTAATAAAAAGAATGTTCCTCCAGGTTCTCTAGTAATCAAAATTGGTAATTTCGAGATTAAATCTACAGAATCTGCGCGTTTTCTTGGCATCACCTTCGATTACAAGTTGAAACTAAACTCGGAGAAGAATTAAAAAATGCCCAAAATGCTAATACTATGTTTTAAACGTTTATTGTAAAGAGCAACGCTACTGCTATATTTACAGATGGCAGTAAAATCAGAAGGAATAATTATACTGGATCTGCTAGTATATGCCCGGAAACTGGTGCAATCGTTAAAAAAACCATAGAAGAACATGCATCTGTATTTACGGCGGAATGCGCTGCTCTAGATGAAGCAATGGAGATTGCCAGACAAATTCGTAATCGGGAAAAAATATATATCTTTTCAGATTCATTACGTGCGGTATTATCGCTAAATTCAACCACACTAAACTCGAAAATAAATTCTTATATTTACTCGATTAAAAAGAAATACATAGAAATATGCGCCAAAAACAAAAGCAAAATAACATTTTTTCGGATTTCTTCGCATAAAGGAATTCAAGGACATGAAAGAGTAGACTTGCTAACAAAGGAAGACACTAGAGAAGAAATTGTAAATGTCAATACAATTCCCTATACAGACTTTTATGTATATTTTAAAAAAGAATCACAAACAAAAACTGACAAAAAAATTATTCAAACTATCTGGAACACAGGGAAAAATTATTTTCAAAAATATTATAGAAATAATCAGCAACCATGGTACGCTAATAAACAGTTACGTAGGGATTGTATTGTCATGATTAATAGGTGTAGGACCGACCACTACAATCTTGCGGAATCATTACATCGTGTCAAAATAGTAAGTAACCCAAAGTGTAATTGTGAAAACGGAAATGAAAATCTTAATCATGTAATCTGGCAATGCAGTAGATACGATAACCAACGAAAAAAATGGTTAAAAGCGCTATCTCGGCTTCGATATTTCCCCCCCTTTACTCTAGATACTTTTTTAATTAAACCATCCTAAAATAGCATGTAATAACAGTGTAAAGAAATAACAGTGTAGCAGAAATAAGCCTTAAATAAGGTTTAAAATGCTTAATAACAAAAAAAAAAAAAAACTTTTAACAAATACATTTTCAGTAAGAATTCATCAATTGAACTGGTTAAACATAGCAAGATATCATTAAATTTTCGGCTTCAGGACGTCATATTGGGTATCGCCATTTTGAAATTTAACTCTTGCGTTCATATATTTTGAAGTTTAGGCTCCGATACCGAGAAATATTCACTTTATAGTGACCTCCTCATCCAATTTCGGCGCGAAAAAAAAGGAAAAAAGGTCAGAATTGGAAAGTACGATCAGATTCATGTTAGAAATGAAGTCCAGAATTTTTTCATCACTGATAACCCATCAGACCTTACAGCTGAAAGTTCAAGAAAAATTTGTCCTTTTGGGATTTAATGGGTTAATAGTCACGACGCTATTGAGGTCATCAAAACCCTTGAAAGACAAAATATTAATAACACACATTCAGGTTTTCCAGAAATCAGAAATTAAAGGATTAAAAACATAAATAGGCATATTAGTAGAAAAAGCTTGTCTGATATGAAAAAAGAAGTTTTTAAAAAAAAATTGCCAACAAATTTTGTTTAAAACGAAATACAGATATTTTTTACTCTAACATACAAAGGGAATATTTATAAGATTACATAAATAAACTAGTGTTGGCGTGGTGCCTCGCTCGCTTCGCTCGCTCAGAAACTTCGACCCAGTAGAGAGTCGGATATTCCTTAATACTCGTTTGTTTACTAACAGCTTTCAATTATATTATAAAATTATATTGATATTTGGGGGTCCAATCATATTTAGGTCCAAGTGGCCTCGATAGATATGTTACAACAATATAGTGTTTTTTATATGTATGAAAATTGAAAATGAGCATTTTCAAAACTTCGACCCCGACAACAGGCCTGCCGAAATATTAATAAATAAAAGTTGCAAAACACTTCCTTCAAGCACTTGTATTGTAATAGACTATTCGATGCATATTACATGTT
This sequence comes from Trichopria drosophilae, assembly GCA_030407085.1. Classification (NCBI taxonomy): domain Eukaryota; kingdom Metazoa; phylum Arthropoda; class Insecta; order Hymenoptera; family Diapriidae; genus Trichopria; species Trichopria drosophilae. The sequence goes on from CM059583.1 coordinate 119,527,373, forward strand.
TACAGTGTTTTACTAATTACTGTCTGTATCATTATGATCTTATATATACAATATATATACATAAAATTTGTCAAAGATATCTTGAAAGTGTCGAAAACATCTCTGACGGATATCTTTTAGATACTATAAGACATATTTCAGATATATCGAAATAGTTATTTTCGTATCAAGGGCGTAAAAGAACTTATGAGCCCTTAGGTGATCACCGCGCCCGAGGGGCTGGCGAAGACTACTGCTGGGGGGTAGGGGGTCGAAACGTCGAAATTTGATGAAAAACTATAGGGACGATGGATCTGTGCCAAAATCTAATCAGATCTAAGTTATGCCAAGGCGCGTATTTAAAAAAAAATGTATGTCAATACGCTTATCCGTTCGCGAGTTATCGCGAGACAAAAAAACGGGACGTACGTCCGTACGTACGTACAAGATCACGGACACAAATTTTTGTTATTGTTGATTTGGGTTCCTTAGGGTCTGAAACGTCGATATTTGATTAAAAACTATAGGGTAATTTTTATGCTCGAAGTGACCAAATTCAATTCTTCGTCCAGACTTAGTCTGGGTCGAAGTAATTTTCTGCTTTACTTTTAAATGAAAATACACATTCCACGGTGACAAAGAATCCCTTGTAGGATTTAGTCAACGGAAGCATCATCCACCACCTTGTCCCTGAGGAACCCTACTCATACCTGGGAGCGCCTCAAAGACACCTAGGATGTGAAAACTCCTAAAACGACCATCCCTTCTCCATCAGATCTGGCCATCAAAATTAGCAGCAAAAAATAAGATGGCATTCATTTGGAGCATTGAGATGATACCATTTCTAGTTACGGGACTGATTTTTGCAAGCAACAAATTTTGCATCTAGCTTCTCCCGTGGAATAATGTATTTGATCCAAAAAATGGAAGGCCTTTTGACCGTGGAGTGTTCATGGATTCAGTAACGTTGTTCATGGATTTGGCGTGCACTTGCATTAAAGGTGCTGAAAAGGTGATTTTCTTGATAATAGGGAACAAAGAGCGTTTGTTTCTGGGAGGAGCGTGTAATCCCAAAATTTCCTCTAATCGGTTCTGGTCGTCTTTAATGACCTCCTCTCGGATGTTCATGTGGTTAATCTGGCTGAAATGGTGCACGTCGGAAGTTGGTGACAATACCCATTCGTATTTTTTTAAGGCCATCACTTGTAATATGCGGGTTACATAGTCCGTTCGGAACCTCAGCATTTCGATGGCAACCCGGTCATCAGTAACATTAGGATAGTTGCTAATCCCACATGTTTCAGGAACGGTCTCCGAGAGCGCGTCTTGTCGGACCCAGCGAATCCTGATGGAGTCCGTTGAGCGCGAGCTGAGCTGAGTTAGGGAAAGCCTTCATTTTTGTGAAAGTGTAGCGTGCAGGCATCCGGAATTTTGCAAGTGTTTGGGTGCATGACGATTCCTAAAGAAGGTAGACCAGCCCCGTAGAGGGCTCATTAGACGGATCACCAGTCCATCACCGTATATATATATATATATGCACAAGAAATTAACAGCGTAGTTGCCACCAGCATGGCCTTAACATGGTTTCAATGTTAAAATTGAAAAACTACGGGGCGCGTTATCTGGACTACATATTCGACGATCCTGGACACGGAATATAATACCGTGCTTTGTACTCCCAGCCTAATTTCGTACTTCTTAACTGATCTATGTGGATGACTGCCTAGCTATCCAGAATGCCAATTGGAGACTGAATGAAATCAAATGTGAAAACACTCTATATAGGAACGGTAAACGATATAGAAGGAAAAGCAAGAACAATGAAAGGGAAGGTGGAGCCTTTAGAAAAAAGAAAACAGCATGGTTTCATTTTCCTTTTCCCAGGTAGCTGGTTCAGGATAGGATATACTCCTACCAGCCTTTTCCGAGGTAGCTACTCCGGGCCAAAATCGACGGAAGGAAAGGGACGTTTGACTACCAACCAATTGACTTCAACCAATAACGACACTTCAACCACTATTACTGAGCCTGCCATTGGGTGGGAAGGGAATTTATTACAATACAGTTCTGAAAAACAGGAATCCTATAGTAGGGATGAATTCGTAGAAAATGACGTGAACTTTCAGAAGGAAGTCAATTAATATAATAGAGGATTATTATATATTACAAGAGCGCGGCCGGTGCGCTATTGACGTACGACATCCTAACCTAAAATTGTAGCCGTCAAAAGCTAGTTCGGTACGGTTCGGTATCTAAACCAGTAGCGCGGTCCAAACCCATTTTAGATAAGTATTAATTTAAATAAACAAAATAAACTATTCACCTAAATAAAGTATAAATATAGATACTTTGTGTGTGTGTGTGTGTGTGTGTGTGTGTGTGTGTGTGTGCGCGCGCGCGTGCGTGCGTGTGTGTGTGTGTGCGTGCGTGCGTGCGTGCGTGCGTGCGTGTGTGTGTGTGTGTGGCCGGTGCCAGCAGGAGTGCGGGGCTCCCACCCGCTAAAACCACCTCCGCTCAAACTGTGATTGTGATTCCCCCCTCGGAAACCGCCGGAAGGCATTACTTCGAGAGGGCCACTCTTAGGGCAGCTGTTCTATAAGCTCGCCGGCAGGTGGCTCCGTAGCTCTTATGGATGTTCATGGCATCAGCCCAGATCGGTGCCCCGTAAAGAATAACGGAGCTTACTACCGATGAAAGGAGGGACCGTCGCGGCTGTTTCGCCCCCCCCCCCCCCCCATATTGGGCATGATGCTGGAGAGCGTACAAGCCGCTTTGGAAGCCTTTGCGCCTGCGTTCATCAGGTGTTGTTTGAACGACAGCCGCGAATCTAGAGTGACTCCAAGATATCTAATAGTGTCCACCGTCCTGATCTGCGTATCTTCCACCGTGAAGATGGCGTATACCCTTTTCTTCGTTCGAGAGATGAGCACCGCCTCCGTCTTCTCAGACGCCAGATCTAACCCATGGTTGCTCAACCACCTAGCTACTACCTCGATAGCTTCATCTCCGCTAAATTACACCTCGTCGATGGTTTTCGCGACGACGATTAGTGTAAGGTCGTCTGCGAAAGCTACCATGGACACCCCGTCTGGAAGGGATTGCCTGAGCAGTCCGTCATATAAGACGTTCAAGAGCAAGGGTCCCAGAACCGAACCCTGTGGCACGCCTCCCGTTATGTTGTAGGAGTGCCTGCCGTCATCGATGGCTGCTTCCAGTCTGGCACAGATAACCCTCTCATATAGCTTCCCGGAGATGTCAAGCATGCAGAGCGGTCGGAATGAGGATGGGTCGTCCGGGGGTTTGTTTCCCTTAGACAGCAGCACCAACCTCTGCTCCTTCCACTGCGCCGGGAAGCATCCTTCCTTCAGGCAAGCACTGAATGTCAATGTGAAGATGGTTGGTACATTCAGCGCTGCGATCTTCACTGCCATTCCAGGTACCCCATCCATTCCTGGGGCATTACGGGTGGAGATCTTCTTAGCAGCCATCTTTACTTCGGCTTTGGTAACATCTGGCGGCTCGGCTGCACCAGCAATTGCCATCAGGCCAGTGCCAATCGGCCGTTCCCGCTGTTCTGGGAATAAATGGCCGACGACTTTGCCAAGGAACGATGGACAAGATGGTGCGTTGGGTCCCCTGGGCTTGATCTTGTTCATTACCGTTTTATACGGTCGCCCCCAGGGATCGCGGTCCACCTCCTCACAAAAGTCCTGCTAGCACTTTCTTTTCGCGGCCTCGATGGCAATCTTGAGCCTCTTTCTCTTTCTTTCATAGTCCGCGGCCAGTTGGTAGCACCGAGGCTTATGAATTGCTCTCTGGTGCAGCCTTCGAGCCCGAAGGCACTCTCGACGGATATCTGCGATTTCCTCGTTCCACCAGTAAACTGGGGGTCGGCCGTGAGGATTTGACTTCACGGCCATAGAGGCATCGGGCTCTCTCCTCTGCTGTTCCCTCCACCTCCGTCTGGTCCAAGCTGTAGAGGAACATTTCCCGATCGAAGGTGGCCGGTGCCCATCTCTCTTTGCTTGCGCTCTGCACCTTTCCTGCTGCTCTGCCGGTCAGTTGGAGCTGGTACACCAAGGCTTGATGGTCACTGCCCGTGTATCGGTCGCTAACTTTCCAGCCCAACCCTTCCCCCATCAATTTTGGGTCGACGAAGGTCAGGTCGACTACGGAGGACTTGCCGGCCTTGGAGTAGGTCGGCTTTCCCCCCGTGTTAGCAATCTCCAACTCCAGTAACGAGAAGGCCTTAATGAGGGCATATCCTCGATGGTTGGTCTTCGCGCTACCCCATTCCGTCGCCCATGCATTGAAGTCCCCCCCGATCACTAATGGGAGTCGGGAGGTTCTTGCACTTGCGACGATGGCCTCCAGGGATCCTTGGAACTCGTCGATGGTAAGACTGCGAGGGAGGTAGCAACTGTATAGTCTTATACCAGCCACCTCCACCCAGGTGAAGCTGGGCAGGGGGTTGCACATCTTATTGGATATGTGGAGATTCCCACACACCCAGATGGCCGCCTTGCTGGTGGAATCCTTCACCCAGATCGGTTTACAAAGATCCCGGTAAGCCTCGCTGATGACGGCGATATCGGCCTTCTCCTCCTTCACCAATTGAAACAGCAGGCCCTGGGCCACCGCACAGTGATTGAGGTTTATTTGGAGCACCTTAGCCATTGTTGGTCTGTGCTCCAACCTCCTGCGTTGCACGATGTTTGGCTACGCAGTCCTCAATCTTGTGGCCCTTCTTGCCACACCGGAAGCACTGCGCCAAGCGATCGACATGTGTGTGTGTGTGTGTGTGTGTGTGTGTGCGTGTGTGTGGGTGTGCGTGTGCGGGTGCGGATGCGGGTGCGGGTGCGGGTGTGGGTGTGGGTGTGAGGTTTTTTTTTTTTTTTTTTTTGTTTTTTTTTTTTGTTTTTTTCCGACGCGACGATGGAAAGCTCTACCAGCCTTCGAGGAAGGCGGCTTAAGCCCCGAAAGGCTCTTCGCCGATATCATGGCGCATGACGGATAGGTGATGGTATTTCTATCCGCCCCTCCTCATTTTTGTGGATAGCACTCAGCTGCTCCACGATGAACGTGGCGAGTTGGACCACTGCGTCCCATCTTTCCTGTGAGAGGAGCAGGACCCTTCCCAATCGCTCGGGTGTTATTGGATCTTCTCCAAATTTCTGCAGCGATTTCCGCTCCTCTGCGAACCGTGGACAGTGGAAGATGGCGTGTTCCACGTCCTCGTCCACGCCAGGGCACACCGGGCACTCCGTGTTTTCGTAGACGCGGATTCGATGGAGGTAGCTGCGGAAACAGCCGTGCCCAATAAGTACCTGGGTCAGATGGAATGTGACGAATCCGTGGTCTCTGCATGTCCACTCTGCCACATTCGGGATGAGACGGTGGGTCCAGCGCCCTTTGGCTGCTGAGTCCCATCGTTGCTGCCACTCGGCAAGTAGTCTTTCGGACCATTTGCCTTGGCCTCCTGAGACATTTGCCAATTCTTGGCCTATACTCCTAACTTCACGGTACTTTTCAGCCTTCTCAACTGCCATTAGATCTATGGGAGGGAACCCCGAGATCACTGAGAGGGCAATGTCGGACACGGTACGATACGCTCGGGCCACTCTTAGCGCTACTGTCCTGCAGACCCGTCAGCAAGTGGCTCCATAGCTTTTCTTGCTTGCAATGGCGTTCGCCCCGACGGGGGATCCGTAAAGTATTACAGAGCTCACCACTGAAGCAAGGAGCGATCGAGGGTATTGTTTTGGCCCCCCTAGATTGGGCATAATATACCCCAGCACGCGAGCCACTTTTAGCGCTTTTGTGCCTGCATACTCCAGATGGTCTTTGAACGACAATCGCGCGTCGAGCATAACACCAAGGTATTTAATGGTGTCCTTCGTTCCGATTCCCTTATCCTCGACCATGAAGGTAGCGTACCTTCTCTTCTTAGTACGAGAGATGGGCACCGCCTCTGTTTTCTCAGCCGCCAGGCAGAGTCCGTGATTTTTCAACCAGCTTGCCACCACCTCAATAGCGTCATCTCCGAGGTATTGGACCTCCTCAATGGTTTTAGTGACGACGATAAGTGCAATGTCGTCGGCAAAGGCTACCATAGTCACCCCTTCTGGAAGTGCTTGTTTGAGCAGTCCGTCATACATGACGTTCCAGAGCAAGGGACCTAGGACCGAACCCTGCGGCACGCCTCCTGTGATGTTGTGGGAGCGCCTGCCGTAATCGGTGTCATAAAACAGGGTCCGGGCTGACAGGTAGCTAGAGATGACCCTTCTAAGGTAAATTGGTACCTTGAGTTCTTCTAAGGCTAGCTTGATGCAATCCCATCGGACCGAGTTAAAGGCGTTCTTGATATCAAGCGTGATGATGGCACACATTCGCCTGGTATTCCGACTGTCACTGATGGCGTTAGCGGCCAACGTCTTCACCCGGTCACTGCATCAATGGTTGAGCGACCCTTCCTGAAGCCGAACTGATTGTCGGAAAGACCTCCAACTTTATCGATGGCTGCTTCGAGCCTGGCACATATTATCCGCTCGTGCAGCTTCCCTAGAATGTCCAGCATACAAAGTGGTCGATGTGCAGATGGTTTGTTCAAGGGTTTAGAACCCTTTTACAGCAGCACCAACCTTTGTTGCTTCCATTGCACAGGGAAGCATCCATCTTTCAGACATGCGTTAAATGTTTCCAGGAAGATACCTGGGACATCCAGCGCTGCGGTCTTAACCGCCAGACCCGGGATTCCATCTATTCCCGGAGCTTTGCGTGCAGATATCCTCTTAGCAGCCATCCTCAATTTGAATCCTCTAGGTCCCTGTACTGCTCACTAATGATGGCAATATCGGCCTTTTCCTCTCTAACCAGCTGGAACAGCAGATTCTGGGCCACAGCACAGTGGTTGAGGTTAAGCTGGAGCACCTTAGCCATTGTTGTTTGATACATCGTGCTCTTGTGCAGTCTGATGTTCAGCCGCACAGTCCCCTATTTTGTGGCCCTCTTTACCACATCGGAAGCACTGAGCTGACCGGTCGACTGAGCTCTTGCAGTTCGTTGCCATATGCCCGATCTTATGGCATCTGTAGCACCGAAGAGGTATTTCCAGGAGCCGTACTCGGCAGTTCACCCAACCAACTCTCAGCCGTCCCGTCTCCAGTAGCTTCTCTGCTACTGTGGCGGGGAGTCTGACCATGGCCGCCTGAGTGCCGCAGTACGCGCCCCTGAGTTTGATGGAGTGGGGTCACACTATCCAGACCGGTGGCCGAGGTGAGGACGAGTGCCACCTCGTTCGTGGTTGTGGCCTCGTCCAGGTCCGTGATTTTTATACCTTCTATTTGGGTCAGCATCTGGATGAGAGCTGACCCGTTTAGGAGAGACGCGACCTCGGATCGGAGCTCCTCCGTTGGTGCTCCGTCCTTGCCCAGTTCCAAGAGGAGATATCCTGCCTTCGTGCGCCGGATCCTCGTTATCCTTTCGCCCAATTTCTTGAGTCCGGGTGCAGTTTTCAGCTTTCGTAGGATGTCGACGTACGAGACTCCTCCTGTCTCTTTGATCTTGATAGCATCAGGACGATGTTGTCTCGGCCCAGTTTTATGTTCTTGATTGGGTCGCACGCCGACATTCTGTTTTGTCGCTTTTTTCCCATCTTCCCTCCCCCTTTTCACCACCGTTGCCCAGCCCTTGTCGTGCGTTCGGGCTTGCTGCTGGTGATTTTTCACTGGTGAGGAGGAAAGGTCTTTGTCCTCTTCCCCCTTTCTCACCTTTTTCTTCGCCGGCGTTGTTATCGGCGACGGCTCTCTTCTCCCCGTGTACTCTTTACGGGGCCCGCGAAAGAGAGGCGAGGTCTGACTCGCCCATCTTTGCAGTCGCACGCCGTTTTCGAAGGCCATGGGTTATGTCTCACCTCAGCATAATCCCTGGTTGCCTTTGACGTAGCTCTCGCCATATCCTTAAGCTCCTTGTGGAGATTCTGTTGAAGGCCCTTAATTCTCTCTTCCAGGACCCGGAATTTTGCCGCCTCAGGGTCCTCCACTGCTGGTGGATCCACCGGTATGCTGCTGAAATCTTCTGGAAGAAGGCCGCCAGACAGCCCACTCTGGTTTCCATCACCATACTGTCACTTGTAGTATCTGATGCTACAGGGGCCGAGTGACCAACCCCTGCAGCACTGCGGTTGCCTGATATCGACGCCGGAGAGCCCGCTTGCGCACTCGTACCCGACGCCGGTACTGGGGATCCGACCCCTGCACCGTAAACTTCTTTCTGCCGCTGTTCTGCCATATTTGGTTTATTAATAGGGGTTCCTTGCCCTAGCTAGTTCTTTGGTCCGCGTCGGATATTTTATTTCTCCGATGCCTATTAACAGCATTCCCCGATCCGCCACCTGGGGACGCGCCCGTTAGAAGGAACTAGCAAGACTCCGGCGGGAGTCTGGGTGTGGGTGTGTGTGTGTGTGTGTGTGTGTGTGTGCATGCGTGCGTGCGTGTGTGTGTATGTGTGTGTGTGTGTGTGTGTGTATGTGTGTGCATTTCTGCTGAAGAGATTAAAAGGGTCGGCGAAGGGATTAAAGACGCACGAACACGGATTTAATCTTTTCGGCAGAAATGCGTCAGAATCGTCGCAGACTAGTGTTTTTGACGACATATTCGCCGCCGGACTTTTCCCTTATATGCGGCAATATGCAGCAGATCTGGCTGTCTGGGTGATTTTGTGAATTCAAATTCGCGAATGAACTTTCAGAGTATTCGGTCAATTGTTGGTGAAAGCCTGAGTGAAAGCCCAGTGACGCTATTTTCGTATGGGCTCTATTTTCATATGGGGCACAAAACGTACGAAGTCTATCAGGTTATGCGTAACACGCGCCCTACCGGAATCGCCGTGAGTTGCACAGATTTTCGTATCGGGAATGTCCTCACGAAAAAAGAAGGAAGGCAGGTATATACTTGTTCTAATCACATGCCGGAATCGTATAGGTAGCCCGATAGGAAACAATCCCCGCTCTGTCGTTCGAAATTCGTTCCAGTGGCCATCCCATTTTCGCTGTGGTTTGGAACGATTTAGTGTTACTTGGTGTTTCTATAACTGAGACGTGATAGCTGACCAATGAAGTGACGTACGAGTTTCTGTAGTAAAGTAAGTGTTCATATTTACTGTTCAATATTAATAATACCGATTTAACCAATAATTGTAATATTATGTATATTCGTGAAATAAGTACGGTACACTGTAAAAAATCCGTAATGAAACTCATTGTAATTTCCCTACGCTCAATGTAGTAAATTTACAATTAGTTTGTAAAATTACCATTATATGTTTGGTTCTTTCATTACTGATTTTTTACAGTGTAGAAAATTCGTGTTTAACCTAAAATTTCAAATTTTATTAACGAAGTGTTACTTATAGACTAGAATTGTTTTTAAATAATACACTTTGTATATTCATTTTTCATGAATTGATATAGTATTAGTATATAATCTTTATTTTACATTAGGTATGTGAATAAAATGTTAATGGCTGGTTGCGGATCACTCGTATTGCAACTTGTTTAAGCTACTATACTCTGAAAATAAATACACCATTATTGATTCACAATATCCAGTTAATTCATTTCCAGTAGCTTAAACAAGTTGCAATACGAGTGATCCGCAACCAGCCAAAAATCCCCGACAGAGCGGGGATTGTTTACTATCAGGCTACCTATACGATTCCGGCATGTGATTAGAACAAGCATATACCTGCCTTCGTTCTTTTTTCGTGCGGACATTCCCGATACGAAAACCTCTGCAACTTACGGCGATTCCGGTAGGGCGCGTGCTACGCGTAACGTGTTACCGACTTCGTACGTTTTATGCCCGATACAGCCCCCACGAAAGAAGAGTAACTGGGCTTTCAGTGTATACAGTGGTTTTTTGGATCACAGATTATAACCGAATCCGCTATAAGATTTTTCGAATTATACGTCGTAAATTGTGAATATAATGTCACGCAAAATTTCTTATTACACTGTTAGAAATTTGCCATGACTTTTAATGAACAGGTAATAACGGCAGCTACGGTCAAGCAAGTAACTGAAAATAAGTTAATGACATAAATTAAAAGTTATGTACGCGTTCATTTTATGCAATGATTTTTTAATATGCGTACATTAAATCTAATGATTCACAATTATTAGATTTAATAAACAGAGGCTAATGAAAAGTAATGAACATGTTCATGAAAAGTAATGCACGTGTTATTAAGAGTTTCGTTATATGTATACGCCCAACAAACGAGAAAGCATTGAATCCGGAATCTGTCCGTTTCGTATTAAATAGGTTTCAATTCTTTGTAATCCCAGTAAACAAATTAAAAAAAAGTAGCTTCGACCGAGAATCGAACCCCGATCTTCCGCGCATCATTCTTGAATCATGACCACTCGACTGTGACTGTTGTTGTGAAATAGAGTAAAAACAACCAATAGTTGAAGCAAGGAGTAGGCTAATTTTCTAAGAGTGTACAATATTAGGCGTTTGGACAAGTTTAAATACGTTTAATATCTATTTTGGTTTATAAAATGTACATTTAATTATAATATTACAATATAAATCATTGAAAGTCTTACAGATTTATATATTGTACTAGTTTTTTTTATAGGTTTTAGGTTTTTTTCGGGATTATCAGGGGGTGATCGAGCTCGATACAGACGTTCACGTGATTTTTACACTTTTCAAAATTAAAAATTTTCAAAATTCTAAAATAACTCGAAAACGGTAAGAGATACGCGAAATCTGACAAAATTTTGAAGATTATTGCAAGGAGGGTTAATCTTGACTTGATTAATGAACACATGCAATTGGAGTTTGAAAATTTTCAGAAGTTAAAATTCCGTATGGTACCGCTGGATTTTCCAAATTGCGACAAGTTGCGCAAATCAGCGATGGGGGCGACGTGCTAGTCGCATGTTGTCACATATACATATACCGACACATGTAAAAAAAATTAAATTTCATTACAGTGTTATTTAAACTTTCATTCTATTGTAAATAACTTCAATTTCATTTACCTTAAACTTTGATTATGTTACGCAGAATTTAAATTTCATTTACCGTTGTACATGAAAAGTTAATGAAATTTAAAGTCACTTCTAACACTGTATTTTTCAGTTTTTATAGTAATTTTTATACTTCTTTTTGTCGTATGTGATGAATTTAATCCTAGAAATTCTCAAATTAAAAACATTGCATTTAAAATTGAAGCTTACAAATTATTAAAAGATATTTCAACATTTCTGAACTATATTTTTGTCATTGTAAATTTTAATTTGAAAAAAGACCCTTTTCGATGGTATCCTGCAGTAAATTTGTTGTAAAGAAATATAATCAACCACGGACGATATTTGTAAAACACTTTGTAGATACTTTGTAAAAAAAACAACATGTATAGGCGGTGGCGCATCAGTCGCAGTGTCTATCGAACATCATTGGTTAGAACCGATAGAATAGCACGTCATGAGAATGTGAACGGAAAGACCTGATCCGAACCGAACCTCAGCGTCTCGATTTTCCCTATGTTTTGGCATGATTATCGAGACACGGGCTTCAGATGAAATTCCCAACCCCGCCGTATGATTCGACGAAGCGTTGTAGTCTGCAGTTCGAGTTATTTTGTAGTTAACATCTATCAGACGGATACATTCCGAACGTCAGGTTACCTAGAATCGTGATTTTTTGCGTGTATAGGAATAGTGTATTACAGTACTTAAAAGAAAATCTTTTCTTGCCACTGAGCGTTAAACTAGTTCAAAGAATTTCAATTTGGCGATCACATTTAAATGGAGAGAAGGACGCAAAAATCATAAATTAATTTATATAAAAATGCTTCGCATTCGACTTTTGAAATGTTTACAGGAATTCGCTGTGGGGTTATGATGCGGATGTCAGGCGTTCGAATGTTTCAAGAGGAATGTATCTGGCGTTGCAAAGTTGATATATATATATATATATATATATATATATATATATATATATATATATATATGTGGCAATAAGAACGTGAATTTGAATAATTTATTGTATAAAAACCAAAGCGCATTGGATAAAACGCTGAAACACGTATATTTTTATTTTCGCCCTAGAATACGTACAAAAATTGCCGTTGAAAATCGTGACCCTCCGACCGTGGGTTCCCCTTATTAGCCATAATGCTTTTGGCAAACTCACACTTAACCACATAATGCCGGTCTTGATTCTTGCGAAGACGCGTATCTCCAACGCACCGTCAAACTTGCGAATATTGCAGGAAGGTAAAAAGGTAATAATAATTATTAATAAAAGGTGGCGATGGAGTAATTTATTTATTACGCCACATAAGTGCAACCACTTAATTATAGTGATTTTAACCAATATAATGTGTGCGAGTCGACGTGGTTTTATATGTTTTTAGAACACACATAGAAAAAAGATATCGAGGACTACGTACATCAAAGTGATAACGTCCTTTTCCCGCACAATTTCAGCAAATGTAAATAATCATCTTTAAAAAGTTTATTTGCTTATTACCAGACTCGCATAAATAGACTTGGAAGCTCCGGTAGTAATTGAACAAAAAGTGAAGCATGAAATGTCCATAGTTTTAAATGTGGATTTATTTTGATTCAGAAGAGTTTATTCGCTTTTTACCAGACTCGTATAAATGGACTCGACAGCTCTGGTAACAATTAAACTGTAACCTCACCCTGAAAAGGACGAGGCAGATTATTTCCAAATTTACCGTGGGGGGGGGGGGGCGGGTTCTAATCTCGCGACGGCGGAGCGTCTTGGGAAAGGACCGGGAAAATGGGGAATTACACTCGCGGAGGGTCTGCGGAGCACTTATGGAAAAGAGCCTCCTTACAGGCGATGGTCCGACACGTGGAACCTAGTTGTGGGTCCGTCCTCGGAGACGAGACTGGAGGCGTCCTTCTCGGCTGGAAGTGGCGTCGGCCTGGGTCGTGGCTGATCCTTTTCCTGGGGTGAGAACCTTTTTGCGATATACCTGCGGACACGCACCTTCGCGAAAACAAAAAACTCTAAGCTACGCAGATTTGCGGATCACGAAAACGAAGACAGACGGGGCACCGATACTACTCTTTACAGAGACTGCTCGAGACTAACTGACTACTGTCCTGCTCTTCTCTTCCGCGGCGGTGCGCCGTCGAGCCGGCGCGTGCGCGCTCGAGCGACTCGCGCGAGAGAGGGGCTCGTCATCGGGCTCCTACGTGGGGACGTACTCGTCGGGGTGATGACGAGCACCGTCCTCGGGGTCTTCTTGGTGGGAGGGGACGACACGGAGCGCTGAAAATTGCTTCGTGCGTCCCCGACTCGTCTCGGGCTAGCTGTCGCCGCTGTGAGAGAGAGCGATAGAGAGAGATAGAGACAGGTCGGCGGCGGTGGCCGAGGCCAGTTCCTCGGGAACTCTCGAGGCGCACTGCGGCACGACCAGTGGGGGAGAACGAGTGGAGGCGCGCTCCGGTAAAAACCCGTTCCTCCTCCGGGAGGGGCGGAACTTCGTGGCGGGGTTACGCCCGGCCTCAAGAGATGGCGCGGGGTTCGGCCAGCGTGCCGATCTGTGACGGGTTTCGTCACAAAACAAAATACAGTATATGAAATGTCTTTAGATGTAAATAACCATCTGTAAAATTTTTATTCGCTTATTACCAGGCTCGTATAAATAGAGTTGGGAGCTCTTGTCCGTCCAAAGTCCCGGGACAACGAAATATCTCAGCAGGATGAAATGTCTTTATATGCAAATAATTATCTATAAAAAGTTTATTCGCTTATTATCATACTTGAATAAATAGACAGAGAACTCTTGGAGTAAATAACAAAATGCGATATATGAAATGTCATTAGATGTGAAGATGGAATTATTTTGAACAACAAAACTTTATTCACTTCTGACAAAGCTCCAATAAACTTGACAGCTTCGGGAAAAATTATTCAAAATGCTAAACTTGAAACGTGGATAGATATAAATAAGAATATGTTTGTTAAAAATAATATTTTATTCGCTTCTTATCAGACTTCCATAAATACGGTAGTAGTAAAATTAAGTGAAGACAAAAGCTCAATTATTTATAGACGTGAATACGAAACTGTTTTTGAACATGTGAGCCTATTCCAGTACTACCAAGCCGGAAGTAAAACTCCTGCAGATTACACCTTCAAGTTTAACTTTTTATATGGTTAAGGGTATTTTTGATAAGCTACTATTCCCATAGAATGAGCGACCACTTCGATATTGGCGCAACGATTGTCGCATAATAATAAAAAAGGTACTAAAAGCTGGCAGAGCACCTATGGCAGAATTGAACCAAACTAATACCAACATTTGTTGCTCAATTGTTGCTCAAAAGTTGCTTCCATATTTAAAAAAAAACATGTTCCGCTAGCTTGCATAAAGCTAGCAGAGCATAAGTAGAATAAGAGAAAATAAACAATCGATCAAAAAAACAAATATGCCACTAATTGTTGCTCATTTGTTGCTTATAGATTACCTATATTACACGGGCTCCCCACCAATTGTTTCCGATATTATTCAAAAAATAGTCTGGATCTGGTTGTAGAAAAGCTGGCAGAACGTATCTAAAAACAGGGGAAATAAACAAACAACAACAAAAAAAGGGGAAACTAATTGTTGTTCATTTGTTGCTGCAAAACTAAGCAAATTACACATTTTTTAACAACCCAAAATTAAAAACTCTAAATAGTATAAAGAGCAGAGGGAAACAAAAGAACGCAAAAATCATTTAGAATTTGTTGCTCGGTTCCGATGACTTTTTGGAACATAAATAAATCATTCTGTCGGGGACCAGTTTGATTCTTCCCGGTAAATGAAAAAATATTCGATTTTGAATTAAGTAGAAAACAGCTGTTTATGGAGGGTGTACCAGTAACGCATTTTGAGGGTAGTAACAATTATCTAGCATTTGTTGCTGGTTTCAACGACTTTTTAGGACATAAATGAGTCATTCTGTCGAGGAAAAAAAAAATATTCCACTTTGAATAACGTAAAAAATAGCTGTTTATGGAGAGTGTACCAGTACCGCATTTGGAAGGTAGCAACAATTGTCTACCATTTATTTCTCGGTACCAACAACTTTTTGGGACATAAATAAGCAATTCTATCGAGGTCCGGTCCGAGTTTATTCGGTAGATAACAAAAAATTCGATGTTGTATGACGTAGAAAACAGCTGTATAAACATAATGCACAAGTGCATCATTTTGAAGGTAGCAACAATTATCTAGCATTTGTTGCTGTGTTCCAACGACCTTTTGGGGCATTGATAAGTCATTCTATCGAGGTCCGGTTCGATTCTGCTGGGCAGATACAAAAAATATTCCACTTTCAATAACGTAAAAAACAGCCGTTTATGCAGGGTGAAAAGGTGCACAATTTTGAAGGTAGGAACAATTATCGAACATTTGTTGCTCAGTTCCAACGACTTTTTGGGACACAAATAAGTCATTCTATCGAGCTCCGGTTCGATTGTGCTGGGTAGATAAAAAAATATTCCACTTTGAATATCGTAAAAAAAAAACAGCTGTTTATGTTTAAACATAGTCCACAAGTGCACTATTTTGAAGGTAGCAACAATTATCTTGCATTTGTTGCACGGTTCCAACAACTTTTTGGGACATAAATAAGTTATTCTATTGAGGTCCGGTTCGATTCAGCTCGGTAGATAAAAAAATATTCCACATTGAATAACGTAAAAAACAGCCGTTCAAGTCGAATATTTTTTTATATACCGAACAGAATCGGACCTCGATAGAATTACTTATTTATGTCCCAAAAAGACGTTGCAACCGAGCAACAAATGCTAAATAATTGGTGCTACCTTCGAAATGGTGCACTTTTACACTAGACATAAACAGCTATTTTTTACGTTGTCCAAAGTGGAATATTTTATTATCTACCGCGCAGAATTGGACCGGACCACGATAGAATTACTTATTAATGTCGTAAAAAGTCGTTCGAACCGAGCAACAAATGCTAGATAATTTTGGCTAAATTCAAAATGCAGTATTGGTACACCCGCCATAAACAGTTGTTTTTTACGTTATTCAAAGTGGAATATTTTTTTATCTACTGAGCAGAATCGGACCGGACCTCGATAGAATTACTTATTTGTGTCCCAAAAGGCTGTTGGAACCGAGCAACAAATACAAGGTAATTGAGAGACATTCCACTTGAGCAATATCAGCGTTTTGACCGCGTTATAAGCAATTAAAAATTTCAATACTTTTTTTTCGAAATGTATAACTTGGGTTAATGCAAAGTTGTCGGAATGTATTGGGGGGGGGGGTGTGGGAAGGAGTAGGGAATTTGTGTGAAAAATGTTGAATTTTAATATAAAATTATGAACGTTGTGCAAAAAAAAATTTTCCGTTATTTATTTAACAATATATTTTTAACATAATTTTTAAACCATCAAGAAGATGATAAAAAATTATGAAAACAATTCTTTTTAGAAACTATCATCATATATGTATTTTACAAAAAATCAGCAGCGATGTGTTTTTCTTCGTTTTCTAGAAATCGATTATTGAAGTTGGCCGATCGCCGCGAGCGCGCGCATAGATAACGAGGCGCAGCGCGGCCAGTCATTTAAGACAAAAAAGGGGATTTTCTTGCAAATGAATCGACACCCAATTTTTTTTCCTATGCGTAAGGGAGGTCTAGAAAAGCTTATTTCCGAGTTGTTGTAGTCAAGGGGGTGGCAGGGGAAAAGTAAAATCGTTTTTTCGCTGTAACTTTGCAAATTTTTGACCAAATTGACCGAGTGACCTATTTTGTAGATTTTTTCAAGCCCTACAATTTTCATTATTACAACTTTCCATCTAAACTCAATGTATTTCGAGTTATAGCCGTTTTAAGGGGGGGGGGGGTAACATGTTTTTTTTTTTATCTTGGTTCGGTTAACAGATAGCACTTTTTCACCTCACATACAAGGTGTAGAATTTGAAAAGACGAAGAATATGAGCGGTGATTCGACCCGATTGGTAAAAAATAGACCATAGAAAGCAGGCGTCAAGTCCGTCGACTCATAAAATGGCCGCCGTGCAGGAGATGCGCGCCGGCCGAGCTCGGCGCGTTTTCCGCTTCTGTCTCTTTTCCGACACATCCAATCGAAAAATGACTTGTATGAAACTTGTTGAATATGAATATATCTACCATTAGCCGCATATTGAATTGAGATTAAATGAAAATTGCGTACAGTAGAGAGCTTGAAATTGTATGATCGGCCAAAATAGTCATTTTAATTTAAGAAATCGTTCGTTCACATTACATATAATATTAATACTATTAAAGAACAATATTTTAATTATTGTGGACATATCTGTAAAGTATAGAATGTATGAAAGTATGCCCCAAGGGGGGATGAATATCTTAAATGGCAACATGGGTCGAGTGGGACTCATTTGAAAGGTCTTTTCGAGACGAATTCAAAACACTAGGCATACATGGCGCTGTGATCAATTAGCGGTCATAATCGACTTTTAAAACTTTTAATCTAGTAACTTTTTTTCGTTTTATCGCTATTTACTCAAAATTTCTTCCTTTTTTTAAATTCTCTATTCTGTCTCCTTGCTTTTGATATAAAATGTCATTAACAAAAAAGCAAGAATCGAAATCCTTATTCTACGAGGATGTGGTGATATAAAAAGATCTTACGAACATGTGCCTAACAGTTCAATGATACCCATCCTCATCGTCTACCCATAACCAAATCAACTGTTTGTAAAACTGTTTCTCAATTTCATGATACTGGCTCTGTCAGAGATCGTCCAAAATCGGGGAGACCAAAAACGGCTACAAACGAAGATACAGTTTAGCAGTCTGTGCTTGTATTGTTGAGTAGGTCCATACTTCAGTTAGGAAGATGCCGCAACAAACTGGTACCGGCAAATCGTCTGTCCTTGAAATACTAAGACAAAATAAGTGTCATCCATATAAAATAAAATTTGTGCAAGAGCTTTCAGAAGTCGATTTCGATCGCAGATTAGAATTTTGTGAGAAAATGAAGAGACGGTGTCAGACGAAAATGAGTTTTTTGCGTTCTGGATATGCCTCTCCGATGAAGCTACGTTTTAATTGAGTGGAGAAGTTAATAGACACAATATGCGATATTGGTCAGACGAAAATTCTCATTGGATGAGAGATACCCACACACAACAGAAAATGAATATTTGGGCTGGAATTTTCTGCTATCAAATTGTTGGACCTTTCTTCGTTGAAGAGAATTTCACAGCTGTGGCGTACTTAAATTTATTGAATACCTATGTTATACCAGTGTAACGAATATGCTGTTTTATCTTTGTTTTAATACCCGGTTATAGGAAAAAGCATTTTCGTTATTCCCCAGGCTCCGGTGGTGGTTCCGTATTATGTAATAATTGTATGGCTAGTAAGATTTCAGAACTAGCCGACTGCTAAGGTGACGAGAGCCGGCAACACTTTGGAGAGGCACGTGGGTACTCGCCGGTTACCGGGAAGTTAGATCTCTGCGTGCCTTCGATCCGCGTGCGTAAAGAGAAAGAATTGTTCTTTATTTTGGCTTCCGATCGGGAATTCTTTTGTAAAGTCGTCTGTATTTGATTGTAATTTGGACGGCCGCGTTTACGTAGTATTTGTGAACAACCGACGTCCATATTATTGGGCGACCATTCGAGATTTCGGCGAACGGACAGAGCAAGCGACGTCCACTATTGGTTGAGACAGAGCCTTTTTCGAAACGTGTACGAAGCACCAAATATTGTAAGTACCGGCTTCTCTGTCCCAGCTTCTCATATCTCTCGGGCTATAAATATCTTTTATAGTATTAATAAACTTATTTATCTTAAGCCATATTTTATATCTTCCATTTGAATTTCCTCCTCCTCTTAACATTATTTCATATCTCATTCGAAAGGTTGTTTTTTTTAAGACGTATTTGTAGTCGTCTCGTGTTTTCCGGATATTGGCAGGTTTGGTTTGGGATAACTTGTGTTTTCGTTGATAGTGGAACACGTGACTCCTAACTCGAAATTTGTCTCGACTGTTGTAACTGTTGGCGCGAGACCGACTTCTTTTGGAATTTGACGTATAGACGTCTCACTAAAATTAATAATCAACATAAAAGGCAGTTACACCAGCAATCTAAAATATTACTGGTACTGCATTTGACAATGTCTGGTTTCAACAGAATGGTGCTCCGTGTCACTTTCATTTTATTGTACGCAATCGAATGAATAACATTTTCTCCGGGCGTTGGATCGGCAGGAGAGGTTGGATTGAGTGGCCACCAAGGTCACCGGATCTAACTCCCCTGGATTATTTTTACTGGGGTTTTTTAACGAATAGGGTGTACGAAACAAAGCCTATAGACATTGATGAGTTAAAGGAAAGAATAATTCTATGTTCTTATTCGATATCTCAAGAAACGCTGCAAAAAGTAAATGTTAACTTCTATGCACGACAAAAAATCGAAGTAGCGAATTTTAATTGGGACACCCTCCAGAATTCTTCCATATTGAAAATAAAAAGACATTTTTTTGTTTTGTGATTCGTCGATATTTAATGGTGCCGCCATAGTATCTTAGTTTCATGTCTTGAAATCTATTACTCAGAATATTTGAGAGTCGCTGACTCAGAACCTGAGATAAGAATTTCAAAATTCAAAATTGTGGATACATTATGGTGGACATCACTTTTAAAATTTAAATGGATTTGCAAAAAACTTATTGTTGTCTTGAAGTTTTTGGGCTAGCTGATTATGAATCTCGAATCAGATTTTACAAATCCAAAATGGCAAATACAATATGGCGGATATAATTTTTAAAATACAAATGAATTTGTTTGAAATTTACTATATGGTAGTTTCTTAGGTTACTGATTACGAATCTAACATTTACTCTTAGAATTATGCATTGGCATATTTCCTTTGTTTCGGCACTTTATTCATTATTCGCAACCAAAATATTAATTATTCAAATCAAATAAATCACCTGTCTTTTCTATACAACCTTGTTCTGTCGCTCTGGAAATCTTTTTCTTTGGTTATTTCTGGAAAGATCTTAATTGTGCGTATGTATGTATATTTATATATATGTTAACGATACGGAGCGGTTCAGGATCGTTTTACTGAAGATTTTGGGTAAAACAATTGATAATGAATTTTGCGAAACTTGCGGTTTATTTTGCGGAACTTGAAAAAGACTTTGAAAAGACTCAGTATTCTTTTCGTTATAGCTTTTATATAGAATAATACTGTAAATTGGAAAGTAGAATCACAAATTTGACATATACTGATGAGACAATATAATGGAAGCGGTATATAAAGCAAAAATATAATGAGTCTTTTCAAAGTTCCGCAAAATAAACCGCAAGTTACGCAAAATTATTGATCAATTGTTTTACCCAACATCTCCAGTAAAACGATCCTGAACCGCTCCGTATCGTTAACTTCTGATCGATACACAATATTAAATATTTATAAATTTACTATTGGCATTAATTATACTTTCTGTACTTTACAGATATATCCACAATAATTATAATATTGTTTTCTAATAGTATTAATATTTTTGTAATGTGAACGAACGATTTCTTAAATTAAAATGACTATTTTGGCCGATCATACAACTTTCAAGCTCTCTACTCTCTACGTAATTTTCAATTAATCCCGATGCAATATGCGGCTAATGGTAGATATATTCATGTTCTACAAGTTTTATACAAGTCATTTTTTGATTGCATGTGTCGGAAAAGAGACTGAAGCGAAAAACGCGCCGAGCTCGGCCGGCGCGCATCTCCTGCACGGCGGCCATTTCATGCGCACAGTGGCCGAGTCGATGGACGGAAAGCCTGCCTTCTATGGTCTATTTTTGACCAATCGGGTCGAATCACGGCTCATTTTCTTCGTCTTTTCAAGTTCTACAACTTTTATTTGAGGTGAAAAAGTGCTATCTGTTAACCGAACCGAGATAAATTAAAAAGAACATGTTATTCCCCCTTCCATTAAAACGGCAGCAATAACTCGAAAAACATTGAGTTTAGGTGGAAAGTTGTAACAAAGAAAATTATGGAGCTTGAAAAATATACAAAATGCGTGGTCATTCGTTAAATTTGGTCAAAAATTTATATTTTGATGCAAAACTGTTCTTTTGAATAGTTTTGATGGGTATACATGAAAGTAATAAATTATAATCATTTCAATTATTAAAATTATTGTTATTGTTATTGTTATTATTATTACGTAAATAACAACTTTTAAAAGTAATATTTGTTTTTGATCTCGCTCAATCTGTCCGAAAAGTGATAAATTTTTGGATAAAATCTCTTCCAGATCAGCATCAGTGTGAAATTTGGCCCCCTTTATTTCTTTTGTTATTATTATTACTATTATTATTAATAATTCAATTTCAACATCAGTTGGTAACCGATTTTTAACAAAAATTTTTACGCTTGTTTTTACACAAAAATTGTAATTGTTACTAATTTTGACTTTTTTGCATAAACTTCAAACGGCTATAACTCTTCAACAATCGTATCAACTCCAACTGATGCTCACTCTACGCAGCTAATTTCATCCTCTTCAAAACAGTTCGAATACTACTACTGCCTAAAAGTAGGCAAAAAATACTTATTTACAAAAAAGTACATGAAGATAACAATTTTTCATATTTCTCTTTTGTACCATGGTGGATTTAGGATCAAAATGATTCCTTGATTTTCTTAAACATAAAGATTAAAAATTTCATTGTTTACAACTTTCATTATATGCACTTTTCACACACGAAACGCGGGTTTCGAGTAATTATTAATTTTAACGAAAAAAAAGTTCCGATTGTGCGTGGTCATTCGTTCAATTTGGTCAAAAATTTGCAAAGTTACAGCGAAAAAACGATGTTTCCTTCCCCCCTGCCCCCCCCCCCCAAAGCTCCACCCCCTTGACTACAACAACTCGGAAATAAGCTTTTCTAGACCTCCCCTACGCATGGGAAAGAAAATTGCGTGTTGGTTCATTTGCAAGAAAACCCCCTTTTTTTGTCTTAAATGACTGGCCTGTACCTCGCTGCGCTGCGTTATCCATGCACGTGCTCTCGGCGACTGGCCAACTTCAATAATCGATTTTTCGAAAACGAAGAAAAACACATCGTTGCTGATTTTTTGTAGAATACATATATGTTGGTAGTTTCTAAAAAGAATTGTTTTCATAATTTTTTATCAACTTCTCGATGGTTTAAAAATTATGTTAAAAATATATTGTTAAATAAATAACGGAAAATTTTTTTTTTCACAACGTTCGTAATTTTATTTTAAAATTCAACATTTTTCACACAAATTCCCTCCCTCCCCTCCCACAATACATTCCGACAACTTTGTATTAACCCAAGTTATACATTTCGAAAAAAAAGCTACCGATATGCAAAATTTCATCAATTTCTGAGACATGACTGATATTCCTTACGTGGAATGTCTCATGTATGAATATGTCTACATTCATGTTTGCGTATAGGAAGGGTAACATGGGAAAGAGATTGATTGATTGAAAACACATTTATTATTGCCCTGGCCACAACGAGCCGTGGACAAGATTCAAAACAGCATCCTGTCGTTACAATTTTTCGGACAGGATGCGATAATACAATAGACTTATTGTCTCTGCAATATGGCTGAATAGCGTATACTTATCAATATAGTATATAAACTATTTTTACAAGTAGAATGAGAGCTTGATTATATAATTTGCTACTAAAGATGCATATCTATCTAATTCTAATAGTAAAATTGAGCCTAATATTAATTTCTTTTTTGAGCTACTCAAGTGTTTCACTCCCGTGTGAATAGAACTTGTATCCTAGGTTCGGTCTGCCCTAACCAAATATGCGAGAAGGTTTGATCGAAAAGATGCAATGGAGATGAGTGATTGAATATGACGAGAAAGGGAATTCCAAAATTCAATAGCTGTGATCCAGAATGAACGAGCGAAGATGTTAGTACGTGGAGTAGGGAGTTTGAACGAGATGAATGATGGCGAGATGATCGACGAAAGGTATCATTGATTGGTATGAATCTTTCAGCCAAATAAGAAGACTGGGCGGTAGTAATGATTTTATGAGTGAGATTTCCAAAAAAAGTTGCCTCCTAGATGCAACAGTAAGCCAATTCGCTTTCTTTCGATACGGCTCTAGTCTCTTATCACCCCGCAAACGATACACATACCGTAAGGCAACGTTCTGTAGGCGTTGTAGCTTGGTGTTAAGGTAAGCTGTCAAATCAGCGGTAACAAGGGATGCGTATCAAGATGTGGAATGACCAACGAATTAACAAGGGAAAGCTTGATAGATGATGGAAGAAAGGCACCGCGATATTTTAACCTATACAGGACGTTGTGCACTTTGGACGAAATGGTGTTTATATGATGATTCCACGTTAGGTCAGAAGTAATTATTACACCTAAATCCTTTAATTCACGTGTGTGAGGTATTACGTCCATCCCAACAATTATCTGCTGCGGTATGTCAAGATCTTTGATGTTAGTAAGATTCTGTGAGGGACCAAGGATAATGGCCTGTGTTTTACGTGTCTTTAAGGTGAGCCCAACGTGATGAGATCACTGTACTAGTTCTATGATATCGCTATTTAAGTTGGATATTGTTTCATTTAAGCGGCTAATTGGTGTCGTTAAATAGAATTGCACGTCGTCGGCTAAGTGTTACGACAATAGTGAAGCCTGGCAAATCAGGTATTGATGACGATCATGAATAGGATTGGTCCTAGGCTCGAACCTTTGGGTACACCAGATGTTGTATATTCGGGATCTGAGCATAGGCCATCTAGACCAATTATTTTATGAGAATGGTTTGATAAGTATGAATGAAGCCATCTCAACGCTGATTCGTCGAAACCTATGTCTCGAAGACAATTCAAAATTAATGAATGATTCAGTGTATCGAAGGACTTCGAGAAGTCAAATAGTACTAGAATTGTGACTTCCCCACGATCGATTCCCAAACGTACGTCACCCATGAGATGTAGTAGGGCAGTTTGAGTGCTGCGGTGTTTTCGGAATCCGCACTGCCTGGGATGTAATAAGTTATTTTTCCCCAAGTATGGGGTAAAATGCTGAGTGATAAGTAAATCAATGTCCTTGTAGAGATGAGAAGGATTTGTAACTGGTCGAGTTTCAGAGGGGCTTAAGGGATTTGCAGTGGGATAATAAATGATAATTTCCAAATAGGCGAAAAATCACCAGTGATGAGTGAAAGATTGAAAATGGCGGTTAAATATCGTGTTAAGGTTGAGAACATTGGTTTAACCCGTAAAGTCCCAAAGCGGCATAAATTCCACCCGTTTTTCAACATACGACTACAGATCCAATTCGCAGATGAATCTTAATTGAATTTCATTTCCTGAAGTATTTTTTCGTGCTCTTTTCAAATCCGTCGTTATTTTTGCTCTATCTCTCTTGGATTTTTCGATTTGGCGGCGTTTTCCTGGAAAAACGTGTTAATTTTCAATTTTTATTTTGATCAATCGCGATTTATATTCAATTAAACAGCTCAGTTTTGCTCCAAATTGTGTATGGGGTGGAATTTTTTGTTCTTCTTTAAGGTTTTATTGGTATTTTTGAAAAATTCAAGATGGCGGTTGATTGGCATGTCGAGTTGCAAAGAAATGTATTATGATTTTCTCAAAAATGATTGGCTTACAACTGAAATTGGTATACTACAGTTTTTGAGGTCGCTGAATCCGAATCTAAAATCACATTTGCGAAATTCAAAATGGCGGATGCAATATGGCGGACCAAGCTTCGGTAAAACGTATGTGTTGCAACAAAAATTGAGATATTACGGTTATAGAGGTCTCGGAATCCGAAACTAATCAGATTTTTGAAATTCAAAATGGCGGATCCAATATGACGGACCAAATTTGAGTAAAACGTTTGGATTGCAACAAAAATGGAGATATTACCGTTCAAGAGGTCGCTAAATCCGAAACTGGAATCAGATTTTCAAAATTCAAAATGGCGGATCCAATATGGCGGACCAAATTTCGGTAAAACGTTTGCATTGCAACAAAAATTGGTATATCACTGTTTTGAGGTCTCTAAGTCCGAAACTGAAATCAGATTTTCGAAATTCAAAATGGCGGATCAATTATGGCGGACCAAATTTTCTCTAAAATGTATGGATTACAGTAAATATTGGTATATTACAGTTTTTAAGATCGCTAACTGCTTTGAAAAATAAAAAATAAACCATTTTTTATTTACTTTTTTTTTTAAAAAGAGGCCGAAATCCTTCGACAAAAAATTGTCTTTTTGTCTATTTCCGTTTTTAGCAGCACCCCGGATCATCGACGTGGACGTAACGGAGATATGATCTCTTTGGGGTGCTTAATTTTCGTGAGTTCCTCGCACGATTCATGGAGCTCAATTTTGAAACTCCTCTTCATTATTCTATTATTTCCCACGATACTTTCCAAAACATGAAAAACAAAAAAATGCATTGTAATCTATACAAGTTTTCGTTGTTCTTCGAGAACAATCTTCAAACGAGCATTTTCTCTGGATAGAGTTCCATTTTTATGAGCAGAAAGATTGCTCTGTCCTTTTTTGCTACGATAGCTTTTACTGATCTCCATACAGATGTATTTCTCATTAACTCCTTCCACCTTTGGACAACAAAGATTCCACAGAACTACTGCATTACTTATTGAGGCTTGTAAAAGTCTCATAAAAATTACCCAAGTCCACTTTCTATACCTTATACTCGCAAAATTTAGTCCGCCATATTGATTCGGTATTAGCGACCTCAAAAATAGTGATATACCAATTTTTGTTGCGATGTAAACGTTTTACCGAAATTTGGTCCGCCAAATTGGATCTGCCATTTTGAATTTCTAAAACCTGATTCCAGTTTCGGATTCAGGGACCTCTAGAACGGTAATATTTCAATTTTTGTTGCAAACCAAACATGTTAGCGAAGTTTGGTCCGCCATAGTGGATCCGCCATTTTCAATTTCACAAATCTGATTTTAGATTCGGATTTAGTGACCTCAAAAACTGTAATATACCAACTTCTATTGTAAGACAATCATTTTTGAGAAAATAATAATAAATTTCGTTACAACTCGACATGCCAATCAACCGTTATCTTGAATTTTCCAAACATACCAATAAAACCATAAAGTACAACAAAAAATTCCACCCGATATAGAATTTGGAGTAAAACGGAGCTGTTTAACCGAATGTAAATCGCGATTGATCAAAATAAACATTTAAAATTAACACGTTTTTCCAGGAAAACGTCTCCATATTGAAAAATCTAAGAGAGATAGAGCAAAAATAACGACGGATTTGAAAAGAGCATGACAAAATACGTCAGGAAATACAATTCAATTCAGAATCATCTGCGAATTGGATCTGTAGTCATATGTTGAAAAACGGGTGGAATTTATTTTTGGGACTATACGGGTTAAGACGCTTTAATGGCATATGATGAGGGCTAAGCCCGCGTGATTTTTGCTCCACTAGGTTTAGATTAAGGAGGATTTCATGACATTGAATTAGGGAAAAGGTGAAAGTCGGATGAGATATAGGTAATGGCCGCTGGATTATATTATTGAGAGTCATAGAATCACACGATGGATGAGAACATGATATTTGTGCGAAGTGACGATTTAGTATAGCAGATGAGAAATAAGGGAGAGCAGACTTAGAAGACTCATTTGCGAGTCCTAGTCTCCTGAGGCAGGACCGAAGTTTGTTGGTACTCGTTTGCTGGAGTACTTGATCGGATAAATAGCGATTTTTAGCTGCTTTTAATGAGTTTTTAATTTCACGATGCATATTTCAATATTCTTCTAGTAAACGCGAGTTCCGCGTTCGTTTCGCGCGCATAAACAGTTTATCACGTTCTTTTATTCTAGCTCTCAAGTCCGACGAAAGCTACGGTATAGAACGTTGCAAAATACGCTTCGTAACAATTGGCGTATGACGAATTAATACTTTCGTGATACATTCATATAATATGCTAAGACTCCGTGTACATTCATAGATATTATAGTTGATTTCACATAAGGTACGATCGGATACTAAGAGGCTAGGAAGCTTAAGTTTAAGTAACGCGGCTAGATCCCTATTTAAGGGCCCTCGAGCGTGCCGAGGCGGTCCCGCCTGTGACGGCAGAGGCGAGAAAACTTTGCGCCGTGAAATTGGCGATTTTCGAGGGATTTTCGCGATTTTTTTTCCAGAAATCTGATTCTCGTGTCGAGGAATAGCGATTAAAGTAGTATGGACAAATTGTTAGCTTATAAATAGGAAAAATAAAGCATCAAAGTTTGACAGCGGCCATCTCGTCTAACTTCAGGCGATCGACATAAGACCTTCTCTTTCTAGGTTGCTCCGCTCACTCGCGCTTCGAGACTGTCTCACTTGCTCGGAATAGAAGGTCACTCGCTCCCTCTCTCTCTCTCTCTCTCTCTGCTTCCGTACAAGAGTGCAGGCGCGACTGGCCGTGCGTTGAATAATGAATGCGTCGTTACGAAATATTCATGCATTTTTGTGAATATGGCCGGGAAACAAATTTCCGAAAAACAACACACATCCCGACAGGCCAAGATTTGCATATAACATGGCTCCAGCGTGATTTTCTTCCCTTTGTCTTTGAAAATTTGGAAAAAGAAAGCGAATTAAAAAACGCTAGACTCACGCAATATCGAAATTTTAGTTTTCGTTTTCGGAACTTTGTTTCTCGGTCGCGCAAATTACACGATTTTTTAAAAATATGGATGCTTTTTAGAACGTAACACATCGAGAACTGCAGATGGTGAGATACGGTATAAGTCATACAATATAATTTTGAAGGGCACTTTTTGATTGTCCGAGGATAAATAGAGAGAAAACTTATAGTCGACTTTTCAGTGCGCAAAGTAAAGTAATTTGCAAAGTAAAGCGCACAAACGTCGAAAACTGTTGTTTTTTTTCAATATATTAAACTTGATGTTGTGGCCTATGCGAACAAATTAGATGTAATTTGCGCAATATTTCTTTTATTCAGTTTTCCTAACTTTGTTTCCGACACGAGACACTCGGTCTGCACAATTCAGAATATTTTCGACATATGTTTTAAAATATCGCATTTTACGACAGATGGCAAAGAGAAGATTTTTCGCAAAAATTGAGGATCAAGCTGTTTTGGTTTTTTTCCACTTTGTATTATGGTATATGTCAACAAATAATTGTTATTTGTCCAAATTATTTTTTTTCTGACTATTTTCGAATTTACCGCACGAACCGAGTGTTGCCGAACGCCTAGCGATGTTGCCAAGTTTCTTCCTGGTTACTGCGAGGCGCGGAGTCCGGAGAGAGCCAACGACTTCACAACAACGCTAAGCGTTCGGCAACACTCGGTTCGTGCGGTAAATTCGACGGCGCGGCACATGTACGGAAGAGCCAAGCATTGCAGAAAAAGAAAATAATCGGTAAGAAGTGAGAATTACATGATTGTAGATCCCTAGAATGTTTTATAATCGTATATGTAATTGTTTATTCTTTATTTTAGCGACGAGGCTGTTCAATTGCCGGAGGAAAACAAAACGAGGCGAAAATCGGCGATGCCGGAGCCGGGGCAACAAAGGCAGACGAGCGCATGGAGGAGCCACCCCAACAGCGACATGAATTAGAGGTATATATGAATAGACATGATAAATAGCATAAATTTATTGCGGTTGAGTACTATCGTATTTTTGTAGTACAATTTTTAACAGTAATCTACCCACGTAGAGAACAAAATAGTAAAATATACTAATCCCAGATAGGACAACTATTCCACTAGTCGAAATTACTTTTGCTTGTAGTATACGCGTAGACCAAGTAACTTTGACAGCTTCGTACAAACTGTAACATTTCACAACGTATCTACTTACAGGTAGTACACGTATAGGATCAGTATATTTTACTATTTTCCTTCTCCCAGTAAACACGATAGTAAATATCTAGCAAACAACTTCTGCCATTTATTTAATCGTACAAATAGCTTAAGAATGATTTTTCATTACGCAGAGTAATGCATGATGATAACATATTGCATTTATATAGATTACGCAGAAAAATAATAAGATGACGGTTATACGCTTGAAACTTTGTATAAACAGTCTGCAACTATTTGCGCGATGATATAAATGGCAGAAATTGATTTGTCGATTTTTAGGATCGCGTTTGTAGTTGAAATAAAATATAAAATAAATAATAGTTATTTAGGATTAGTATATTTTACTATATTGTTCTGTCAGTGGGTAGAGTACTGTTAAAAATTGAACTACAAAAATAATATCTACAATAAATTTTACTATTTTTTTTATACAATGATATATACAATATATTTAAAATATTATATTATATAAAAATTAATATATTACATTAAAATAATATATTAAAAATATATACAATATATTTATTATTTATTTCATCGCACACATAGTTGCAGATTATGCATTCCTATTTATTGCAGATTTTTAAGTATATAACCGTTATTTTATTATTTTTAAAAGCGATGACTCGTTTCCTCATAAAATTTAGATGCAATATGTTTATTGTTTGGTGCGATTAAATATTTTATTTCTATAACTGCCTATTGTCGTGTACTTTACTCATAATATGTTTGTATTGTTTCAGGGTCGCCCGAGGGGTCCCAGGGTTCGAGGAGCGAAGAGGCAAGAGGCGGCGAGACATCGTCAATACATGGACGATAAGGCCAGATTTTTGTACCATTACGTTACAAAAAAAAATAAAAAAAAGAAAGACAAAAAAATAAAAAAAAGTAAAAAGAAAACAAAGAAAAAAGGAAAAAAGATACATTTTTCCTTATCCCATGGGGGGTGGAAGGGGGGGGGGGCAAATGTATACCTATATATACTGTATACTTATCATTCTTGCACGTTTGGCATCCCCCCTCCCCCCAATTTGTCAATTATTTTCCGGGTATGGACTTCAAAGGTAGGTATTTGTAGGCTGGTCGTTTCATAATAAAAAAAGGAGCGGTTTGATCCACACTTTTGTTTTAAAAAAAATGTTATTGTACAGACCGAGTGTCCAATGTCGGAAAAAAAACAGCAATTTTAATTTATTGAAAAAAAAAGAACAGTTTTCGACGCTTGTGCGCTTTACTTTGCCATTTATTTTACTTTGCGCACTGAAAAGTCGTGCACAAAAGTTATTCGATCTCCGATGAATTGACTGAGTTTTCTCGCTTTTTATCCTCCGACAATCGAAAAGTAACCCTTCAAAATTATATTCCATGACTTGCCGTATCTCACCATCTGCAGTTCTCGATGTGTTACGTTCTAAAAAGCATCCATATTTTTAAAAAATCGTGTAATTTGCGCGACCGGGAAACAAAGTTCCGAAAACGAAAACTAAAATTTCGATATTGCGTGATTCTAGCGTTTTTTAATTCGCTTTCTTTTTGCCAAATTTTCAAAGACAAAGGGAAGAAAATCACGCTGGAGCCACGTTATATGTAAATCTTGGCCTGTCGGGAGGTGTGTTGATTTTCAGAACTTTGTTCCCCGGCCACATTCCCAAAAATGCATGAATTTTTCGTAACGACAACGCACGGCCAGTCGTGCCTGCACTCTTGTACGGAAGCAGAGAGAGAGAGAGAGAGAGGGAGCGAGTGTCTTTCTATTCCGAGCAAGTGAGACAGTCTCGAAGCGCGAGTGAGCGGAGCAACCTAGAAAGAGAAGGTCTTATGTCGATCGCCTGAAGTTAGACAAAGAGATGGCCGTTTCAAACTTTGATGCTTTATTTTTCCTATTTATAAGCTAACAATCATTTCCATAATACTTTAATCGCTATTCCTCGACACGAGAAACCGTTAATACCAGCACCTGACTTCGGGGGGGGGGGGGAGGGGTTTAGGAGAGAGGATGAAGTACGAAGCTCGGAGAGGGGCAGATCGCACGTGATGGCGTTACTTACAGCTGCGCGCCGCGAGGGGCGAAGGGGCGGTAAGGAACGCATGCAGCACACGGATTCGGGTTTACCGTGTATGTATAGACGGCCGCAAGACTCGTGATAATACTTACTAGACAAGGGACACTGTATGAAATTCACGACGCGCTTATGACACTTCGCACAAATTGCGGAATCATTTGCAACGATTTCAGTTTTGCCGTTTACTGAACTTGAAAATTTCTGCAACGATTTACGTACCTCTAGCTGATGTTTAATTCAATCGCGATGACAGGTAGTAGGCGGCTTACATGAGAGAGAGAGAG
Source organism: Trichopria drosophilae (assembly GCA_030407085.1). Classification (NCBI taxonomy): domain Eukaryota; kingdom Metazoa; phylum Arthropoda; class Insecta; order Hymenoptera; family Diapriidae; genus Trichopria; species Trichopria drosophilae. The sequence goes on from CM059583.1 coordinate 119,558,649, forward strand.
AGAGAGAGAGAGAGAGAGAGAGAGAGAGAGAGAGAGAGAGAGCAAGGCTGTAAAAGATTGTCATCTCATTCTCTTACAAGGGAACCTCAGGTGCGATTCTCACCGATTTTATTGAAACTTTCCCAAAATATAGCACACACTTTTGATTATCAGAAAGATCGATGCAATATTCTATCATTTTCCAAATGTATGTCTCAACCTCTTATTTTCTCAATACTCAATCATTTTCTAGAAAATCGTATTTGAATTTTCTACCTTTTAAGCTAACTATACTTATATGAAGCGAATGCCACAATTTTTTAAAGAAGCTATGTTGGCTCAGGCGGTATAGCGCTTGTTTCGTAATAATATTTCATGGGTTCAAGTCTCGATAGAGCAATATTGTTGTTTTAAAGCCGAATTTGTTATAAACTATTTATGAACCGCAGAAATTGCGAATTTTAATTATTTTTAACCTTTTTAAATGAACTTTCAATGAAGGAGAAATTAACTTTCTCTCAGTTCTATCTTATAATGCAAATGAAGTAATAATATTCCCGTAACAAAATTTCTAAGTACTGTTTATAAATAGTTAATATTTATAAATATAATATTTATCAATAATATTATTAATATTAATTACAACAACAATATGAAACAAAATTCTTCACTTGATCATCATTTTTTTTTATCATTTGTAAATTTATATTTTGATATAAAAATGTAGGTTGCTTCGATGCAAGAAGACTTCTTCACTCGTCTTGCTGCGCTCGAGCAGAAAAATGCTGCGCAGCACGAAACTATTTAAAAGTTAGCGAAACTCGAAGCGCAGGAAAGATTTTTAAAAAGAAGGAATTTAATCATAACAGGCTTCACTCCTGCAGACGGCTCCTTAAAAGGCGAGCTGCAAAACTTCCTCAAAAACAAATTTACATTGCAAGAAGGTGTTTTCTCCGCCAGGATAATTCGCTCAACCCCTTTGGCGATTTTGGTTGAAATGTTCTCGGAGGAAGATAAATTTAGAATTCTTTCGACGAAGAAAGCGGTTCTAAAGGATACGAATATCTACATAAACTCCGACCTCACCGACATGGAGCGGTTCATGGCTTTTAAAGCTCGTGAAGCCCGTCGCGCCGCAGTCTCCAAAGGCTATAATTTCAAAACAAAAAACAATATTATCGCAATAAATAACGTGTGATTCAGTTGGTCCACCACCGATAAGGATTATACGCTGCGCTGTAACGGGCCAATACAACGTAGAAAGACCCCTACATTGAATCGAGCAATTTCGTCCGGCTTCTCCAATACTCACCATCATCACGTCGAAATGGAAATAAATACGCAAGAAAATTTTTGAGTAGTTCCCGCCATCAACCTCGAAGACCCACTTCGCCTTCTCGCAACACTAATGACACGTCTTTGTCGCGCGACGTCATTAAATGTAATAATTCTGTATTGTCCGTATCGTCTCTCCCCGTTTTGAAATTAATTTTTTGGAATGCCCACGGAATATTAAATTTCAAAAACAATGCGTTTTACTCACTCTATAAAATTATAAATTTTTCCGAAACATGGTCTGAGCGCGAAATAACTTCAGAGGCAATATGTACTGGACATTCCGGAATCTACTCTCCTGCCGTCCGCTCCAGCAATTTCGGTCGCTGTAGCGGGGGCCTTTTATCTTTGATTGGCCCCGAGTTAAATCACATGCAACTAGCTGTCTCCCCTTACTGGCTCTTTTTTCGGGTAAATACTCTTCCGTTAAACTTAATAATTGGCTCTTTTTACTTTTCACCCAACTCCGATCTTTCTTCTCAACTTTTTTCTTTACAAACAGTACTAGACTCCTTGAATGCCCAGTACCCTGACTCCGTTTTCGTTCTAGGTGGCGATTGCAATTCCCGAGTCGCCCTGCTAGACCCGTACAAAGATTTCGAGCAAATTTTTGAAAGCTCCTCAGTCCGTGTATGTAGGAAATCGCACGATGAACTTTGTAACTCACGTGGCTCCCTTCTGTCCGAATTGATGCTAGCAAATAATTTTGTATTACTAAATGGGCATTCCTCAGGTGATTATCCGGCGCTTTTCAATTTCATTGGACACCTAGTGCAGTTATTTAAGGTGTCTTGCCTCCCGTTCGGGTTAAAAACACCCCCCCCCCCCCATGGGGGATGGGGCCAAATTTTAGTGATGCGCCAGCACCGCTGGTTGTGCACACTTAAAAAAGATATACAACAAGTCAGCTACCACATTTATTAGCAACAAGCTGCCTGCCTTGATGCTTCTGTTGGTTCAGAGAACCTTTCTAACGTCGCCACGGCCCGCTAGAGGCCAACCCTTTCTGCGGTTACTGCCTGCACGGACACGGCACGCCGTAGCGCTCCCCCGTGTGGAACCCGCCGGCAGGGGCTTGACACCGCACCCTAGCTCCCCAGTACGGTGGGTCTCTCGAGTCGTTTCACGATCAGGCATTCGTCGGCACAGACCAGCCGAACGATCGGGTCCGTGAGGTCGTCAATTCTCAAAACTTGCTAAGAGAAGCGGATCTTTCAAAAGCATTGCTCCTCTTCGAGCTCGGGCACTTCGACCCCTCACTCTTCCACAATAAAATTGTGGACGGAGATAACCCGCTCCGCTCTCTTCCACAAGTCCCCTGCGGGGAATTTCTTTGGACAGAGGGAATTCAGTGTAGTCGACCAAGTATGGGTCTCGGCACAACACCTTACAACTGATGACGATGTTTTTGGCTCGGACCACCTTCCAATATTTTTATCACTGTTTTTGTATCCTGTTAACTCCGTTCTAGAAGCGCCCGCTACGGCGACAACTTGTCGTACAAAAGTGAGTTTTTCGGGGTCAATTGACGGGGCGAGAAAATTTCAAAACTTTCTTAATGTTCAAAAATTCTTAATAACAATTATAATTGTGTTAGATTCGATGAAATCGGAAATACGTTTGAAAATTTGATATATGACTAAGTTTTCTCGATATGAATATCTATTATTTTCTAATAGTTATATCGCATTTATTTGAAGTCGATTCAGATTCTACGCTATATACTAATGAATTTTCCATTATGTAGCACAAATCATGGGATTAAAAGTAATTAAGTTCCAAACAAACACATCCCTGCGTTTTTTTTATCTGTTCACAATGAAGCATTACTGGCAGAAATAAGTAAGAAATATCGCATTGCAAAATTAGATCTATTGATAAACATCGCGGTTGTGAAAAGTAGAGCCAAAACTAAAGCCAAAACCCAAAACCAATAGTGCAATGTATAAATATCCATTCAGAAGTTTAAAGGGAATCACCAACTTTATTTTGACTCGTTTATTTTTGTTTCTTTACCGTTTTCGACCTACAAAATGACAGCTTGTCAAAAAATTGAACATTTATATTGTTTATCACTTTTTCTTTTTTCACCACTTATAAGTCGAATCCATTTCAAATTCATATTTCGAGATATTTTTAAAAAGTGTGAAAAATGCAAGAAAAAATCCAGGGCACGCGTGAAAGGTTAAAAAGTAAGTAAATTCAGAGCGTCTGTTTGATTGACGATGGTGAAAATTTGTTTTATTGACGAAATTTGGAGTTATAAATTTTTTTTTTTCACAAAATAATTTCTCGACCGTTTATATAATATATAATTTATTTGTTAGAGTATTGGTATTTTACGGTCATTTATATTATCTACGGAATTGGAGGGCAATGCTTTTACAAAAATAAAATTAATAAAGATCAGAGGGATATTTAAAACATGGCACTTTAATTAGAGGAATAAAATTTAAAAAATTAAGTATTGGAGGGCAATGCTTTTACATAAATAATGTTAAATAAATCAAAGGACAATAATTTAATTTGACCTAAATAAAGTTAAATAAATACAGGAAAAAAGTTAGTTTACGTTTCGACTCCAGTTCGAGTCCTCTTCAGAAAGTAAATGTTTAGTTATTAATTTTATTTTTGTAAAAGCATTGTCCTCCAATTCCTTAGATAATATAAATGACCGTAAAATACCAATACTCTAACAAATAAATTATATGTTATAAATTTTGATAAACAATAAAAAAAAAGTTTATAAAAATGTAAACAAACACGTATTCCTTTATTTTTCAAGTAGAATATTCCATCTTGAAGTTAATTCTTAACATACCATCGGTCTGCCGGCATCATTTTACAATTTGATGGATTTCGCATATACTTTTTTTCAAATGCATTCGAAATTAATCAAATTTGACAGTCTTTGATTCTTCTGAAAAGTCTTGTTATTAGTCCAGTCACTATGTACATAGGAACAAAAAATGTTAAACGCGATCTTTTTTGGCATGTAGGGGAGGTCTAGAAAAGCTTAACTTCATGTTTTCGACTCTGCTGCTTGCTTATTTTGCCAGAGTAAAAAAATGAAAAAATGGTATTTTCGCTATAACCCGAGTTCTATTAGGACTAGAAGCTTCATTAATAGCTCATTTTGAAGCTTTATTACGCTCTACAAGTACTTCTTACAAAATATTCCCGAAAAACGATAGTTTTCGAGATATCGAAGGAAAATTAAAAAAAACTATGTGTATTTTTTAGTTTTTCGCATTTTACTCATTCTCATCCGAAATCGAAAAAATGTTTAAAATGAAAGTTGTAGAGCACGTAAAAAGCTACAATTGCCATTTTTTTGTAAGTTTCATTTCGATGGAAATTACGCCTTGTAGAGCGCCTCAAAGCACAGTGTCGTACGTGCATACTAGGAAGCGAATCTCTTTCTCCTTTATATTCGACTTTAGTAAACTATAGAGGCAACATAATATATGTTTTTTGTAGGTTTTTTCATGCTCTACACATTACGTTCATGAAATTTGGGAAATTATCGATAGTCTTCGAGTAATTGAATCAGGAAATGAATATTGCAGCACTTTCGATCGGCTTTTGTACGTTTTTCACGCATGATAGTGACTATCGCAGTATTTGTATGATTGGTATTGAATCATTAATAAAAAATAATACATAAATTGGTTACTTTTTTCGATATCACCCTGTGTATTAAAGTCACCTACCTACAATATTCGTTTTCTAAATCTTTATATATTTATGGTGGTATGGAATATATTCTCCATATCAATTTCTATTTAAAATCCATATTAATTACATTAGAAAGTGTTAATTAAGGCCCACTTCACAATATCGTCGGCAGATGTCATTCCAATCAGTCCACTTAAAAGTTGTAGGCGTCACTACTGTCAAATCTGACTTCCTACTTTTTGGAAGGACACCCTTAAGTTAAAGAGGAGTCGTCGAAGGTAGTAAATGTTACTATTGTTGGGTCATAAAAATGACAAAAAGTGATCATTGACATACAAATTTTTTAATGTCATTTAAATATTTTTTACTGGTAATGTATGTTATCATTAGTTTGAACAATCCTAATATTGAAAAATTATTGTCAATATACCAAATATAAGATCGTCGATGGCAATGAATGTCGCCATTACTTCGACATAAAAAAGCTGAGAACATTGTAGGTAATCTAAACACTGTAAGGGTACTGGAAGAAATGCGGCTTTGCTGGTTTCGGAAACATGTAAGACAAATATGTGGCGACATACAAAACTACAGGTTTTGTTGTTGGTAATGAATGTTACCATTACTTCGACGGATAAAAATATCCGTGCTCGGCGTAAACAATCTGAAAACATTAATGTTACTTCGATTCGTAATAGTACATAAAGAAAATGTACTACTCAATTATCATTGACTGGATCGGGAAAAGTATGTTTACTCTATCGCTGTAACCTAAAACGTCATACCGAGCAACTGACCCTGTAAAGCTATGTAGGATTTCATCTTGAACGGAACGCACTCTGTGCTCAACCCCGCAAAACATAGACTTCAAGAGAAATTTAAATGCCGAAAACGGCATTTGAAATGGGCATTTAAATTTCGTTTAGAATCCACTTACGAGTTTTACCTAATAGCCCATCTGCTCAGAAGTTAACACCGTCAGTTTAAGCGGGGAACGATTTGTTTATCCTTTATATCATATCCGTCACCTTTAATTTGTTTTCTAGTTGAACATGCTGAGTTCCCGAAGCTAGTAATCTTTCGATAAGCTGATTGCTTTAAATTGTATGAATATTAAAATACATCTAATTACATAAATCCTTTTTAAACTTTAGATACAAACTTAATGTAAAAAAGTAATACAACGAAAAACTTTCATATAGCCTTTGTTATTAATTCTAGTTAAGCTATATAAGAAGGTCTGGTTATATGGATCGGATTTTCTATATGGAAGTAGGACGTTCTGCAATCACGGGTGGCGGTGAATTTTGGATGGAAGCTGAAGATAATAATATTGCACATAATATGCATCAAGCCATAAACAATGCTATGATACAATCAAACTGCGTGAAGGAAGAAATAGGTCCTCGGCAAAGGATGCGCAGTTCATCGGCTAACGAAGCCAGTAAACCAATTCTTGTAATGCAGCGACGTCATGCCGGACAAAAAATTCTCGGATTCTCACCACTAGGTATGGAAAAAAATTGTCATTAAATTGTCAATTTCAATAAAGTTTTCAGTACATATATAGTTATATCCTGTGACGTGCAATGATGAAACAAAAGTAAATTGACTGAAGCATAAATTAGTTAAAGTAAATTTTTCCGGTAATATCGTTACCTCATTTCGGCATTTCCAATTGCATGCTAATATTAATATAACAACCAACAGTTTTGAAATTTTTAAATATATATTTCCTTTTATGTTAATTTCTGTAAGTAAGCCAATCGTCTATATGGTTTAATTGAATTTTAGAACCGTGGGATATAATGTCTCGGGGAGAAAATTGCAGAGATAAAGCTTACAGTGCTTGTTGCAGAAACAAAAGTATTTTTGCTTCTTCTCGAATTATAACAAATCGGTATATGATTTTAATTGTTGATTGGGTAATCCATTGCGTTTAATACCTCTTACGTTTGAGAATAACATATTTTCCGCCCACAACATATATCTGTTGACACTTTTGTTTGATTTTTTTCTTTGTAATTTGAAATGTACACCTTTCTGCATCAATCGGTAGTTTCCGGCGTCTGAACAGACGAACTGCCATGACAAAATTGTGCCTTACACCCTTTGGCTCATGTACTCTTCGACTGGGCAGGGCCCGGTAGACCTATTATATTTGATTGATTATAGAAAAAAAACTGAATTTATAGAATCAAAACTTCGAATTCCTCTGACTTCAGCCGGAGCCTTATTATATAACATATTTATAAACACGAATCTTCTTAGGTGATTTATTTTTATTTTTTATACGACACCTTCATGTCGTTAATTAAGTTAAACAAATAATTAATAATACATTAAGAACTGAAATTTTCAACTTCGTACATGCAATCCCAGATCGCTGTATTGTTTTTAAAATCTTGTGTTAGAACATACTGGACTCGCCCCTTTTTTTTTTATATTATTTTACGTCGACTTTTGTGAACCCAAATGGGACTAAATCCCGACGGGACCTACAGTTTATGAAGGTAGAATCCGAACCACCTGAGCTTTGGCGTTATTAGACACTTATAAACAAATATAGAGGTGTCCCGATTACAGATTGCAGAGGCCGGGATCGAACCAGGTTTTTCTGATTACGAAGCCGATACTCTACCAACTGAGCCACCGCCGCTCAACTTGCCCCGCTGATTATTTTCAAGTTAGTTTGTTTTTTACGCCATTATCATTGATTTTACGAAGAAAACGCATATAACTTTTTTTTTTGTAGAAAATTTAGTGCTCTATCTTTTTTGTTTGAAACTTTTTTTAATGTGATTTGTATTTTTAAAAATATATAAAAAAAGTGTTACTCTTTCATAGTGATTCATCCTTTACGGCATAACCATTGATTTTACGAAGAAAGAGCAAATAAGCTTTTACGTAGAGAAATTAATAGTCTATCTTTTTTGTTGGAAGCATTTTTTGTATGGTTTGTATTTTTTATAAGGATCGCCAAAACTTATTTTTTCAGCTGTTTTTTTTCAACCTCCCTATAATCTGGTATGGTTTTTATTTTATCTTTAATTCTTGAGGTTTTAATAGCTGTCATTGTGTACAAAATATTCGTGTAATCTTATCACGTACAGCGTGGGCTTAAATGTTACTGACCCTTCGGAATTTCATAAATTGTAACTTTAAATTTTACATGTCTAATGCGGTGATAAAGGGTGTCGAAAAATTATCCACGCACAAAGTAAAAGTACCCGAACAATCTCTATGCTCAACGTTCTAAATTTACAACGAAGTGTGGAACTGTAACCTCAATTTGGAAAAGTTACAAATCTCTACACAGTGTTAGTGTCGAAATTGTATGCCTAAAAATGATCACTGCTGTATAAATTTCATTTTTCATTTGTTAGTATAAGACTACAGTAACAAACGTACTGAATGTAAGTTCCACAATAAAATTGCTATAAATCAAGACCTTTAAATAAGGATTAAAAATAAAATAAAATAAAATCCACAAAAGTAAATAATTATTTAATAATTTAGAGAAGTATAACGTGCAATAATCTTTCCTGTAGGAGACTTGACACACGATTTATAAACATGGTGTTACGACCTGTTTCAAGGTTGAAAGCTAATGTTAAATGAACTTAATATTATGGTGGATCATGTAAGCCTATATGAACTGATAGGTGATGACATAAAAGTTTTTTAACATCGTTTCCAAAAAAGACGGCACAACCATCACATTCTTCCCTATCATTAAAATATTAGATATATTGCGCTTCGATAGAATATAGTGAAGACAGGGCCGGCTCACCGACAACACTGTTTTCCGCCCCCGCTGTTTTTCTAAAAAATACCCAACAAATACACAATTTATTTAAAAAAGAGTAATATTATATAGTTTATATAACTATTATCAATATTTCAAAACAATTTTGAGCTGCCAGCTATTTTATAAAAGTCTCTTAAATTCGGTACATGCTGGATTTGAATTTTTTTATCCAGGAATTTAAAAACGGAATTAATGTGTCCATTTCTTGCTTCAAGAATCCATCTCATCCTAGTAACTATACGCGTTTCATTAGCTTGTTCCGTGGTTAACTACTTCTGATTTCGTTCCAAGAACACAGGCATTTTCGAAGTCATAATTATATTAGTTAGGAGATTAATGGCATCTCGATAGCCTCTATCCAATATGGATATATCACCTTCTTGAAACCACTCATGCATGCGTTCCATGTCATTTACACATTAATTTTGTAACATAGCCGCATCGTTATTCCTCGTATCTGAAAAGTAGGGTCCTTGAATCTCTAAAATTTTACTAAATGTCGTCCTTTATGTCGAGAGAAAGACTGTCGAAGAGCTCGAAAATTAGTGGTTTTTGGTAGGTTCCATCAACTTCTGCTATTGCTCTCGGAATATCTGGTTCAGAATTGTACAGTATATTTGGAAATTCATCTACATGCCTTTTAAAATACTTATCGCTTCAAATCCAATGGTAGCTGGTACGAAATGTTTCATCAGGGATGGTCTAACAGTAGCAACTGTTAAACTTGTATTTTGTCTATCAGAATACTGAAACATAACAGAGAAAAAACCATCAGAAAGTCCCTGTCGTAATATGTCGCTAATTCTTGAAACTGGAGCTTTGTAACAGAGAAAAATGTTTGAAAATTGGTAGCTTCGTTTGCAACAGTGCAAAGACTTTCTAAAAAAGCTTGTAATAATTGTTCTTTAATGACATACGGCCTATTCACAAACCTCAAACCATGAAGTAAATTATTTAAAATGTATCTACGACGATCCAAGTGATGCGTACACGATTTTAAGCCTTCTGAAATGTAGATATTCCTTTTTACAAAGACTTACAAATCACTCAAGAACTACTTCTAGTTTGGCCAAATACGTTTACTCTTTAACAAGTTGGATATATATCTCTATAATGTTAATTTCATTCACAATTGATTGATTACAAGTAATACAAATTCTTGAATTTGGACATACATCTGAGGGAGGCATATTATTTTCTCCCTATGTATAGATATTTCCCATATATCAGCATTTCATTCTTCATCAATTCGTATTAAAACTCGTGGAGTAAAACGTCCATCACATAAGAAATAAGAAAGGCGGTTTCTGAACTCCATGATGCGAAAGAAGATCTATAACTTTCATAAAAAAACAGTATAAAAAAAATGTTGTTGCCAACATCTACTTTGCTGTACAGTTATCCTTAGAAGGCCCACTGACAAATCCGATGGCAATAGTCCACAAAAAGATTAACAATAACTGTGCAGAAGAAAGGCAGCCAGTACTTATTGCGTTCGATAGCTTTCTTTGAATGGATGAATGACAAAGCCGATTACAATCTACTAAAAGGACAAAAAAGTCTGTACAAAGCAAAGATAGCCTGTACTCGTATTCGATAGCTTCCCTTGAATAGATTAATGACACAACCGATGGCAATATCCCAGGACTATTCCCCAAAAAACACTGTGCAGAACAGAGGCAGCAAGTACTTACCGTGTTCGATAACGTTCTTTGAATAGAAAATGACCGAGTGTTGCGAACTCTTCAAGTTAAACATTGTTCTACGGCAATTAAAAAAGCTTACATATAATTAGATTGTATGTATCGTATAATAGTATATTATACATCTAGGGGTAGAAATGGAGCTTTTCGCACCGTGTTCGCTGGCGCGATATGAGTCGCTATATGCACGCAGAGGTATAGTCCTAGAATTATACCAAGCTATAGGTCCAGATAAGTCGTAGATCCAGAACAACACCAAGCCCTAGACCTACATATAGACACGAACCAAGACCTAGACCTACTAGATGTATCCCAAAAGTTCTAGACCTGGATAAGGATCGAGTTCTAGGCCTGTATATATAGAACTAGACCAAGCCCTAGACCTACTTGATGTATGCCAAGTCCTGGACCTAGATAAAGACCGAGCCCTTGGCGTATACATATGTAGACCTAAACCATGCCGTAGACCTAGATATAGACCACAACCATAACCTACACCTATATGTAGACCACGCCCTAGACTGAGTCCTAGATCTAAATCTAGACATAGACCAAGCCGACCTATATCTAGATTAAGCCCTAAACCTAGACCTGTACCTTGAATAAGTTCTAAAAAATACCTCGACATAGTAAAAACCCTGGACCTAGACTTACAACAACACATACACGTTGACCTATAACACGACCTAGACCGTGAGCTTGATATTATCCTAGGCGGAGATCGATACCACAGTGCAATCCCAAGGTCTTGATGAAAACCCAAACCTGGACATAGACCAAAACGTAGATTATTGTCCAGACCTACAAGGTCTCGGTCTTAGAAACATGCGTTACTGAGAGTTGTGTGCATTGTCACTGGTATGCACTTAACCCTTTGCGGTACGGTGGCCACTATAGTGGCCACCGGAATTCATTTGAAAATTTGAGATTTTAAAGACGAAATAATGCATTTTCGCCAGGTTTTTTTTTAAATCCAATGTAAGTTTGAGTTAAAGAAGTGTTTAACATTGTATTTACGTCAATATTTATTTAATATTATGTTTTATAAACAAATAAACGACTAAAAATCGTCATTTTTATAGAAAAAATTCAGTCGCTGGCACATGTTCAATTGGATCGAGATGAAACTCGGTACATGGGGGTTTTTGAGGTCGCTGATTACGAATCTGTCATTAGATTTTGGAAATTCAAAATGGCGGATCCAATATGACTGACCAAAATGTAAAAAGTTGCTTGATCCAGATGAAACTGGGTACTCGGGGGTTTTTGGGGTCGCTGATTACGAATCTGAACTCAAATTTTGAAAATTCAAAATGGCGGAATCAAGATGGCCTTCAGAAATGTAAAAAGTTATATGATCCAGATGAAATTGGGTACTCAGGGGTTTTTGAGGTCGCTGATTACAAATCTGAGTTCAGATTTTGGAAATTCAAAATGGTGGATTCAATATGGCCGACCAAAATAAAAATTTAATGGATCGAGATGAAACTGGGTACTCGGGGGTTTTCGAGGTCGCTGATTACGTATCTGAACTCAGATATTGAAAATTCTAACTGTCAGATCCACGAGGCGCTTACAAATTGAAATATTACTGGATTTTGTACTACGAACCGCGCTCAGTTGACTCCAGAGACACGAACGTGGACGTGGCGGTTATTGTCTGCATTTTTTTATTTGTTTTTTTTTCTTTTTTCATTTTATTGTTTTTTTTTATTTTATTGTTTTTTTTTTAATTTTATTGTTTTTTTTCATTTTATTGTTTTTTTTTCTTTTTTTCATTTTATTGTTTTTTTTGTTGGTTTTTTCTAACTTATATTCTAAAAAATTATGTATGATACTCGAAGAAACAATTTCTGTCTTCCCTTATGCAGAGAGGCACATCGCAAGTACTGCAATAAAATTTAGTTCTTTGACGTGTTGTTTTAGTACTGCACAGACAGCAACGTCTCAATGTCTTTGACACTAAAGGCATGTGAGCAGATTGAGTGCGCCTTATTTCAATAGATACCTGAGGCTTGCTGGTTACTTTAGCAATAGATTTTCCTGTGCATTTTCTACCTTTTTTTGTCGGAGAATGATCAGCAACTAGTTGATCAATCAAATTTAATCTGAAGCATAACGATTGCAAAGCATGTTTCACATTTATTTGTTTGTGAATAATGAACGCATTTATTACAGATAAATCTACAAAATGCCAGAATATGCGGTGCCACCATTTCTTTGATTTTCTATCAATTTTATAAGTTGATACAAGATGGTCGGATCTATCAACATATCCCATATTTTTTTGGTAATCCGAGCACATAACTGGGCAATTTATAGTTTTTGCTGATCCATCTTTTTGTGTCCTTTTTGTTTCGGTAACTTCGTTAGGATCATGATAGTTTTTTTGTCCATCCATTTGATCCAACTAATTCCATTACCACAAGTACGGTATTCATATTGCCCACGATCCATTTTTTTATCAGGAATCTCACTTTTTGGTAAACCTTTTCTATTACTACGAACTGTACCACATGCGAAAATTTTATCTTTTTTCAAATCTTTCATCAGATCAAAACCAGTAAAGTAATTGTCAAAAAATACATGATGATTTTTCCCAACTAAGTTACGCGTCAAATCTTTGACAACACGTGCACCTAGTAGTTTTTCAGCACTTTCAGCTTTACCTGTATACATTTGAAATTCGCATACGTATCGTGATGAGTCTGCGCGCACCCAAAGTTTATATCCGCGTTTTACGGGCTTGTTTGGCATGAATTGTTTCATACTACTGCGGCCTTTGAACTTGATCATAGACTCGTCAACAGATTGATTTTCACTTGGGTTCCAACAGTTTTTGTAAGTTTCCGTTAGTTTATCTAATAACGGTCTAATCTTGTATAATTTATCATAGTTATGATCTCCTTTCTTTGGTTCCTGACTGTTGTCGGATAAGTGTAAATGGGTCAGGAAAAAACCGAATCGATGTACTGTCATCAATTTGCTTACGTACGAATCATTCAATTTCGGATCTGTCGACCAAAAATGACGATAAGAGGGGGATTTTTTAACACCCATCAAAATATTAATTGCAAAAAATATTAATAGTTCCTCTTTGGTTATCGGTTTACCTTTACTTTTCGATTGTCTTATATATAGGTTCGTTTCATCAACAATTAAATCTAATAGATCATTAGGAAACAAACATAAAAATATATCCAAAGGTGTGGTTGCATTGTCTGGAATATTTGGACCGAATGGTTCAGCGAATGGAAGATCATCTCTGGTTTTTCCATCCTTAGTCCACTTATCATTATCTCTAAAATCTGTAGAATTATCATCAGAACATGCCGAATCACAATAATTTGAATCATCCGATTCACTTTCTGAATCAACTTCAAGGTCAGAATCACATAATCCATCAACAGATTCAGAGTCGCTAGGGATTTCAGCGATTTCAACCATACTTGACAGATATTACAAGTTCTTTTTTTAAATTCTATAAATATATAAAATATAATAAATAATATTGACTAATACTCATAAAAACAAAAGGCGGAGAATTATGCGATGAACACAAAGAAGCGTTCCTATTTACGAATCCACTAGCCCGCCACTCAAACGTGATCTCTATCGTGAAAGACGTAATTTGCACAGGCAAAACCAGAAAGATCGAACTGTTCGAGGTCGCTCTATTCATAGTTTCGCTCGACTCATTTCGCTTGCGAGAAACGAAATTCAGAGTACAGGTAATGTCAGTAGCGTAATCGTACACGCACTACAGATTTCCACATTTTATGAAATATGATATATAAAGGTTTTTGGGGTCGCTGATTACGAATCTGAGCTCAGATTTTGGAAATTCAAAATGGTGGATCCAATATGGCCGACCAAAATGCAAAAACATATTGGATCGAGATGAAACTGGGTACTCGGGGATTTTTGAGGTCGCTGATTACGAATCTGAGCTCAGATTTTGGAAATTCAAAATGGTGGATCCAACATGGCCGACCAAAATGCAAAACATACTGGATCGAGATGAAACTGGGTACTCGGGGATTTTTGAGGTCGCTGATTACGAATCTGAGCTCAGATTTTGGAAATTCAAAATGGTGGATCCAATATGGCCGACCAAAATGCAAAAACATCCTGGATCGAGATGAAACTGGGTACTCGGGGATTTTTGAGGTCGCTGATTACGAATCTGAGCTCAGATTTTGGAAATTCAAAATGGCGGAATTAAGATAGCCGTCAAAAATATAAAAATTACCTGATGAAAGTGGATACTTGAGTTTTTGGGGTCGCTGATTACGAATATGAATTCAGATATAAAAATTTTAGTTTTTCAGATTTTGAATTTTCAAAATCTGAGTTCAGATTCGTAATCAGCGACCCCAAAAACCCCAGAGTACCCAGTTTCATCTGGATCAAGCAACTTTTTACATTTGGGTCGGCCATATTGGATCCGCCATTTTGCATTTCCAAAATCTGAGTTCAGATTCGTAATCAGCGACCCCAAAAACCCCCGAGTACCCAGTTTCATGAAAAATGGTTCATCAGAAAAATGTGTACCGCAAAGGGTTAAAGATTCTTACATCTGAGTACATATTATATCCCATCACAGGACGAAATATCCTAATTAATGATCATATAATAAAAAACAATACGAAATTGTATCTGAATGGCATTAATAAAAAACCTACATTTCCACTACGGTTGGAATTCATCACACGCATATTCAATTAACAATAAAGGTTTTTTTTTTACGGAGGGAGGAAAGGCATTAGGCACCATAGGGGGTTGAAGATGTTGGTTAAACCCCCGTGTGTCGGAGTCGCTTGCCCATCGTGTTCAGGGCAAGGTTTACCGACTAAAACCCTAACCTCCCTTGGCCCTCCATAATCCACTTGTGCAGTCTACAGCAGAAAAGTAGCTCCGATATCCATCCCTTCCGCTGCAGACTGCACCGCCATGTCGATGGTAACTGCAAACGACTCCCTCTACCATAGGGTTAGGGTTGCAGGATCTCATTTGATCTCAGCAGACGGAGAGATCCCAGCCCCACTGCTTTCTGCATTCGGCCTGCGATGGAATTTCCTTGCTGTTGGCAGGCCGGAATACTTTTGATGTTATCGAGGAAAGTTGGTCTCATTCCTCCCAACACTCCAAATATTACGCCTGGTGTAAGATGTTGTGGCGGTACGCTAAGGTATTGACGACCCCATCCTGATATGCGAAGATAAAACCCTCGGTCCCGGATTTCAAGCCGGCTGATTAGGAACGAGAAGGTCATCTCTACTGACAAGCCAAGTTGCTGGACATTTCGAAAGAATTGTCCATACAATGGCTTGTCGATATGTCTTCCCTCCAACATACGGAGTTGTTCCTTCCGTATGTTAGCCCTGAGACGCACTGATTAGACATGGTTCTACGCTTGCCCGATGTCATGACAAAGCGCGTTTTCCAAAGAGGCATCAGGTCTTCTACACTTCTCACTATATTTGGGTGGACATGGAGGCGTTTGAGCAACAAGCTTAAAAGCTCGTGCGATGTTGAGTCATACGCCTTCATGTAATCCAGCCAAGCTATCGACAGGTTACGTTTGTACTGGATTGCGTCCTGACAAACACACCTGTCGATAAGCAAGTTGTCCTTGCAGCCGGATACACCCATTTTGCAGCCTCTCACCCAATGTTACATTTTGTCGAATTCCATCCTCCCGTCTTTGCAGCCTCTTTTTGGCATCCGCTAAAACCCGAATTTTATTTGGCAAACGTTGCTTGATGTTGAGCAACTTAAGCTTGTTCAGTGTGTGATAGTACCTCCGCAGTTGTTGCGCGAACTTCTTGACTTTAGCCGTAAATGAACGGCCAGATGTTAAATAGTCGATCGCACACTGAATTCGGGAATTCGGTTTTGTAATCTATCGACTCCCCGATATCTGTGTCAGATTTCGCCGAGTCAACAGATCACTCGCAGCCTCGAATACGGCACAATTGACTTTCCACAGGTCGCAGTCATCCGAAAGAGCATCCAGAAGTAGGCTATTTGCTCTGTCTACTTCTCGTTGTTTAGGCAAAACTTTTGTTGTCAAATTTCGCCTAAACACGAGTGTCGTGCTTTGGGTCGTTGGCCCTACCCCCCGTTATGCCTCTCGTTTGTCTCTTACCTCGCCATCCACTGGGGTTGGTTACCCAATCTCTGGCAAGGTTGCTAAGAGTCCAGGGCTCACCGTCTTTAATAAGCACACGTGGAGGTGAGATTAGGCCATTTAGGAATGTAGGCTAGGATGCAGCTTTTTGCATAGCCGCATTGTTTTACGCATCACTCACTTTGGGCCCCTATTAATTAAAAAAATGAAGACATTATTATTATTCGTATTATTCGTTTGTGACTTTTTCCATGAGACCTACTGGAAAATCCAATGGGTGTCTTGTGAAAGATCTCAAGTAAACAAACAATGCAGCGGGTAAGACTAGTCTGCGCCCCAACTAGTAAATTTAAGAGAAGTAATGTTCCAACTAGTACGAGTAACAGTATCTTATGATTCAAATAGTGAAAGTAAGCTGCAGATGTTCCAGCAAATGAAGACAAGGCTTGTTATTGTAGTCCAACTAGTATAAGTAAAAAAAGTTCATGATCCAACAAGTAAAAGTAAGACAAGTTAATAGTCCAAATAGTAAGAGCAGGAGAAGTTATGCTTCAATGACTGAAAGTAACACTCGAGTAACGTATTTCTTACGTAGTCGAACTTTCCGCATACTTGGAGATGATCATCCGTTCCCTGTGTATTGCATTAGTCAACTCCGCAAATGGGACACAACTTGCCATGAACGGAAAAAAAATTGTTATCTTTGGGCATGTCTGTTTGTAATAAAACGTCACGTCATTTCATGGTTTGGAATGTTCTTTAATAGCGACGTTATGTGAATCTGCATACGAGTCGCTATGTAACGATTGTCTCGAAATGCACCACTTCTGTAGTTGGGTTCCACCAACCCAACTTGTGTTGATTGCCTTTAGACGACCACTCGTCTTTTTTACAATGTCAATATAGTTGTAGATGAATACGAAGTTAATATGAAAATCGGTAGTCTCCAAATTTACCCTTAATTATACAGAACGAGGTTTATTTGCATTTCGATCGACTTTGAAGATGTCTAAATGAAATCAATCAATTAAACTAAGAGAATATATGTAAGTTAGGTTCAAAAAATGTTTAAAAATTGTTTAAAAAATTGTGCATATCATTAGTGAGATAAAAAAGTATTGCAATTGAAAAAAAGCTTTTTTTAAAATTGTACAATGCAATTTATATTTCTTTATTTTAAAATTAGTACTGAATTTATTTTAAAAGATTTTGAGGTACGCCAGATCATAAATTTACAAGTAAATTACAAATTAATAATATGTAAATAGAATAACAAAATTGCAAATAAATTGTAAATACGATATGAATAACAAGGATAAAAAATAAATAAAATGTAGTATTAAATGGGAATAAAATGCAAATAAATTGTAAATGGTTGGATAAAATTATTTTTCAGCATTCCAGTTTTATTTTATAACTTCTAATTGTACATTACATGAACTTATGCCATTTTTACAATATTCATTTATACATTATATCTTGATATTACATAATAATCGTCATCTTTTCTGATCAGTAAACATGGTACAATCGAAGGCAACATATTAATATATATTAATACTTCAGGTGAATCATTATTATAAACATTAAAAACATCATAATGATCATCATAACGTTGCAGTGTGCAAAGTAGTAAATGTACATTATCTTTAATAACATAATTTTTTTTTAACTTTCCAAATTCAACATTTACGAAGTTTTCTTGATTAAATGGCAGTATACTATCTTCGCGGTATTTTTTCCACAAAGAGCATAGGGGGTTAACTATACAAAAAATGCCCCCACAGCTCTGTCACCCGAACTGGGTCCATATATTGCTACCCCGATGACTACAAATTTCTGAAAGTATCAACTCAAAATTCGCTTTTTCGAAAAAGTTATGGAGGGGGAAAGAAAAATAAAAAAACTAATTTTTCTCGAAAACTACTGGATCGATTTTAATGAACTTGTAATATGTTAGAAACGTAGGTAAGACAATTTGAGAGAAATAATATGAATTTTTTTTTTTTTTAATAAGTAAAAAACTGATTTGAAATTTTCGAAATTTTTTTTTTGGCATAATTTTTGATGTGACCACCTTCATCTTTTTTCTTGAGGTACCTTACAATGTCCCCTTTCAGATATATTATATACGAAGAAGATCTTATCCAACTGAAAGCCTATTCTAATACTACAAGCCTTACGGCATCTGAGTTATCAAAACTAATGGAAACTCTTTCTATTAGATGTGACTCGACATTGCTTGATAAAATAGGGGAATACAATATTTCTGAGAAACAACTCAAAATTTTTACAGGCTTAAATTGGGAACAATTAAATGAACTAAAAGACATGTTAACTTCATTGCGAAATAGTCATTCCCGTTCCGTCATTCAAGCTATTGTTGTCTTTTTGTTCAAATTACGGTCGGGTAATTCGAATGCAATGATCGCGTCAATTTTGAAATTGCAAAATGAACACGATGTCTCGGACTATTCGGCCAGTGTAATGAAATCATTTGAAGATGATGTTTTGCCACTTCGTTTTGGAGTGAATGCTTGTAGTCGGAATGAACTCATTCTAAACCATACCACTAAAATGGCAAAACATTTATTCGATTCTAACGATAAACTTTTTTTGATATGCGACGGCACATACGCTAGACATCAAAAAAGTTCTAATAATGATTACCAAAGGAAATCGTACTCTGGCCAAAAGAAAGTTCCCCTTTGTAAACCGTTTACCATCTGCACAACTGACGGGTATGTTGTAGACATTGCTGGACCTTTTCTTGCGAATCAAAATGATGCCCAGATTTTGGAAACAATTCTCTAAATTCCCGAAGGTTTATCTAAGCTGGTTAATGGAGGTGATATTTTTGTTCTTGACCGTGGATTTTGTGACGTAAAAGAAAAGTTGGAAGAAAAAAAATTTCAAGTTTTGATGCCTGCCTTAAAAGGAAAAAGGAAACAATTAACTGCAGAAGAATCAAATAATTCTCGCTTTGTTACGAAAATTCGGTGGGCTGTAGAATCCGTTCACGGTGTCATCAAGCAAAAATATCTTCTTCTTAATCATAAAATCGATAATAAGTTATTACCAAAAGTTGGATCATACTTCAGAATTGCATGTTTTCTTAATAATATTTTCGGAAAAAGATTACATTCTGATGTAGATAACTTTGATGATATTCTTCAAAAGATGCAAACTCAGAAAAATGTGAAGTTTTCTTTGGCTGATAAAGTAGAAGAAGCAGGATGGCTACGTCGTAAACTTCCGTCGCATTTCTCGTCAAACCTATAGGTGTTTTATTAAATACGAACATGACACTATTGGACATTCTGGAATTACAGAATACACATGTGAATGTGCCAATGGAAATAGAACTGTTGGCTGTTGTTCCCACATTGCGGCTGTTATATATTATTTATCACATGCGCGTTATTTATCAAGAATTTTCAAACCAGCTGAGATATTAACTGACATATTCACCACAACTAAAATTGTACCAGTAATCGAATCTGATAGCGATGAAGACTGAACAATTGTAGCATCAGTGAGTGAGAGGCAAGATAATATATCTTGCTTTAATTTTATGGGTAACAACTCTATCTGCCTTAACTGGTTGGGTGACTCCTCCATCTTGCCTTAAATGGCTGGGTGACTCCTCTAGCTTGCCTTAACTGGCTGGGTGACTCCTCCATCTTGCCTTAAATGGCTGGGTGACTCCTCCATCTTGCCTTAACTGGCTGGGTGATTCCTCCATCTTGCCTTAACTGGCTGGTTGACTCCTCCATCTTGCCTTAAATGGCTGGGTGAGTCCTCCATCTTGCCTTAACTGGCTGGGTGATTCCTCCATCTTGCCTTAACTGGCTGGGTGATTTCTCCATCTTGCCTTAACTGGCTGGGTGACTCCTCCATCTTGCCTTAAATGGCTGGGTGACTCCTCTAGCTTGCCTTAACTGGCTGGGTGACTCGGCTATCTTGCCTTAACTGGCTGGGTGCCCTCATTTGTCCACCTTCACGTGGTGGGGGTGTTACGGCTAACTATCCGCTCGCACTATATCAGATCAGGTCCAACCATGCTGAATGCTGGCCGACGGGGAGGTCCAAACTAACGGACATAAAGAAAAAGAATTATAGAACCCCACCATGGGACCTGGGTCCTAAGACAAGATCGTATTCGGACGTAAATTCCGCCTTTTCCATTTCCGGAGTGAAAAAATAAGGGGTCTCATTAAAAGGAGGCTTCATACTGAAATCACCTTAAAGGTCAACGTCAAGGTCACTATTGGATGTCCCCCTCGGAATCCAAAAACTTTTCTATTTAAACTTTTTTTTTCTAAACAGCATTCATTCTCAGATTTCCGGGTGGTAGTTTTAAATTGTGTACCCTGTATTATACACATATATATATATATATATATATATACAGGGTGGCCGATTTATCTGAAGACATCGAAATATCTCGAGAACTATGCACAGAATCAAAAAAGTTGTCAGATGAAAGTTGTTCGACACGAAGGGGGGCATCCAGTGATAATTAAATTTACCCCCTCCCCCATCCCCTGGAGGTGGAGTGGGGGCAAAAACAATAAAACTTAAATAGGAATCCCCATTTTTTATTGCAGATTTGGATTCTCCGGAAAAAAGTACACGAATTTGACCTAGGAGCTATTGCATTTTGGTTCACAGGTGGCGCTGTAATCGATAAAAATCCAAATTTATCCGAAGACATTGAAATACCTCGAGAACTATGCACAGAATCAAAAAAGTTGTCGGATGAAAGTTGTTCGACACGAAGGGGGGCATCCAGTAATAATGAAATTTACCCCCTCCCCCATCCCCTGGGGGTGGAGTGGGGGCAAAAACAATAAAACTTAAATAGGAACCCCCAGTATGTGGACGTAGTATTTTTCTGTTCCCTTTGGGGTGCTTGTTTTACGTGAGTCCCCTTGCCTCTCACTGTCTCACTGTTCACTTACTTGAGTAAGTGTTCGAAATGTTGACCTTCCACTTCAATGCATTTATTTATTCTTTCTTCAAATGACTTTATACATGATAGAATCATATCTGCAGAAATTTCTGCGCAAGCAGTTCTTATGCGTTCCATCATGTTTTCACGAGTCGTTGGTACTTGTTCATAAACCTTACCTTTTAGGTAACCCCATAGGAAGAAATTCGGAGATGTTAGATCAGGTGACCTCGCAGGCCAATTAATGGGGCCACCTCTACCAATCCACCTACCATTGTAATCACGGTCTAGCATTTCCCTTGCTACTCTTGAAAAATGTGCTGGGCAACCATCATGCTGAAACCACATTGTCCGTCGGACGTCCATAGCAACATCCTCAAGTAGTAATGGTACTTCTTGTTCTAGGAAATCTCGATATTTTGTTCCATTCAAATTACCTTCAATGAAATAAGGACCAATGAGTTTATTTCCTATGATTCCACACCAAACGTTCACCGACCAAGGACGTTGATGATTAACTTGTCGTAACCAATGGGGATTTTCTATGCTCCAATAATGCATATTATGCCTATTGACGCCACCATGGTTCGTGAATGTAGATTCATCTGAAAATAATACATTAGCAAAGAAATTGTGGTTCGTTTGCATTTTTTGAAATGCCCATTCACAAAACACCACGCGGTTATGATAATCATCGCCATCTAGTTCCTGGTGCAGTGAAATGTGATATGGGTGAAACTTATGACGATGCAATATTCTTTGAATACTGTCTCTGGAAATGCCGGAATCGCGATGTAATTGTCGTGTGCTTACATGTGGATTTTGGTGAATAGCTGCTAGTACAGCTACTTCGTTAGCTTCTCCTGTAACTGTTAATCTTCGCTTCCTTTTTTTCATTTGTACGCTGCCATCAGAGTGAAAGGCATTCACAACTTTGTAAAAAAAAGAACGCGAGCGAGCATTATCTGGAAAACGCTCAGCATACAACTCAACAGCATCGTCAATATTCCTCTTACATTCACCATAAATAAGAATCATTTCGATTTTTTCGGGAACTGTAGCAGGATTCATTTTTAACTTGCAATTCGATTTAAGCAATGAAGGGTAGACAAAAAATAGTCGCGTAAACGGAAAGTTGTTATTCTAAAAGCAAAGTGACCTCCGACCGAATTACTACCAATACAATGGACTTCAAAAACAGTCTTATACTGAGAGACCGTGAATACTAAATTTTAATATGGGGATTAGAAAGTCGCGATATCCATTTACTTCCCTTCAGGAAAGTAGAGAAAAATGAAGGTGAACTGGTTACGTGTGACTCAACTTATGTATAAAATGATATGCTACTTTATTTTCGAGTTATGTCGCCCTCTAGCGTTATGTAACAGAACCGGCGCCGGACATGGCCGAAATGCAAGCGATGTACATGTATGAAACCACGTGAGTTCTCTCGGGGTCCGGTAGATGGCGACGAAATCCCCAAATGAAGTAAGAGTTTCGTTTTGTTTAATAGAAGCTGGTTTGACCGTCAATGTTCAGCTTATTTATTCTCATTTCGGAAAAAACATACAGAGAGAATGAATGATCTGAGTGAAGGGACATGACGCGTTTTTTAATGGATTGCGTGATGTCCTCTTTTTGTTTATTAAATAATAAATTTAAAACCTAAAATGTAATTTTATTGAAGGTAGAAAACTTATTTATAAAATTGCTTCCATATTGTATGCACAATTTTTATGTAATCAGTTTTGATTTTTAATATGAAGAATATCAATTATTCATAATCTTAATTTTTTGAATGGACATTATTAAAATTTCATATTCAGAATAACAATTTTCGCAATTGATATTACTAAATTCTAATAATAAAAATTCTAATATTAGAATTTTTAATATTAAATTTACATAAAGGGATCAAATTGTCCCTATTTGCCCCCTGGATGCCCCCCTTCGTGTCGAACAACTTTCATCCGACAACTTTTTTGATTCTGTGCATAGTTCTCGAGGTATTTCAATGTCTTCAGATAAATTTGGATTTTTATCGATTACAGTGCCACCTGTGAACCAAAATGCAATAGCTCCTAGGTCAAATTGGTGTACTTTTTTCCGGAGAATCCAAATCTGCAATAAAAACTGGAGGTTCCTATTTAAGTTTTATTGTTTTTGCCCCCACTCCACCTCCAGGGGATGGGGGAGGGGGTAAATTTCATTATCACTGGATGCCCCCCTTCGTGTCGAACAACTTTCATCCGACAACTTTTTTGATTCTGTGCATAGTTCTCGAGGTTGAGAGGTAAGCGCTTACGCACGTGTAGATTTTTGAAGAGAGCATAAAAGCTTTGTTTTTGTTGAGAGACTGTAAAGAAATTCCCTACGGGGAGATTTATTTACAGGAAAGAGCTGGGCAAAAAAGCAGCTCGCGTCCTAATCAGGCAGCGAGCTGAGAGTTGAAGAAAATACACCTGTCAAATTTCCAAGGGCATCCTAACCTCTTCCTGGCCAGATCGAGAGTTCACTAAACCGGCGAGTGGCGTAGTGGAGGAAGAAGCGGCGAGAGGCCAAGGGAGGTAAGGGGTAAAAACATTAAGATCGGTGTTTTGTCCGGCGAGGAAAGGCAGGGAGGATTTTTCTTTTTGGAGTTAAAAGAAGTACCGAACACGAGGCAAACGAGAAAAAGCGCGTGCGCGGGAAAGCGGAAGTGAAGAAGAGTTTCGGTCAAGAAAAGCGGGAAAGAGAATAGACGAAGGAGCACGCGCGAACAACGAAGAAGACGCTGAACGAACCGACAAGGGCAGGGAAGGGGATAAGTGAAACCACCGGAGAAAAGATAGAGAAAGAAGAGTCGCGGCTAGAGTCGGAAGAAGTAGGAGAAAGCCGAGTACAGAAGTGGTTAGAAAGTGGTGAGCAGTGGGGCGTCGTCAGTAAATCGCCAGCAAGAGTAGAGGAGAAGAAAGAGAGAGGCAACGAGAAGACAAGAAGACCAGGCAGACCGACGAAGGCGGAGAGCTTAGGTAGAGGTAGAAGGGATAGTTGTGGTAGTATAATATCGCTGATATCGAAGAGGGAAAGAGCGAGCGATTCCGACAGCGGGGAGGATAAAGACGAAAAGAAGAAACGTAAATTGAAGCAAGTGAAACAGACAGCACTGGTAACGGAGGAGAGTAATAAAAGCAGAAAAATGGAAGCTATGGAGGAGGTGCTGAAGAAGCAAAAAAACGAGATAGTAGATGAAATGAGAAAGATGTTTAACCAACAGCGAGAACAAATTGTAAACGAGCTAAAGAAAGAGTTAAGGGAGGAAGTAAAAAGAGAAGTGAAGAAAGAGATGGAAAAGGAGGTAAATAAAATAAGAGAAGAAGAAAAAAATGCTCGGAAAAAGTTGGAGAGTGAGATAGCGTCTATGAAGAAGATGATAGAAGAATCGGAAAATAGGCGACAAGAACAAGAAAGAAGAGAAAGAAGAAGGAACATCGTTGTGAGAGGGGAAGAAATAGAGGGTGGGAGGGCTACAGATGCGGTGACAAGGGTTTTTGAGAAAATGGGATTAAAAGAAAGGGGAATTAAAGTAAAAGATGCCTTTAAGTTAAAAAGTAATGAAGAAGATAGTTTGATTTTAGTTAAATTATATAGTATGGATGAGAAACGTGTGATAATGGAAAATAAAAACAAACTGCGCGGAACAAAAATATATGTGGATGATGATTTAACGAAGAATGAAAGAGAAAGGCAGAGTGCATTGAGAGTATGGGCAAAGAGTGAGAGAGAGAAAGGAATGAAAGTGAAAATAGGGTTTGGAAGAGCATGGATGAATGGTCGAGAATATGTATGGAATGAGGAGAGCAAATGTATGAATGAGAAAAATTTCTAAAAGGTGCCTTCACAGAAAGAGAACAAGAGAATAAAAAGAGAAGTGAAAGAAGTGAGGAAGGAAGTAAGAGAGATAAACAAAGTGAGGGCGGGAGGGTAAAGAAAAAGAGAGTGAGGGGGGTGGTATGGAATGTGGCGGGGTTAAAGAAAAAAGAAGAGGATTTTTGGGAGTATTTAAAAGGGTTCGAGGTAATTGGTCTGACAGAGACGTGGATAGATGAAATGGGCTGGGAAAAGATAAAAGAAAAGATGCCAGAGGGATGGAAGTGGAAATGCCAGCCAGCAAGAAGAGAGAAGGTGAAAGGGAGAGCCAGAGGGGGCATTATAACAGGTGTGAGGATGGAGCTAGATGAGAAAGAGACTAGGAGTGAAGAAAGGGAGGGGATTCAAGAAAGAGTTATTGAGATAGAGAAAGAGAGATGGAGGGTAGTTGTAGTATACAATAGGGAAGGAAAGAAAGAATTGCTAGATGAGGTGAAGGAAATTATTAAAGAAGAAGAGGAACAGCTATTGGTTCTGATAGGCGATTTCAATGCTAGAATAGGAAAAGAGGGAGGATGGGACAGAGGAGGGGAGGAAGGAATAGAAGAAGGAGAGGAGAGAAGTTCAAAAGATGAAATAAGAAACAGACAAGGGAGGGATCTGATCGAGATGATAGAAGAAAGGGGATGGATGGTTCTAAACGGAGAAAAATATGGTGATGAAGAAGGGGAGTGGACGTACGAAAAGGTGGAAAAGAAATCAGTTATAGATTATGGAATAGTGAACTGGGAGGCATGGCAGAGAGTGGAGAAATTTGAGGTAGGATGTAGGGTGGAATCAGACCACCAGCCGTTGATATTTGAAATGAGTAACCTTTATATAAGAAAAGAGGAGTTATATAGAGAAGAGGAG
This sequence comes from Trichopria drosophilae, assembly GCA_030407085.1. Taxonomy (NCBI): domain Eukaryota; kingdom Metazoa; phylum Arthropoda; class Insecta; order Hymenoptera; family Diapriidae; genus Trichopria; species Trichopria drosophilae. The sequence continues at coordinate 119,585,003 of CM059583.1, forward strand.
ATGATTCAAGATTGGTCAGAGGAGGGTGTAAAGGAGTTTAGAGAGAAGATGAAGGAGATAGAATGGATGAGGAATGGAGTAGAAGAAGAATGGAAGGAGGTAGAAAGAGAAATAATGAAGGCGGTTAAATTAAGAAGAAAAGGAAAGGGGAGACAAATTGGATGGTGCCCGTGGTGGGATAAAGAGTGTAAAGAGAAGAAAAAGGAGGCAAATGGGATGAGAAGAAGGTATAGAAAAGATCGACAGAAAGGATATGATGATTATATAAAGTGTAGAAGAGAATATAGAAGATTATGTACGAAAAAAGAGGATGAGTACAGCAAAAAAGAGGAAAAGGAAATAGAGAACATAAAGTCGGAAGCAGAGGCTTGGGAATTCATTAATAGAGGAAGGAAAAAAAGGGAGGGGATATGTAAGAAAATAGAAATGGAGGAGTGGGAAAGGTATTTCAAGAATATCTTAGGAGGGTTAGAGGAAAAGACGAAAGCTGGGAAGAGAAATAAAGAGGCAAATAGAAAGGAAGGAGAAGGGATTAGTCAAGAGGAGGTAAATATGGGAATTAAGAGATTGAAAAGGGGAAAGGCAGCGGGATTGGATGGGATAAGAAATGAAGTGTGGAAAGAAGGCGGGGAAAAGATTAGGGAAAAGTTAGGGAGGATAATAAATTCAGTGTGGGAGGGGGAAGGGTTGCCGGAAATATGGAGAGTAGGGGTAGTCGTACCAATTTGGAAGAGAGGGGATAAAAAAGATGTAAGTAATTATAGAGGTGTCACACTAACAAGTACGGGGTACAAACTATATGCGAATATACTGAACAAGAGATTAGTGAAAGAATTGGATGACAACGGAGGCTGGTGTAGGTCACAGGCAGGTTTCAGGAAAGGAAGGGGAACAGTGGAGAATATAAAAATTTTGAAGCATATAGTGGGAAAAAGATTAAAGAAGAAAGAAAAAGTTTACGCATTGTTCTTAGATCTTAAGGCGGCCTTTGACAAAGTGGATAGGGAAGTATTATGGGAAATGATGAGAAAAAGGGGGATAAACGAAGGCATGATAGATAGAGTAATGGAAATCTACGAGGTCACGAGTTGTGTAGTAAAAGTGGGAGGAAAAACGTCAAAGGAATTTTGGACAGAACAAGGGGTAAGACAAGGATGTCCGTTAAGTCCAACGCTTTTTAACATTTATATAGCGGATATAGAAGAAGAGATGAGAAAGGGAAGGGGAGGAGTTAGACTGGATAAGGATAAAATATGGACAATAGAATATGCGGATGATATTGTAATGGTAGCTGAGGAGGAAGAAGGGCTAAGGGATATGATCAGAAGGGTGAAAAGGTATTTGGAAGGGAAAAAGTTAGAAATAAGTCCGGAAAAGTCAAAGGTCATGGTATTTAAATATCCGGGAGGAAGGGAAAAGGAAAGATTCTGGTGGTGGGGAAATAAAAGGTTAGAAGAGGTGAAAAAATATAATTATTTAGGATACAAAATGGTCAATAGCGGAGGAGATAAAGAACATATTAGAGAGAGGGTACGAAGAGCGAGAGTGGCGATGGGGTGGGTGTGGAGTTTTGGAGAGAGGAAATTTAAGGGGGATGTAAGATGGAGGCTAAAGCTTTTCGATAGTATTGTTAAGGGTATCTTATTCTATGGAGTAGAGATATGGGGTTATAAGGAATGGAAGGAGATAGAAGCGATGCAAGAGAGATACTTGAAGTGGGTATTAGGGTTGGAGAGGACGACGCCAGGATACATAGTGAGGGAGGAATTAAAGAGAAATAAATTAAGAGTGGAGACAGGATGGCGAGCGGGAAGGGGGGAGGAAAAAATACAGAAAGGAGAAGGAGGAGAGCTCGGAAAATTATGCATGCTGGAGAGAAGGAAGGATGAAAGGAAAAGAGAAATGAAAGAATGGTCAAGGGAGAGTATAGAAAGAAGAGATTATATGTGGAGAGTAGGGGAAAGTGAGGTAAGCCTAGAGGAATATGGGGAAAGCAAATGGGATAGGGTAAGAGAAAGGGATATCGAGGTGGATGAGCAAGAGAGAGGAGAAATGGTAAGAAGAACAAGATCATGCAAGAATTACGAAAGGACAACGGGAATACCAGAGTACATAAGGAGGAGTGCCAGAAAGGAAGGGAAAAAGTTGGTAAGGATAGCAAGGTGGAGATGTGGAAATGAAGAGAGAGGGAATAAGTATTGGATGAAGGAAGAAGAAAGAAGATGTAGATTGTGCGGGAAGGAAAAAGAAGATGTACAACATCTGAAGAGAAATTGTGATATGGTAGAGGAAAAACTAGGAAGAAATTTCGAGTTGCTAAATGAGGATGGCAGAGGATATGAATGGATGGAGAAGATAGAAAAATTAAGAGAGGAGAGAGAGAGAGAGAGAGAGGGGGAGGGGGAAAGAGAGTGCGAATGACAAAAATTGAAGTGATGTAAAAATGGGAAAGGAAAAGAATGAGTAAACGAGAGAGAGTTAGTGAAATGAATGAATGATTGTATAAAGAAAAGTTTGAATGAGGAAGTGAATGAATGAACGATTGTGGTGAATAATTGAATAATTGAACGATTGTGGTGAATAATGAATGAAAAATTGAGTGAATGAAGGAATGGGAGGAATAATCGAGTGCGAAAAGAATTGTAAAACAAGGGAATGCGTAAAAGTGAATGAATATAAGAATGTAAAGGATGGGAAGTCCTAATTGTAAACACGCAAGTGAAGGCAATAAAGACACATTATATACAATAAAACTTAAATAGGAACCCCCAGTATGTGGACGTAGTATTTTTCTGTTCCCTTTGGGGTGCTTGTTTTACGTGAGTCCCCTTGCCTCTCACTGTCTCACTGTTCACTTACTTGAGTAAGTGTTCGAAATGTTGACCTTCCACTTCAATGCATTTATTTATTCTTTCTTCAAATGACTTTATACATGATAGAATCATATCTGCAGAAATTTCTGCGCAAGCAGTTCTTATGCGTTCCATCATGTTTTCACGAGTCGTTGGTACTTGTTCATAAACCTTACCTTTTAGGTAACCCCATAGGAAGAAATTCGGAGATGTTAGATCAGGTGACCTCGCAGGCCAATTAATGGGGCCACCTCTACCAATCCACCTACCATTGTAATCACGGTCTAGCATTTCCCTTGCTACTCTTGAAAAATGTGCTGGGCAACCATCATGCTGAAACCACATTGTCCGTCGGACGTCCATAGCAACATCCTCAAGTAGTAATGGTACTTCTTGTTCTAGGAAATCTCGATATTTTGTTCCATTCAAATTACCTTCAATGAAATAAGGACCAATGAGTTTATTTCCTATGATTCCACACCAAACGTTCACCGACCAAGGACGTTGATGATTAACTTGTCGTAACCAATGGGGATTTTCTATGCTCCAATAATGCATATTATGCCTATTGACGCCACCATGGTTCGTGAATGTAGATTCATCTGAAAATAATACATTAGCAAAGAAATTGTGGTTCGTTTGCATTTTTTGAAATGCCCATTCACAAAACACCACGCGGTTATGATAATCATCGCCATCTAGTTCCTGGTGCAGTGAAATGTGATATGGGTGAAACTTATGACGATGCAATATTCTTTGAATACTGTCTCTGGAAATGCCGGAATCGCGATGTAATTGTCGTGTGCTTACATGTGGATTTTGGTGAATAGCTGCTAGTACAGCTACTTCGTTAGCTTCTCCTGTAACTGTTAATCTTCGCTTCCTTTTTTTCATTTGTACGCTGCCATCAGAGTGAAAGGCATTCACAACTTTGTAAAAAAAAGAACGCGAGCGAGCATTATCTGGAAAACGCTCAGCATACAACTCAACAGCATCGTCAATATTCCTCTTACATTCACCATAAATAAGAATCATTTCGATTTTTTCGGGAACTGTAGCAGGATTCATTTTTAACTTGCAATTCGATTTAAGCAATGAAGGGTAGACAAAAAATAGTCGCGTAAACGGAAAGTTGTTATTCTAAAAGCAAAGTGACCTCCGACCGAATTACTACCAATACAATGGACTTCAAAAACAGTCTTATACTGAGAGACCGTGAATACTAAATTTTAATATGGGGATTAGAAAGTCGCGATATCCATTTACTTCCCTTCAGGAAAGTAGAGAAAAATGAAGGTGAACTGGTTACGTGTGACTCAACTTATGTATAAAATGATATGCTACTTTATTTTCGAGTTATGTCGCCCTCTAGCGTTATGTAACAGAACCGGCGCCGGACATGGCCGAAATGCAAGCGATGTACATGTATGAAACCACGTGAGTTCTCTCGGGGTCCGGTAGATGGCGACGAAATCCCCAAATGAAGTAAGAGTTTCGTTTTGTTTAATAGAAGCTGGTTTGACCGTCAATGTTCAGCTTATTTATTCTCATTTCGGAAAAAACATACAGAGAGAATGAATGATCTGAGTGAAGGGACATGACGCGTTTTTTAATGGATTGCGTGATGTCCTCTTTTTGTTTATTAAATAATAAATTTAAAACCTAAAATGTAATTTTATTGAAGGTAGAAAACTTATTTATAAAATTGCTTCCATATTGTATGCACAATTTTTATGTAATCAGTTTTGATTTTTAATATGAAGAATATCAATTATTCATAATCTTAATTTTTTGAATGGACATTATTAAAATTTCATATTCAGAATAACAATTTTCGCAATTGATATTACTAAATTCTAATAATAAAAATTCTAATATTAGAATTTTTAATATTAAATTTACATAAAGGGATCAAATTGTCCCTATTTGCCCCCTGGATGCCCCCCTTCGTGTCGAACAACTTTCATCCGACAACTTTTTTGATTCTGTGCATAGTTCTCGAGGTATTTCAATGTCTTCAGATAAATTTGGATTTTTATCGATTACAGTGCCACCTGTGAACCAAAATGCAATAGCTCCTAGGTCAAATTGGTGTACTTTTTTCCGGAGAATCCAAATCTGCAATAAAAACTGGAGGTTCCTATTTAAGTTTTATTGTTTTTGCCCCCACTCCACCTCCAGGGGATGGGGGAGGGGGTAAATTTCATTATCACTGGATGCCCCCCTTCGTGTCGAACAACTTTCATCCGACAACTTTTTTGATTCTGTGCATAGTTCTCGAGGTATTTCAATGTCTTCGGATAAATTTGGATTTTTATCGATTACAGTGCCACCTGTGAACCAAAATGCAATAGCTCCTAGGTCAAATTGGTGTACTTTTTTCCGGAGAATCCAAATCTGCAATAAAAAATGGGGGTTCCTATTTAAGTTTTATTGTTTTTGCCCCCACTCCACCTGCAGGGGTTGGGGGAGGGGGTAAATTTAACTATCACTGGATGCCCCCCTTCGTGTCGAACAACTTTCATCCGACAACTTTTTTGATTCTGTGCATAGTTCTCGAGATATTTCGATGTCTTCAGATAAATCGGCCACCCTGTATATGTATGCATGCGTGCGCGCGAGCGCGTGTGCGAATGCGCAAGTCAAGCAAGACGACCATGGTTTCCGATTTTTTATTCAAAAACTATATTTTTTTAAAATTAAAAAAAAATACATATGAAAGGGGCATTGTAAGGTACCTCAAGAAAAAAGATGAAGGTGGTCACATCAAAAATTATGCCAAAAAAAAATTTCGAAAATTTCAAACCAGTTTTTTAATTATTAAAAAAAAAAAAAAAAATTTATATTGTTTCTCTCAAATTGTCTTACCTACGTTTCTAACATATTTCAAGTTCATTAAAATCGATCCAGTAGTTTTCGAGAAAAATTAGATTTTTTATTTTTCTTTCCCCCTCCATAACTTTTTCGAAAAAGCGAATTTTGAGTTTATACTTTCAGAAATTTGTAGTCATCGGGGTAGCAATATATGGACCCAGTTCGGGTGACAGAGCTGTGGGGGCATTTTTTGTATAGTTAACCCCCTATGCCCTTTGAATATACTTCAATGATATTGCAGAAAATAGACCTATGAGTTCAGCTACATTTTTTTGCACCTCAGAATAAGCATTCGCGTTATCAATCAGACCTAATGTAAAATATTGTTTTGCATCAGTACAATTATGTTTTATATATGCCAATCCAGGCTCATTTCGTATGGCTATTATTAACGGTAGGTTCCTAGGAGAACTAGTGTTAATAGCTATCTCTTTCTAAAAAATATGATTTCGTTCAAAAGGCATTCCCCATAAACAGATCAACGGACCATGTTCTTTCATTAACCGTGGAATATGAGTCATGAAATGGAATTTCGGTTTCAAAGGACAATATAATTTTATATACAGTTGATGATGTTATTTGATATAATCACGAACTATAATTAGTTTCCAACATTTGTTCTTTCTCGGGATCAAATCTCCTATCATCACATCCAAATATCAACTTAGGCAGACCATTTCCGCTGCTGATTATATTATGATTATTTTTATACTTAATTTTCGTTTATATTTAATTTTTCTTGCACTCAAATGCAAAAGTGTAACCCGTTTTATAGAATTAATTTCACTTTAACAAATTATAACTTCTTTTCATTTCATTGCTTAGCATTAAGAAAGAAAGATTTAAATACCTCGCTGAGCAAATCTGTGAACTATTTCCAATTCATACACCTAAAAGATATTACAGTGAATTTGTTAAAAATGGAAATCATTGCATAGATACTAGAGGTTGTTTCTACACGTTGTCCGAAAAGTATGGAAACGGTCCTGTAACTTTTGAAAGAAAAGATATTTCGAAAATCGCTGAAACACGTGATACGATTTTTCAAAACATCTATTTTTTCTGCGTGGGCCCAAAGGGGGGGGGGGGCGTGGGGCACGAGGAGAGATGAATTCTCCGCCGTCCCTCTTCGTCCCTCTGAGACGTTTCCATATGCTCTCTCTCTCTCTCTCTTACATATTAGGGAATGAATTATCCCTTCTTACTTCCTTATGACGACAAGTTTCGTTACGTCGCCCCCCCCCCCCTTCTTTGTACAGCCACCACACCTTTATTAATTTCGTCCGGTATCGCTGTCCTTTTCCGGCAGCCTGCCCGTCTGGTATTGTCTTCCTTATCCTCCTTACCCATGATGCTCTACGCCGATGGAAAATTGGCAACACCGTGCCTGTGGGCACGAACCTCGAGGATGTCGTCAAGAGCTTCGACACATTCCGTCCGGCGATCTCTCAGCGTGCGGTGTGCCTGTATAGCATTTCCGATCCCGTCTATCAATTAGACAATTGTTGATAGTGATTCCAAAAGTGCGGTCCCCAAAAATTGTTCGCGAAAATTGTAGCGAATCCCCATTTGTTTGCGTTCGGCCCCGTGAAAATCAAGTGTGAGCTGCAGATTCCCTTTGTTTATTTTCTGCTGTCCGTTTTTGTTGTCGCGCCCCAAAACTTAGGGAGAACGGGTGATCTGGTTCCAACAAGACGGAGCTCCAGCTCATGGAGTCAGACCTGTTACGAACCATTTGAACGAGAATTTTCGTGGACGTTGGTTGGGTCGTTTCGGTCCAGTAAGATGGCCTGCTCGGTCTCCTGACCGTAATCCGCTGGACTTCTTTTTCTGGGGATACATGAAAAACGAATTATACAATCGACCATTCGTTAACAGCGCTGAAGAATTAAGGAATGAAATTATTAAAATCATCCAAAATATCACCATCGACATGTTGATGAAATCTGTCAACGAATTTTACAACCGCTGAGGCTACTGTGCAGCTGCTAGCGGCTTACATTTTGAGCACTTACTCAATTAAATTAAATCAAATAAAAATTGTAAAATAAGCAAATGAAGTTTGTCCACTTACATTGTCTTTTCCATAAAGGTCCTCGAGTGCGTGGTCAGGCGAGGGAAAAAGTGAGAAAATCTTTGCTCCAAGTTCTAGGTTTAAAGAGTGAATTACCTCGCAATTTCTTTCTGAAAAAATATTCGTCATTATTGTGGCTGCCGGATAAATGAGCGTGGAATGATTCTGTGACTGGAAAATAATAAAAATAATGATTTACAATTTTAATTCTACGTAAAGCTAGTGATCCGAGACATGTGCCAAATGACAGATTCCACAACCTGTCATGGGATTCAAAACGTAAATCTTTATTCTTCATATTTCTGAGCTGCAGAAACATTCGAAACACATGCATCCAATAGCCATAATAATAACGAATGTTTATTGAAAAGAAAGTGTGAAAAAATTCATTTCTGAAACCCAGAACCTGGAGCAACGGTTTAGTCACTTACTACTATTGCATAAGGCGAAGGTTTGGTGTTACAAAAATACTTACAGGTTAATTCAGATCATGGGGAATAAATGTTGTGCTTCATAGGGAGCTGTCGATAATTTCTGCATCTGAAATAAAAATAAAATTACACAAAGTACCAGATTCTGCATTTAATGGAAAAAACAACGTGATTAAAAAAAGAAACTTATCTGAGTTATTTCTGTAGAACTCCCCTTGCGTCTTGGATGAAGAAGTTTTTCAACAAATTATCAATAAATTCCGTATTGACAATTAACCTGATCAGCTGCATCTGTCTCCTAAAGTTCCATTGTTGATGTTGACTTTTCCTTACGAAGGGGGTTATGTTGTACCGGAGTTCTCTTTCACTAAGAAAATAATAGAAATTATACTTTTTTTATTTTCATTACATTATTTTTGGGCAGCACAATTTTAAAAACAAACAAAATCTTACCCTTTATTTTACTATTAATTTCACATATATTCATAATTTCCTTGGACTGACTGCAACTTTCGCAGCCAATAACAAGTGGCGCCAATCAGGACGCGCGTAGATTTAACATGGGTTTCCCTATCCGCACTTCTACGTGACTCACCCGTTATATATATACATAGATATTCGCTGCACTTTATTCCTTTACATCACGTTTCACAAACCGATCTTTTTGGTTTTTTAAGCACTGCGTTAGTCGTTCGATATTTGCCGTTTTGAGGAGACCGTTCACGACTGCGTCCGTTTCCATCAACGATCAAACGGTTTATTGTTTTTTTAAAATATAAAGTAATTTAATAAATATTTTATATATATATATATATATATATATATATATATATATATATATATATATATATATATATATATATATATATACGGTCTCGTCAAAACGGCAAATATCGAACGACTAACGCAGTGCTTAAAAAAACAAAAAGATCGGTTTGTGAAACGTGATGTAAAGGAATAAAGTGCAGCGAAAGAACTAATTTAAAATGGAACAAGGAATTGACACCGAAGGAAAAAGTACAACCGCTTCGGATAAAGACGGGTCACATCCAAAAAATAAAAATAAAAAGAAAAGGACAAGAACTAGCCCAGGTACAACAAGAACACTGAAACAACCTACGCTACAAAACTACTGGTTAAATAGCATAGCATCTAATAATTATTATGAACCTCTGAGCAAAAACTCCGAACAAGATAAAGAAGAAGAAAGTGACATTCCATTAACAAAACCAATAACACAAAAATCCCCTCCTATATTTGTGAATGGAGTTGGAAATATAATACCATTAAAGAAGTTGTTAGATGAAATAGCCAAAAACAGCTATACTATCAAAATTATTAATAATGAGAAAGTTAAAATTCAACCGTTAACTACAGAAAAATATATACTCATAATGAATGCTTTAAACGAAAAACAAACACAGTGTTATACCTATCAAAGTAAACAAGACAGAAATTACAAAGTTATTATGAAAGGTTTACATGCAACGTGTGATAAGCAAGAAATAAATAATGAGTTGGAAAGCGCCGGGCATAATGTAAAGATAATTACGAATATGCAGCACCCTAAAACTAAAAATCCAATGCCAATGTTTTATATTGAATTAGAGCCTAAGGATAAAAATAAAAGTATTTACGAAATAAAAACCATACAGAATACAGTAATACAATGGGAATAGCCTTATAAAAAACGCGAAATTCCGCAATGTCTAAGATGTCAAAGCTATGGTCACACAAAAAATGATTGCCACCAACTGCCAAGATGCGTTAAATGAGCCGGAAAACATTTAACGCAAAATTGTACTTGGAAGGAAAAAAGAGACGAAGTTAGATGTTGCAACTGCAACGGGCCACATCCAGCAAATTATAAAGGTTGTATCTTCCGCAAACAACTGATACAAAAATTATATCCTGCCCTCAGAGAAAAGAAATTAGTTCACACAGAAACGAACCAAAACTTGGGACCGAGGCAACAAATACATACATACGCACAAGCAGCGAGTAACGAAAATCAACAACAACAAGTATTTTATTCTGAAAGCGAAAATGTAAGGAATGCAAAGAAGCAAACACAGGAAAATAGACTCGAAGAACTGCTTATTAAATTAATGCAAAGAATGGATACAATGCTCAACCTACTAACAACACTTATGACTAAACTCGATAAAAATTAAAAATGTCTTCTTTTAAAATTAGTGCATGGAATGCTAATGGTCTCGATAAGAGAAAACGAGAATTAGAATTATTTTTAAAAATACACGATATTGATATTATGCTTATTTCTGAAACGCATTTTACTATAAAAAGCTACCTTAAAATATCGAAATATAATATTTATCACACGCAGCATCCGGATGGTACTGCACATGGTGGAACAGCCATAATAATAAAAAGTAGTATCGATCACTATGAAACGGAAAAATACAAACAGGAATATTTACAGGCAACAAGTGTGCTAATTAAAGATTGGCACGGCCCAATAATAATTTCAGCTATTTACTGCCCACCGAAACACAATATTAAAAAAGATGAATACAACGATTTCTTTAAGACACTGGGGCATCGGTTTATAGCTGGTGGCGACTATAATTCCAAACACCCCTGGTGGGGATCAAGATCTTACACACCAAATCCAAAAGGGAAACAACTGTATTTGGATATGCAACGATACCGCGATCATGGCTTCACATGATAATCATGAAATGGCAACAAAAAAACTTCAACAAAACCTAACAGATGTACAAAACTGGTTATGTAAATGGAGAATTCATGTAAACGAACAAAAATCGCATCATATTACGTTTACACTGCGTACAAAAACGTGTCCACCTATTGATTTAAATGGAAAAGAAATTCCACAAGTTAACACAGTAAAGTACCTAGGAATACACCTAGATCGAAGACTTACATGGAAACCCCATATATGGAATAAAAGAAAACAACTGGGATTAAAACTACGACAGATGTACTGGCTATTAGGGCATAAATCAACACTCTCACTGGAAAATAAGCTACTGGTATATAAAACCGTACTAAAACCGATATGGACCTATGGGATCCATTTATGGAGATCAGCGTCAAATTCAAACGTCGAAATATTAGAAAGATTCCAATCAAAAGTTCTTCGTGCAATAGTAGAAGCTCCGTGGTATGTAATCAACGAAATAATTAAGACCAACTTAAAGATACCAAGTGTAAAGGAAGAAATTGTTAACTTCGGAAAGAAATATTCATTAAGGCTACTTAATCACCCTAATCCACTGGCTACGAAGCTACTTCAAGAAATAAATGATACAAGAAGACTGAAGAGAAACAAGCCGATACACTACACTAAATTTGAACAGATATGAACTAATGATATTCTAATTGTAATTATCTCGATATTGAACTTTAGGATTTATTTCTAAATTGTGTAATGATGTGAGCCAATGGGCAATCATCTTCGTGTTACTATTGTAATCTGCTAGACTACTTACCTATTGCCTAATATTAAGGCAGATTGTAAATGTATGGGAAAATAAAAAAAAAAAAATATTTAAAACTTATGTTTATATCGAATTTCATAAACTATGATGTTTTTCTATATACATGATATAAATAATATACTAATGAAACGCTTTATTTGTATTGAGTTCAAGAGAAATTGCCACTGTAAAATTTTTAAAATTTAATTGTATGACTTTTTTTATAAGCAGACGTATATTTGAAAATCGCAGACTAATTGTTTTTGAGAAAAAAATGTTGAATTTTGAATAAATAAATGTATTTGAGGTATAAGCAAAATATTTTCTGAATATAAGTTCTTATTTTTTTGCATTCAAGTTACAAAATTTCATTAATACGCAAAAATAATTACAATAATATATATAGGTTAATGTATACTCACGGTCGATTCATAGCTTCTTAATCCATTGCTTTTCAGTTAGTCATCATAATATAGTGTATATGTTTTCCAGCTTTGTGCAGGGTAAACCGATCTATCTTCCTCTTTATTACTTCCAGGGGGATCCCCACTTCCATCATCCTGTTTGGATTTTGCGTGATAGCGCCCTCATTTGCTAGTTTATCAGCCTCTTCATTTCCGCTGATACCACTATGTGCTGAAACCCAGCACAAGTTTATTTTAAGCTTTTCACCTACTTTGTTTAGCACTTCAATGCCTCTCTTCACTAAACTCGATCTTATCATGTCAGCCATCAGCCTTTTGAGGGCTGTCCTGCTGTCTGTGTAGATCGTTATTTATTTATTGTGCCCTGCTTTTAACTGCATCAGTTCGCAGGCTTTGACAATAGCTGACAACTCTACTTGTAGTGCATTCGTTTTCGGGATCTTTAATGACTCCCTTATTTCCATATCCTTATCATAAATGCCTATGCCTGCACCCTCTTTTCCGACCGAGCCGTCCGTATATACTCCAACGGTTTCCTTAAGGGGGGTATTTACGTCTCTCCAGTCTTCTATCGTTGTCACTTACACGGAGTGTCTCCGTAGGAAGTTCAACTCTGGGACCATATAATCTGTATTACGCAACGGTTCGTAGTCCCCAAATTCGGTCAGGATCGTGCTGTGTCCTTCCTTGAAAGGTTTCCAGCATTTCGATTCACTGAGTCGAAGGGCACTCTTAGCCGCTGCTCCTTTTATAAATATGTCTAGACGTTCTAGATGGAGGATTGTCTCCACCGCGGAGGTAGGCGTTGAACGCAATCCCCTGTAATCCCCAAACAGGCTAGTCTCTGTACTTTTATCAGTTTCTTGAGGTATGTGAATTTTTCCACCACTTTCCACTACACGATCGATCCATACGTAAGGATCGGTCTTATTACTGCTTTATACATCCAGTGTATTAGTCTGGGTCCCAGACCCCACTTCCTACCGAATGTCTTTTTGCACGAATAGAATGCGTTTAGCGCCTTCCTAACCCTATCCTCGACATTTCCTTCCCAGGTTAGCTTGGAGTCCAGTATTATCCCCAGATACCTCACACTGTTCGATAGTTGCAAGTCCTTGCCTTCCAGCCTAGGTAGAAGAAAGCTTGGACTCTTGTAATAATGAAACGATGTAACATGGATCGGTTTTTAACAAATTAAATACTAGCTTATGCTCCACCAATGAGAAATCTATATTTTCCCCCTCTCGGCCGACTCGCGTGCATTCCCGAGGAGGAAACATATCAAATACCGATTTTTAATTAAAAAGGTTATTTTTTATCATCAGGCGAAGCAGAATTCCCTCATTGAAAAAATGAGAGAACTCCACCTCTGGCGTTTCATCCCGATCAGCACCTACTGGAATCATCAGCTTGTTGCGTGGAATCTTGTATTTCCTAGTGAATAGGACTAGTTCTGTTTTGCCTGGATTTATGCCCAGTCCACAGAACCTGACCCGTTCTCTAAGCGTCTTCAAATCTCTTTCCAGAAATTCGCTTAAGGTTAGCAAACATTTTCCTGTCACCAAAATGGCAACGCCGTCCGCATCCGCACATATTTTTGATCCAGTACTTTCCAGCTTCTTTAGTATGTCGTCCACAACTATTCTCCATAGCAGCGGGGATAGTACCCCTCTCTGAGGAGTGCCCCTTCTCACCACGACCCTGATCACGTTTCCACCCATTTCGGCTGCTATTATTCTTTGCTTCAGCATATTTCCTATCCATTGGCATATCTCGTCCTCCAACTTTGCAGCTTCCAGAGCGTTTATCATCACTCCAATCCCTATTATGTTGAAGACTCCTTCGATGTCCAAGAGGGCCGCCAATGTTTATTCTTTCTCGGATAATGATTTCTCTATCCCCCTTCTTGTAAGCATGTTGTGCTGCGGACAGTTGAGTTTTTATATTCTGCTCAATATATAGCACTACGAGCCGTTCAAGAGCTTTTTGAGAGGTTTTTCGCAGTCTCGCCGCCTCACTGGTGGTCTCTATTTTTTCGCAAAAAATCGCCCAAGAAGTTCTTTTCGCGAGTCTTATTACTTTCTTGTAGTTTCTAACGCCCATGGGGCCCATGCCTATAGAAGGCTCTGCATCTACCGTTTCCTTAAAAACGCAACATGCACGAAGTTTTCGATTATGTTATTTAATATTAAATGTGATGATATAATAAAATATACTTATACATATCGGGTGTACCTAAAAGCCCGCACATGAGCTATCCCACGAGGTGGGGTATTTTTTCTCAATCGAATGGTACCAGAAATAATTTTTTGTAAATCTGAATTTTCTGTTTAAATGGACTTGCCCGTTTGGAACAAGTAAAAAACCGACAGTTCAAAAATGACTGTCCTTCTGAGGATCAGTCTATTTTTGTATGTGTCGGCATTTTCATTTGACATTACACTGTGTTTTTTGACTGTCGGCTTTACGGCTGTCGGTTTTTTGACCTGTCGGCTTTTTGATTTGTCGGTTTTTCGACCTGCACCCATTAGACTTTAGTCGTTGTTTCATTATTTTTGGTTGTGTAATAGTAGGTTGGTAACTGAACGTTTATCGATTGACGAATGAAAAATGTGCATGGATGTTTCGAGTTGAACAAATTTCCAATTAGGTATTCGTTCCCTAATACTAAAACAAATGTTCTGCAAAATTTCAAATACATTGGTTGTAAAATGGTTAAAATATAAACGTGTAATAAGTAACGCATGCAGTGCCGTCAAAATTGCATTGGTTCGCTTCGTAGGTGTTTACTGCATCAGATTTAATTTTGTAATATTTCTTTTTATTTCAATATTTTGCTACACAACCCTTTAATGGCAAACAAACAAATATTGTTTATAATTGTATCTACGCACAGGTAGAGACTGTTTAACAGTTTGGTTGAGAAGAAAACAGATATATGTTTACGTCTGAGGCTATTATAAGTAAATATTTGAATAAAAAGTTACCGTCCGATAAAAAGGATTTGAGACGCAAACATTCTGAACTAATTCTGAAAAGCATTTCCATATGGAATTAATTTATTGCAGACGACTTTCAAATAATACTATTTTGTAATAACGTAATGATATATAATCTAAACAATTTTTGCCGGATGTACCGTTGTAACGTGTCAATACATCCAGCTTTCATAGACTTCGCAACTTTTCGAGGAAACCTCGAGTACGTTTCCTTTAAAACATTACGAATGAAATTATAAGGACGCGATAATATTACATTCATATTGAATTCTAAATAATGTGTACAATATTGCAGGACCTTGTAATTGGTGGGAGGGCTTAAAGTCGCTTAACGGTCATCTTGCCAAAGGGGGCATCTGCGTATGCGGAGCCCCCGGAATGCGAGAGATTGGGTAGCGGTGAACTAAGAAGCAGCTTACCCCAAATCCAAGGTGTTATGCCGAACCGTGCCGTGGGATTAGTTGGTTGCGGGAGGTTCTAGCACCCGCGAACGTATCTCCTGTGGGCGACGTCCACAGTATTGAATTACCTTACCCCGACATGCCGGCTCTGGTGGGGTGGACTGTTCGAGCTCACTCGTAGGAACAATATGGAGAATTACAAAAATAAAAATAATAATAAAAATGAAAAAGAACAGACTGAAACAGCTGTCGAAACGGACATCGAGGGATTGGATCTCCTCTTCCTGGGACTCAACTCGCCGGAAACGGTCAGCCAGATGGATCTGGAGACCAAGAAGGATTGCTGAGGTCCCCGGGAGGGGAGGCCCAGACCCAGGATGTGGGGAAGTCCCCCGGCGGAGGGACGCTGCCTGACCAGCCCCAAAGCGGGAGCGACGAAAAAGAAAATCCGACGTGCTAGATTTGTGCTGGGGAAACTTGAAAACAAAACCCCTGACCAAATGACATCGGGTAACCGGGAAACGCTAACTTGGGCTCGGGGGGTTTTATCGGAAGCGGAGAGCTTCGAAAAGGATAAGGAAGTTAACCGACCTGACCCGAACTCGGACCTGTGGGGGGTCATCCGGCGCCTACTACCAAAACCGTGAGGTCGCAGGAGGAGATGAGAGCCGCCAAGAAACCGAGGGGAAGGATCAACGCTGCCGGAACCGCCACCACAAATACTTCTTATTGCGATATAGCGAAGGAAGATTTGAAGGTAGTGATTATCGACAGAGGCGATCCAGACCTAAGGATTTCGGAGGAAAGGTGGGAATCGCACCCTAGCTCCTCAGTACGGTGAGTATCTCGAGTCGTATTACGATCAGGTATTCGGCGGTAACCGACCAACCGAACGATCGGGTCCGTGAGATCGTCAATTCTCAAAACTTGCTAAGAGAAGCGGATCTTTCAAAAGCATTGCTCCTCTGCGAGTTCGGGCGCTTTGACCCCTCCCTCTTCCTTACGGACGGAGTTACCCGCTCCGCTCTCTTCCACAAGTCCCCTGCGGGTGTATGGGAGAACTGTGGGAAGGAGCCAAGCTGGGGGTGATATGACGCGAAGAGCTCCCAGAAATGAAGAGGGAAAGGATCTTCCGAGCTCGGAAATCAGGGTGGTGAAGGCGGAGAAAGCCGGACCGAAGGGACAGTCTTTCGTGGTGAAGATTGGCGAGGAAGCTTTAGCAAAGATCAAAGCCAAGGGGTTCGTCTTGTCTTCATTCTAGGCACGGTGAAGGTCACCCTGGAGAGAAAGGAGGCAGCGAAAGAGGGGGTAGAAACTGTCGATGGAGATAGGCCAGATCAACCTTCACCATAGCGAGGTGGCAAGTGCAACACTCCTCCACACTCTCGGATTGGAGAAATATGATATCCTTCTCATCCAGGAACCATGGATTCGGAACGATAGAATCATGGGCCTGAATGGGAAGGGATATAGGCTGTACCAAGCTAAAGATCAAGATAAGATACGCTCCTGCATAATGGCAAAGAGCAATATTAACCTAACGCTTCCATCTGATTACAGCACTGGAGATTTGACGACGGTAAGGCTGAAGGCTGGCGATCCTTTCTATTGGTATCTGCCTATTGCGCTTACGACATGGAGATGCCAATGGAGCAGTGGGACAAGCTGATACAGATGTCCCAAAATAAACATATATCGGTGCTAATAGGAGCAGATGCCAACGCTCATCATACTTGATGGGGAAGCATGGATATAAAAGAAAGAGGTGAGGTCGCTATTTGAGTGTATCGTTTTTTCTAAGCTATTAATTTGTAATAGAGGTAATACCCCAACTTATAGAAGTAAGCTTAGGAAGTACTGGATGTGACGTTAGTCACAGATTCAGAAAAACTAAGGGTGAGGGAATGGAAGGTGTCAGATAGAACCGCTTTTTCGAATAGTAGCCTGATAACCTTCCAGGTTAACATCGGAATCCAATCCCCGAAGCGTTTTCGTAATCCGCAAAGGACTGAATGGGAGAAATTCACCAAAACGATGAGACTTTGGTTAGGCCCCCCATCGGTAGAGAAGCTTTGCAGCAAAGCCGAAATAGAAGCGGCAGTAGGAAAGGTTATTCTATCGATCAGAGAGGCCTTCGAAATGAGCTGTCCAATCAGCAGACCATCCGGAAAAAGTCTACCAGCCTGGTGGAATGGGAATGTAGATGGGCTTCATAAGAAAGCGCGTAGAAATTTTAACAAAGCAAAAGATAGCAATGATGAAGAGAATTGGGCGAGGTATGGAGAACGCCTCAGAAACTACAAGAAAGTAATAAGACTCGCGAAAAGAACTTCTTGGGCGACTTTTTGCGAAAAAATAGAGACCACCAGTGAGGCGGCGAGACTGCGAAAAACCTCTCAAAAAGCTCTTGAACGGCTCGTAGTGCTATATATTGAGCAGAATATAAAAACTCAACTGTCCGCAGCACAACATGCTTACAAGAAGGGGGATAGAGAAATCATTATCCGAGAAAGAATAAACATTGGCGGCCCTCTTGGACATCGAAGGAGTCTTCAACATAATAGGGATTGGAGTGATGATAAACGCTCTGGAAGCTGCAAAGTTGGAGGACGAGATATGCCAATGGATAGGAAATATGCTGAAGCAAAGAATAATAGCAGCCGAAATGGGTGGAAACGTGATCAGGGTCGTGGTGAGAAGGGGCACTCCTCAGAGAGGGGTACTATCCCCGCTGCTATGGAGAATAGTTGTGGACGACATACTAAAGAAGCTGGAAAGTACTGGATCAAAAATATGTGCGGATGCGGACGGCGTTGCCATTTTGGTGACAGGAAAATGTTTGCTAACCTTAAGCGAATTTCTGGAAAGAGATTTGAAGACGCTTAGAGAACGGGTCAGGTTCTGTGGACTGGGCATAAATCCAGGTAAAACAGAACTAGTCCTATTCACTAGGAAATACAAGATTCCACGCAACAAGCTGATGATTCCAGTAGGTGCTGATCGGGATGAAACGCCAGAGGTGGAGTTCTCTCATTTTTTCAATGAGGGAATTCTGCTTCGCCTGATGATAAAAAATAACCTTTTTAATTAAAAATCGGTATTTGATATGTTTCCTCCTCGGGAATGCACGCGAGTCGGCCGAGAGGGGGAAAATATAGATTTCTCATTGGTGGAGCATAAGCTAGTATTTAATTTGTTAAAAACCGATCCATGTTACATCGTTTCATTATTACAAGAGTCCAAGCTTTCTTCTACCTAGGCTGGAAGGCAAGGACTTGCAACTATCGAACAGTGTGAGGTATCTGGGGATAATACTGGACTCCAAGCTAACCTGGGAAGGAAATGTCGAGGATAGGGTTAGGAAGGCGCTAAACGCATTCTATTCGTGCAAAAAGACATTCGGTAGGAAGTGGGGTCTGGGACCCAGACTAATACACTGGATGTATAAAGCAGTAATAAGACCGATCCTTACGTATGGATCGATCGTGTAGTGGAAAGTGGTGGAAAAATTCACATACCTCAAGAAACTGATAAAAGTACAGAGACTAGCCTGTTTGGGGATTACAGGGGATTGCGTTCAACGCCTACCTCCGCGGTGGAGACAATCCTCCATCTAGAACGTCTAGACATATTTATAAAAGGAGCAGCGGCTAAGAGTGCCCTTCGACTCAGTGAATCGAAATGCTGGAAACCTTTCAAGGAAGGACACAGCACGATCCTGACCGAATTTGGGGACTACGAACCGTTGCGTAATACAGATTATATGGTCCCAGAGTTGAACTTCCTACGGAGACACTCCGTGTAAGTGACAACGATAGAAGACTGGAGAGACGTAAATACGCCCCTTAAGGAAACCGTTGGAGTATATACGGACGGCTCGGTCGGAAAAGAGGGTGCAGGCATAGGCATTTATGATAAGGATATGGAAATAAGGGAGTCATTAAAGATCCCGAAAACGAATGCACTACAAGTAGAGTTGTCAGCTATTGTCAAAGCCTGCGAACTGATGCAGTTAAAAGCAGGGCACAATAAATAAATAACGATCTACACAGACAGCAGGACAGCCCTCAAAAGGCTGATGGCTGACATGATAAGATCGAGTTTAGTGAAGAGAGGAATTGAAGTGCTAAACAAAGTAGGTGAAAAGCTTAAAATAAACTTGTGCTGGGTTTCAGCACATAGTGGTATCAGCGGAAATGAAGAGGCTGATAAACTAGCAAATGAGGGCGCTATCACGCAAAATCCAAACAGGATGATGGAAGTGGGGATCCCCATGGAAGTAATAAAGAGGAAGATAGATCGGTTTACCCTGCACAAAGCTGGAAAACATATACACTATATTATGATGACTAACTGAAAAGCAATGGATTAAAAAGCTATGAATCGACCGTGAGTATACATTAACCTATATATATTATTGTAATTATTTTTGCGTATTAATGAAATTTTGTAACTTGAATGCAAAAAAATAAGAACTTATATTCAGAAAATATTTTGCTTATACCTCAAATACATTTATTTATTCAAAATTCAACATTTTTTTCTCAAAAACAATTAGTCTGCGATTTTCAAATATACGTCTGCTTATAAAAAAAGTCATACAATTAAATTTTAAAAATTTTACAGTGGCAATTTCTCTTGAACTCAATACAAATAAAGCGTTTCATTAGTATATTATTTATATCATGTATATAGAAAAACATCATAGTTTATGAAATTCGATATAAACATAAGTTTTAAATATTTTTTTTTTTTTATTTTCCCATACATTTACAATCTGCCTTAATATTAGGCAATAGGTAAGTAGTCTAGCAGATTACAATAGTAACACGAAGATGATTGCCCATTGGCTCACATCATTACACAATTTAGAAATAAATCCTAAAGTTCAATATCGAGATAATTACAATTAGAATATCATTAGTTCATATCTGTTCAAATTTAGTGTAGTGTATCGGCTTGTTTCTCTTCAGTCTTCTTGTATCATTTATTTCTTGAAGTAGCTTCGTAGCCAGTGGATTAGGGTGATTAAGTAGCCTTAATGAAGAATATGAGAAGATGAAATGGTGGAAACGTTTCCAAATATTGCAATCTCACTAAGAATTTTTCTTTCTCTTATGGTTACCAATTGCAGTGGTGAACGCTCATTTTCCCAATTAAACCGAATCAAAAATGAGCTCAGAAGTACAATGCTCCAGGACAGGTTGAATTGCTTATCACTGATGTGTATTGAAAATGAAATATTACAAGAATTGACGTTTGATGAAATAATTGAAGATTTTGCACAACAGAAATCGAGGAAAAAACTAATGATAAATGTTTGATTTTAAATAATGTCACATTAGAAATACAAGAATAAATAAAGAATTAAAAAGTAAAAAAAAAAACTATGAAATTTGAAAATTAAAAAAAAAGTAAAATTTCAAAAATCAAAAAAATTAATAAAAATCGAAAAATTAAAAAAAAATAAAAAACCGAAAAATTAAAAAAAAAACTGTAATGCGGGCTTTATAGACTCACAAAAGTAATGGCAGTCTCAACCCTGTTTAACGCAGAGAGCAGTTTCAGAGTTAATGCAGTCAATAATATGCCGGTATATATGCATACCCGGCCTCCGACCCGGGTGCCTACAATTGTTCGAAATGCAGTTCCTGGAAAAAAGAGTAGCGCTTATGAGAACATTTCATAATATGTAACCTTGCCAAGAAAGAAGGGGAGTTGGGGAGAAAATAGGCTTAGTGTTCCTGAAAAGTCTAAAAACTGAAAATGGTCATTTTCAAAACTTCGACCCCCACCACAGGTCATCCGAAATATCAATAAATAAAATTTGTTTCAGTGTCGACGTAATTATAATAGTCTCCCCCCCCATCGCGATTTTTTTTTATGTTTTTAATTTATATTGTTGTAAATACTTAACTATAAAATGGCTCTATACTAATGTCTCCAAATACAATGTTAAATCAAGCTATAACATGCAGGACATACGTCAAGTCGATTATTTTCATATTCATTCGCCATTTAAGGCATGAACGTTGACTTTACGAAAAAAATTCATCCGACCTTTCTTATAAAGAATTTGATGCTCTATCTTTTCTATTTGAAACGTCTTTCCGTGCAATATGTATTTTCAAAAAGAAAATGCAAAAAACGTGATTTCTTTATGTTTTTTTAATCAATCTCCTCATAATTTACTATGTATCGGCTCCAAAAACTAATCAGCACGTAGTTAGATCACGCCAAATCGAAATATACGTCCACCGTTTTAATCCATCTTTCTGTTCGCGAGTTATTGCGCAAACAAAAAACTGCATAGCCGATTATTGTCACGTTCATCCGTCTTTTACGGAATTTCTGTTGATTTTACGGTGTAAATGCATCTAAGCTTTTTTGTAGAGAATTGAATGCTCTATCTTTTTTATTTGAGCCATTTTTTATATAACTTGTATTTTTAAAAAATAAATGCCAAAAGTCATGAAAAAGTGCGATTTATTCATGTTTTTTAATACGATTACCCCTTTATCTAGTTTGGACCGACTCCAAAAACTAATCAGTTCTAAGTTAGGTCATGACAAATCGATAAATAGGTCTACATTTTTAATCCACCGTTCCGTTGGCGAGTTATCGGTGACACAAAAAAGCGTTACATACGTACGTACCTACAAGATCACGGACGCACATTTTTTTATTGCATTTTTGGGGTCTATGGGACCTGAAACGTCGACATTTGATTAAAAACTATAGGGTAACTTTTTTTGGCCGAGTGACCAAATTCAATACTTCTACCGACCTACGGTCTGGGTCGAAGTAATTATCGTAAATATTGACGAAAAAAAATCTAAAGATAAAATTCTTTTTTCTTTTTGTTACATTGGCCAATGATTACAGTAAGAGTATATTATCTATATATTATTTTGTATTGCGTTGTTTCCTTGTTTTCTTTTAATTTTATGTTTTCAACATGGAGTTCAACTTTTTTTCCAGTAATATTGTAAAAAATATAAATTATAATTGATGGTCGGTGATATTTACTTGAGTGTTGAATAAGATTCCTCGAGCTATTCCATTCTTTCACAAATTACCTTAATCTAATTCGCTGATTTCTCGCACGCACACTGAAAGAACTATAGCCAGTGATAGCTGACACAAAAATTCGATTGCAACGGCTGACCAGTATGGTGGAAGGTACCTACCACGGTGGTGTGATTTGGCCTCCACGGCTGAACGGTGGTGGCTATTACTGACCAGGGTGTACGTCGCAATAGGCCACGCTGTCTGAACGACATTTCGGCCAAGTGTGGTGGCCGCATCCTACCATAGTTTTTTCAGTGCACGCACACACTCACACACACACACACACACACAATAGCATCGCGACGGCAAAGGGCCCCTCACCCTGATCTGGCCCAGGGGCCCCCGTACTAATAAAGACGGCCCTGGGTAGATGATAGGAATGATAATATCTAATATATTATAACGTTTATTTCATTATTTTAACAATTGTTGCTTTGCCATACATGGAATACGGCATTACCTGCAAGGTGGTCGTTGTAGCCGGAATAATACAATGATAATGTAATGTTCCTTTCACGATTTTGGCCTAACTTGATTCTACTCTGCTATTAATTTTTCCGAGCCGATTCGGAATTTCTGGCATATAGTTACATCGTTTTTAAGGTAAGATTTGCAATAAACAATTTGTATCATTTAAACAATTACTTGCTCGCTCATGCATGAAGTCGGATATTGTTCCCGGGATGATTTTACGCTGTTTTGAATTTTTCCGAGCCGATTCGGATTTTCTGGATTATAGTTATATCGTCTTTAAGGTAAAATTTGCAATAAACAATTTGTATTATTGAAACAATTTCTTAATCCCTCACGAATGAGGTCGGATAATGTTCCTGACATGATTTTCGGTTGCTATGTTAAACTATCTTTAATTATAAATGTAACGGACAGTTTCTGTCATGACGTAGAGCGTTCCCTTGTAAATAATCCCTTTGTCTCGTTAAAAATAACCCCCCTTTTGTTTTTCATGGAAGTGCGTGCATCAACGCCAATATGGCGACTTTCGTTGCCTCCACTTCCCCCACGCTCAGCCAACAATGCAGCACTTTTAGTACTCTCTGCATTGTCAACGAAACCGCTTCGCCGCTCGTCCCTTTATGCTAATAAAAAAAAAGGACGTACATTGGCTATCGCTCTCTCTTTCTACAACACGAGATAGGCCATCGCCTCTATAGTATTGTCTCCGTGCATTTCATACACTTATGTGCCGTCCTTTTCAGTTCCGCAGGCCCCATTTCCATATATCTCTTTTTTTCCTTCCCATAGTGCTCGGCGTGATAGGTAGCACAGCCGTTCCGCTGCATATATCGCCGATTTTTGAGCGGACCTCGGCACAATCGGCTTTCGTTGACTCGAGGGATCGGTTACGTCGATTTTTTTGTCAGTCCTGGCGATTTTGGAGCCTCGTGCCTATTGCTGTGGCGACTCGTAAGGAGAACTCTCCACATCTTGTGTCCGATTCCCTTTAAAGTGCCGCAACGAACGTGTCCAGAAAGATCCAACGAAGGGAAGGCGCCCACATCGGTTCGCAGACTCAGGACCCCCGTCATCTCACTTCAGGGTGGCCATCTTGGATCTTGGTTCTTCTTCATAAGTTATCCTGTTAACCAGTAATTGTGAGTAATTCACGTTCCCGATATTGAAATCGCCGCCCCCTTTTTACGTTTTCCGTTTTCGAATTTTACCGTTCTCACGCCTCCGCGATAATTTTGTGGCGATCAAGAAAGAAATTTGATTTGGATATTTCGTTCTCCGGTCATTTCGCAAATAATTTTCCTGTTGCGGATTTCAGAACTTCGCGCTATTTGATTGCTCAAGAGAACATGTACCTCTATTATTGGTGTGTTAATAATATCTTTGATTAGAGTTTCTTGATCGGTATATTGCAATTACGTTTTTTTTTGAAACCCCGTTCTCCTCATTTATTTTCAGCAAGAAGGGAAGGTAAAATTTGCAATAAACAATTTGTATTATTTAAACAATTTCTGGCTCCTTCACGATTGAAGTCGGATAATGTTCCTGACATGATTTTATGCTGCTTTGAATTTTTCCGACTCGCTTCGGAATTTCTAGCTTATAGTTATATCGTTTTTAAGGAAAAATTTGCAATAAACAATTTGTATTATTTAAACATTTTCTTGCTCCCTCACGAATGAATTCGGATATTGTTCCTGGGATTTTTTTCCGCGGCTATAAATTTTTCCGACTCGATTCGGAATTTCTAGCTTGTAGCTACATCTTTTTAAAGATAAAATTTTCAATAAATAATTTTTATTGTTTTTAAATCGTTCTTTTTCATGTCCTAATGCATATTTAACTTTTAGCATAATAGTTTGTGTCTCTGTTATTATTGTCATGTCCATTGGGAGCTGTTTTTCCTCAAAAATGAAACGTGTATTCTGTGGGGCCCCGAGTGATGTTCACAGTCATTTTCCCCTGGCTTGCGGAGTTTACTCTGTTAGATTACTCGGCTAGCTTCAGCGTCATAATATTTAACGAATATTAGGAGTAGTCTCGAATGTGTAGGTTTATAACGGACTTTATTACGAATATTAGAACCTTTAAAATCAATTTAGTGAGTTGTTTGGGAATAAATATTGAAAAATGTCATAGTGAGGAAATTATTTGAAAAGTTTAACGACAGGTGCAGTTTCAAATGGGTGTGACTACATCTCTCTTTACTATGACTAATAAAAGTTCAAAATCTACTTCATGAACTACTTCGGACATAACATTTATACTTCTGCATTTTTAATTTTGCTGAACGTTATTTTACGTTTGACTGAAACCATTACTAAATTTTGCTGAAATTCTCAAAGGCATACTTATCTTCAAATGTTGATGAGACGAACAAAAATGTGCAGAAAAATGACTTACACGGTTTTACTTGTACTACATCTGAGGTGGCAAACTCGCAAATCCGAAAATCGTAACTGATTGTTATCTCGAGATATACGGTATTTACTATTTTTTGCCCGAAAACCGTGAATATTTGAATACGTAACATAATTTAAAGATATTTGAGAACGACACAAATGAATAAGTGACTAACGACATCCCCACATACATGCCAATTCGCACAGACACATACACGCTCGCGTACAGAAACACATAGAATCACACACATACAAACAAACGCACTCAACGAATACCCACGAACGCACGCGCATCATGTCGTTACTCGGTAATTTCGCTATTAGACTTGCAGATTTTAACATTTCACTGTGTGCCGTGGTTAGTTCTACATCCGCTAGGTATCGCAGAAGATTGTTCGACTCAATTATTTTCTCACTGGAGAAATAGATGTCAATTTTGAACATAAAGGACCGTGCGCGGTACTGATGGTTATGTTGCAATTTCTGTACAACCTTCGTATTGCCTGTCCATCATTCGTTCAGTCCTTTTCAACATGAATGCTCTCAGGATGAAAATAGAACAAAAATTTGCGCTGTATTTGGAAAAAAATGGTTTTTAAGGGAAAAAAACCTGAATGGTTTTTTATTACAGAAAAGGGAGAAAATCTTATAAAAACTTTAGTAAATAAAAACTTCAGTCTAAAAACGACAACTTTCCGGTGGGTATATGCCCAACATGTCACGTTACTTTGCATGAACATAAGAACGGTATTTTTAAAAGACCGCTGCAGGAAATGCCAAATTATGAACATATGAGGTTTCCAAAAGACACACGTGGAACAATTGATGAATGTAATTGCAATTTTTTCTTAACTGGTACACGGAGAGAAGCTTTTGCGGGCAGCGCGCCACAGCCCGCAGCGGCGGCATCCCCACTCTTTCGGGACGGTGAACCCCCGAATTCGGTTAGGTGGAACGCCAAAACTCACGACACGCTGCCTTCTTGTAATTCGGGCACGCTGCCTGCCCGATCCACGGGTACTCAGCGTTCCCGCGGTTCAGGTGCCGTATTTGCCCGAATGGGACATCATTCGTGTATATTCATATTGAAACGAACAAAAACTAATTTTACAATTTTTTGTACCGGATAAGAAAAAATGTGACCTCTCACTGGAATTATGTATATAAAATAATAAGTTTTAGAAAAAATAGCATCCAATTTATTTACAATGTTCCAAAATCATAATCAAAACTTGAGAATTTAATAAATAGACTTTACCCATGTAAACAGCAAATTTCGTAGAAGTAGCACCCTAAAGCCGCAAATAAGATGTAAGTAAACAAAACAAAGTAAAACAATGTGTAGTTTATTATTCAATCCAATTTCTCGAGAAATATAAAAAGTGATAAATTGAGATTTCATAAAATTACAAAATTAAAAATGGCGGATCCAATATGATGGGAAAAAATGTTTGTTCAATTTCAATTTTGTTCAAAAAAGGTATTGGAATGATTTTTAATCCCAATAAAACCCCAATTATGAAAACAATTTTGACTTATTGAACCCCCTCAAATGCCGTTCTACAAACGGCCATCAAAATGAATTCCAGCGAATACAAGATTTGGAATTAAAAAATATCTCATTGAATCCCCTCAAATTCCTCCCATTAAAAACTACCATTCAATACCAAATATGGCATAAAAGAATGTATTACTGAATCCCCTCGAATTCTATCAATTACCACTTCAAAATTAATTCCACTGTATTCCATATTTGGAATTCAAACTCATTTTAATGAATTCCCTTGAATGACCATGGCCCTAAATTAATTTTGATTTCCAGCCCAGAATTGCTAAAGATATATTATGGATCCTATTCCTGTATTGAATACCAACGATTCCAAATATTAAAACTTATCCCAACGGATACCAAATTTGGAATTGTGTTCAGTGAATACTGAATTTACGATTATGATGAAATTATTAAAAACATAAATAATGATCATTGAATAGATGCACGAGTTCATCAAATCATATGTAAATTAACTTTTGTTTCATATAACAATCCTGCATACACAAAAGTAACAGTTATGTAACAACTATGTAACAATGTAACCATTACGTAAATATTACTTTTCTTGTTTACAGGGAAAAATTTGAAACAACATATTTTCGAGCGCGAAAAAAAGATTTAAAAAATGTTTGATGTATTTATGTTATTTTATATACACGCAGAAAAAGACCAACTCTTTGTTTCGATTGTTTTTATAGTAAATAATTCAGTGAAATTTCGATGTGAATTGTGTTATTTAATGTATTTTAGTCTGCCCGAATATATTGTTATATAAACTCGTAGAAAAATTCTCTACTTTGTGTTTCAACTATTCGTTATTTTTTCATCATTTCACAACAGTGAGTGTGGCCGAGTGGCTGCGCTACGAACTTTCTACGCAGGGGACAGGGGTTCGATTCTCGGTCGAAACAAATCTGTTTTTTTTTTTTTTAATTTATTATAATATAATACACAAGTTACAACATGTGCCGTCGATTGGACGGGCAGCGCCTCGTGCCGGGCATGCTGCGCGCAAAACCTTCTCTCCTTGTAGACTTAAGGGTCATAACCAAATCCAAAAGGGCAAAGTACATAAAAGTCATTTATCAACTCAAATTGAACGCTCTGATGGATTAAATGGCTTTTCAGATACTAGTCAGTTACCAGTAAAACCCCAAATGGCCAATGGCACGACTAAAAATTCAATTCATCTTTACAAAGCTTGTATGGAAGATATAGGCAAAGGAAAAAATCATTCTTGTAATCAGAATCAAGTCAATGTACTGAAAATAGTACAAAAACTCCCAGAGCAGCAACAAGAGAAAATCGTAACGGTTATTTTAAAGAATAAAATGAAAGAGGAAAGTAGCCCTGGTAGTTCTTCTAAAAATAAGGATCAAAATTGAGCACTGCTAGTAGTTCAAAATTGCGAATCGTGGTGAACCCTACTATTCATGTTTTTTTCGATGAGGCGAGTTTAGACAATTACCAGGTAAATACGGACGTGTCGGGAAATGAAATGAAAAAATTGGCTGATTTTATACGGAGTAATGATGGTAAAAAGTGTGTGCCGTCATTTTATTCGCAGCATGTTTTGAAAAAATAAAAAATTTTAGTGGAACTCTGTAGTGAAGGTACAAAGGAATTTGAGTGTCGTGGCGAAGGTGGGAATACGATAATTGAAAAAAGGCCAGTTGTTTGGGCAGTTGCAGAAGAATTACTGGAAATTATATTGCAAAAAAGGAATCTAATCGGTAACATAATTATTAAACTTCTGGCAGATGGCAGACAAGAATTTTTTAATTCCCAATACTATACTTTCAGAGAAATAAAATTCGGCATTATTAGATGATGGTTTAGAGGACTCGGATTCCGATGAAAATTACAACGTAGCGACAAAAAAAGAAAGCTTTATTCCGAGAGTAGTAGAATTGGTTCTAATGCTAAATTAACGTGCGTTCAAAGATTAATAATGTTATGCATTGTTCCTGGAATAAAGGAAACTTATAAAAATATTCAACTTTTATCTAACTTACCTAATGTTAACAATGCTGTCATTACAGTAATGTAATTAATTCCTAGTAGACAGTTGGTCAAGTCGGTTAGTTCATTTTACGTTTATACAAACATCGTCGTAAAAACGACGAATTGAAGGGTAGAGAGCGAGAGAGAGAGAGAGAGAGAGAGAGAGAGGGGGGGGGCCCTCATCCCTGTCGGCCAGAGCCTGTTCCGGAGGCTGACTGCAGCTTCTTAATGACCGCGCCATGTCAATAGTTCCAGACGATTTTAGGATAATAAATGGAATAGCGTCTCAAGTTCACAGAGGCGTTTAGAATTGGTATTACTCCGTTTCCCGCGTGCCATCGCTATATGTAATGGGCCCGTACATAGAACCTACAGGCACCCTTATTGCGGCTGCAGCCGACTTCTGTGAGGAGTACCCCCATTCGGGTGTGCAATGACGTTGGAGAAAACTGCAGAAAAACCCACGCCAGGTACCGCAAATAATAATTTGGATTCTGTCCGGAACATTCTCCACCCTGTGTGATGACGCGCACTCACACGCTAGAAATTCTGAATCGATATCGATGCTCGTCAAATTCGCCTTCTTGGTGTATTAACGAATAATATTTATTAATCTTAAGTAAAGCATATATTTTAGCTTGTAAGAACATACCATGAAAATGCAAAACATTAAATCAAACAAGTGTGTATATCCAACAAGTAAGTCGCGACAATTATAACCAACGAATTCGATACAGGATACTTACAACAAATACATTAATAATTATTTCGCAAACCATATCAGCTTCGCGGCTGATCGGAACATTGTTCCTTTCGCTATCCGTATCTATACAACTCTGACCCGCCCATGGCGGCCAGGTATTACCTTCTCTACGATGCCTTTTTGCCACGCATTCCGCGGGTCCTGTTCGTCGATTGCTAAAACCAGGTCGCCAATCGCCAAGTTCGGGGCTTCCCGGAACTGGTTGCTTGCTCCCCGAAAATGTATACCTTTGTCACTGTACTACACTTGGGGTTGGCCCCGACGGGGGTCAACCTCATAATAACACCTATCAACGATTGAAGCAAATCAAGTCCTGTAATTAAATTATCATTTAGGCTTACGCCCCCGCATTTCGCCGCTACGTCAAATACTAACCTGAATTTCCCTGGTTTATTTAGGTTAGTCACCCCGAAATGTGGTAGGTACCAGATTGGACTCGACGATGACGCGATATCTACTTCTTCCGCGTACCAGGAATCTATGGGTCGTGTCATTTCGGCATGGTATAACGACTCGTAATTCGGATCTCGATCGAGCCTAGCCTCGATATCACGTAATCTTTTCAACTCGCAATCTTTACTATCGGGAAAACAAATGTTGTCACGTCGCCATAGTAATCCCCCAAATATTTGCTTTTTTTGCCCAATCTCGCCTACTTTCAATAGAAAGAGCCAAAAAATTACGACAATTATGAATTTCATGATTTTGTTTTAGACAAAACTCGCAACGAACCGACTTTTTAAAATAATTGTGACTGTCTTTGCCCGAAGGAGCTGTGTAATCGCGCAAACCATAACCTCCATTTTTATTCGTACAAACATATTATCAAAATTTGAACCAGAAGGGATCGAAACTCGCGTTGTCCGATTTTATGTTTGCTCGTGCCGAAATGAGTTGCGATGCTAGTACGAACATGCATTCGGACCGAGAGGTTAGGTCGAACAAAGGTCGTAATCCGCGTAATAACGTCTGCGCAACGACTTCAAATACGAAAATCAATCCTAAAAATGTAGGTTATAGTTTGTGCGATTAGAACGAAACCGAAGCAGCCGTTAATGTCGGATCTACCACCAGCTCGAATCGCGTACGGATTACGACCTTTTAGTCATAGCGGCGTGGGTTACTTTGGTCCAATGATGGTAAAAATTGGAAGGCGACGAGAAAAAAGGTGGGGTGTCCTATTCACATGCCCCACAACGCGCGTGGTTCACTTAGACTTGGCATATTCCTTGAGTACCGATTCACCAATAAGGCCGTGCTGCGTTTGGCTGCCCGTCAGGGCCAACCCCAAGTGTTGTACACTGACAACGGTACAAATTTTCGGGGAGCAAGCAACGAATTGCGAGAGGCAATTTTAAGCTTGTATAATGAAGCATTGGTACGGTACGCCGCAAATGGGCAAACTGAATGGAAATTAATCCCTCCGTCATCCCCGTATATGGGGGGAGCACGGGAACGACTGGTAAGGTAGGTAAAAGTGGCGCTAAATACGATTTTGAAAGATCAAACTTCGCGGGAGGAGACCTTGTTAACGTTGTTGGCGGAGATAGAACACACGATCAATTCGCGGCCATTAACGCATGTGTCGCTTGACCCAAGGGATGGCCAAGCGCTGACACCGAACCATTTTCTGATCAGGATATCGTCGGGCGAGCTTACGATACCGAGGTACGAAAATGAGATTAGGTATTTACGAAGGCAATGGCGATGGGCGGATGCCTTCTGGAAAAGGTGAATAGCGGAATATCTTCCTACGTTACTAGCGCGAAAAAAATGGATCCGGGAAGCCCCGAACTTGACGATTGGCGAACTGTTTTGAGTAATCGACGAACAGGCCCCGCGGAATGCATGGCGTAAAGGCATCGTGGATAAGGTAATACTTGGTCGCGACGGGCGGGTCAGAGTTGTATCGACCTGTGTGAACCTGGCACCCGACTTCAAGATATCGGAAATGTCAAATATGGATTTGAAAGATTATCGATTGTACCCGATTGTACCACAAAACATTTCGTTTGTACCTCGAAGGGGAAAAGTTACAGGAGTTACAAAAAATGCCAGCACCCGACATTAAGATAAACGTATCGGGTAGGGTGGTATTGATTTAAAATCGTTTGTACCTGATTGTACCACTCGAATTTTCGTTTGTACCTCAAAGGTACAAAAGTTACAACAGTTACAAATTTATTTTTACCGACGTTTGTATGAACGTCAGGCAAAAGCTATTACTGTGAGCAAATTAAATGCAAATTTACAATTTCCTATAATTATTTCATGAACTCACTTCGACTTCTGACGAGACAATGGGAAAGAAGTTCGCATCATCGAACTTGTCACGGAATTAACAACATCCAGCAAATTTCCCATCAAACCCCTGCGAACGTACATAAGTTACAAAAGTTACAAAACGTGCGAAATCATGTTTACCACTTCTAATCAGGAAATAGGAAAGAGAACGGTAAAGGTTAAAAAAATTTCAATCTGAATGATTGAAGATCAAGGCACCATGCAAAAATTTTGTAACTAACGGGTACAAACGATTCCAAAAATCGAGTCGTCACTTCTGAGGTTCTTTAACACAACCAAGCTAAATCCATCGTTTGTACCCTTTTTGAAATTGCCTTAAAAAAATTCCAAAATTATTTATTTTCGTCAATGCAACGGAAAAAGTATTGTAACTTTGTAACTAACGGGGTAAGAAGGCAATACCTTGCAAATGATGTGCAATGGTAGAAACGTCCAATTTAGGTAATTTAGGCATGATGGGACGCCAGTGTGAATATAAGTATTGGAAACACTGTGGCTGTTTAATATAATGTTGGCTCGTGTAACAAACGGCCAATATTATAAGGGGTAGATTTTCTGCACACGCTATTAAAAGGGCAAAAATATAGAATTAAGAATGTCTCGAATCGAAAATGTTGATAGTCTCATATATCAAATGAAAATCTATTTCTGTAACGGGAGCATACTGGAGCGGACAGGTACCGACCTGCAGTTTCTGCGGTCAACCCTAAGCAGTGTTTTTAACCAACGTAAAATAGCGATTAAAATTCGAAAATGTACAAGAAATTTTTTTTACAAATTGGCATAGTTTTATTGTATCATTAATAATATTTGTGCATAATTTCTAGACAACAGGGTTATTTATATGATTTGTAAAGGATGTTAACAGTGAAGAAATAAGTACTTTTTTCATTTCAACGCTTCCCTACCGAAAACAGAGCACCATACACTAAAATTGCCGTGAACCTTCTTTGTAGAGCACGAAATTTGTTAATGTTAACAGGTTAGTCACGAGCAACGACGGGATAAGTATCATATTTTACAGAAATTCTAAAATATTCATAGTTAACGTGTACGACAAAATTCCATCTTTATTAGTGGCTAACCTATTAACTTTAACCTAGGGCCCTCACTTTTGTAGGAAATTTTGTGCTCTATAAAAATGGTTTAGTGCATTTTTCGTATATCTTGCGGCGACTACATCCCCACCGAACTTCCACGTCTCGCCGTGTACCCCGCACGCCACGCTTAGAAATTTCTATCAGTGTAGCATTGCGGCCGCAGGGCGGCGCCGCGCCGCCATGCTGTCCGCTCCAGTATGCTCCCGTTACAGAAATAGATTTTCATTTGATATATGAGACTATCAACATTTTCGATTCGAGACATTCTTAATTCTATATTTTTGCCCTTTTAATGGAGTGTGCAGAAAATCTACCCTTTATAAAATTGGCAGTTTGTTAAACGAGCCATCATTATATTAAACAGTTTCAGTGTTTCCAATATTTATATTTACATTGGCGTCCCATCATGCCTAAATTACCTAAATTTGACGTTTCTACCATTGCACATCATTGGCAAGGTATTGCCTTCTTTGATGGGGCAGACAATTTATTACCGCTTAGTGACCCTGTATGGGATGAAGCTTGCAGTCGATTGACGTTCCAAATGAGCAAAAAAGTACATCTATCTGTACATTTCTCAAAATAGAAACGGAAATGTTCAACTCTTATTCAATGATAAGAAGGAAAAATGTTTAGAGAAAAATGACGAATCTATCACATCTGTGAATGCATATGATTCGAACTGGTCTGACAATTCAAATGTTGCAGCTGTACTCGATCGGATCCGTACATCTGTACCGGTATCACAAGATGTGTGGTATAATTTGCAACCTCAAATAAAGGTTTACAAAGATCGTGAATACGAAGTTTTAAAAGATGGTTGGACTGACATTCTTTACAATTTATTGTGGGAGAATTTTAAATTACCCTGTTGTTTCAGTTTCAAAAATGCGCACATCAATCGCACACCTGATGAGATATTTTTAAAAATTTAGGGACATTGTCCCGAATGTCAGAATACTATTCGCATTTATTGCAACAATGAACCTGTTGAAGATGCAAACTTCAAAGTTTCTACGTGTGATATTAAAGACGTTGCTCACTCTAAAAAACGGCAAATGCGTAGAGTTGAACGTAAAAGAATTGCAAAAATTTTACAAGGAAAGTCAACTTATAACTGGAGAAGGGAACGTGCTGTAGATACAATGGATTTTGGCGATTTTGAACCAGCGAATTTGTATTCTGAGGACGTTTTACGAAAAGCAAAGCAGCAAGAAATGGATTAACAGTTAGGAGTTTCATCTACCACAGATATATCTGAGGCTGTTAAGAAGCTCAAGTACAAAGCAGAATTTGCTGGCACTATTCGTGAAATAGGGAGTGATAAATTCTTTGTAATATACTTCAGTCCCGAGCAAATTTACACGTACAAACAATTTATAAAGAACGGTAACATTAGCATTGATGCAACAGGGCCAAATTTGCAGACAATAAAAAACGAAGATGAAACAAAGCAGTCAGCATTATTGTATCAAGCAGTGGCATCATTAAATGGTAAAATATTACCATTATTTCAAATGATTTCAGCGAAACACGATACGAATTTATTATGTTGTTGGCTGAGAGAGTGCTTGCGACTTGGTGCCCCATGCCCCAAAGAAGTAGTCACAGATTACTCTCTAGCATTATTGAATGCTGTCTCATTGGCATTTAATGGTACTGATTTAATGGGATATGTAGATAAGTGCCTTGCTTATGTCGAAACTCCAGAAAAAGAAAATTATCCTGCTTGCATTATTCGACTTGACATTGCCCATTTCATAAAATCTATTTGTCGATGGAAATGTTTCATTGGAAAAAATGCCGCCATTAAGGATTTTTTCGTTCGTTGCTATTCATTACTGACAAATGCAACAAACATTGACATATTTCGTTCAATCGTTTACGACATCGTAATAGTCGCGAATTCAGAAATGGAGAATGTAAACGATATGGCAAATAAGTGCTTTCAAGCGCAAGAACGACTTTTCAGAATGATCCAGACATCAAAATGCGAAATAAATGACGACGATGTAACATCCTCCATTGACGAAAAAGGCGTAAATGAAGACAATGATGAAGAAAATGATGAAAATGATGATGAAGAAAAGTCGTTGGAAGGCAACAATATTACAAAAATAAAAAAATTTCTAGAAGAAATAGAATCGTATCGTACATCTTCAACAGAGTATGGTAATAGACCAAACCCGTATTATTGCCCAACAGTTTTAAAGAATTTCATGCGCATCCTTACACACTTCCCTGCTTGGATATCGATGATGGTTTCCAATAGTTTGCATGTAGCATCATCAGCACGGAGTGAAGAATACTTTCGTGAATTGAAAAACTTGGTAAATGAAGGGTGCACTCGAATTAGAATAGATAAATTTCTAATTAAGCATATTAGATCCCTCAATGGCACAATGAAGCTATTACATGCTCGAACACTTACCAGTAATAAATTTGACGATGCAGAGACAAAAACAATAAAGAACTGTGACAACGTAAACGGTAATAACATATCCCATTATAGTGATAGGAGAAATGGAGACATCGCAACGGCTGTATATTCAGGAAAGGATGAGATTCAGGAACCGAATGATGAATTCAGTTTTCTAAATGAAAAAGAGTCTTGGAAAGGAATTAACGAGGAGCCATCAAAAAAACGAGGAAAATATTTAACTGCATGCCCTGACATCAAAAATATACACGAACGGCCGCTCAAATGGAACTTACCAATTTTAAAAAATGAAAATTTGATGGGCCCAATTGTTGTAAACGGAAAACGAGTATCACTATTGAATACATGTGCATTTGATTCCGTAGTTCAAGCTCTATTAACCGCATACAGAGATTGGGCAGCTTACCAAGAGTATGGCATGCAAAACCAAAGTGGCATATTCAGATTAATCTCACTGTTGTCATCACAGGGGCCAACGCACAAAGTATATGTGGAAAGAGCTACGTTAATGAGCGCGATCTTCCAAACGGTTGGTTCTTCACTAAATGGATATACAAATATTGGTCAATTAATTTCAGACCATTTATTAACAATGCACCCATCGGTAATAGAATTAATCGAATGTATGGACTGCCATCATCAGAACCATACAAATATTGCGCTCATTAACGTAGTAATAAACCATTTAACGAAATGCGTATGAAAGGACTGGAAGAGGCACTTAATCAGTACACTGGTTCCACCTGGAAGATGTGTAGTTCGTGTCAAAGTTTAAATATTTCATTTTCTGTGCAAGGAGGGCGACATTTATTCATAGATGTCGAAGCATTGACGAGACGTGAACTTGCTGAACGTCTAGGAACAGAAAACTGATCCGGAAAATTCAAAATCAGCGAAATCCCAATTGATGTGCAATACTGCGATAACGCATACAAATTGGTTGCGGCAATAGTTCATAATAATGATCACTACTATACGTTTGTGCACAGAGTAAGTGGAAGATGGGAAATACACAACGACATATTAAAACAAGAGAAACCGGTGATTCCAACTCAATGAAATTTATTACAAGATCATCACGTTTATATTTTAATGCACATTCAAGTATAATCCTTAATTGTAAACTAATAAATGGAGAAAAAAAGTAAAAATAAAGACAAAAAAAGAACATAAAAACGAAAATAAAAAAAAAAACATAAAAACAAAAGAAAGGTAAAAAAATATAAAAAAAAAAGTAAAAAAAAAAGATGGAACCTCACCCAACACGTCCCCGCTGTGGTGTTCTGGTATCGCTAAGAGTGGGTATTAGACTGCCTCAAATGAAGGTCAGCTGTTTTTTGGATAGACTTGAGCCACCTCTTACAATTATCCTATGCGCTGATATACAGCTTGAAACGTTAGTCTAAGTAATAAACTGAAAATTCAAACTGTATATTGGAGAATAGGATAATTGCAAGAGGTGGCTCAAGTCTACCAAAAAAAAAAGATAACCTTCACTTGAGGCAGTCTAGTGGGTATAGCACATTACCCCTTCGCTGAAGAGCAGACTTTCAATCCCTAAGAACATCGAACTTTAATCAACAATGCGTTATCACCCTATAGATATGTACAGTACTTTTTGTCCTACCACAATTTTTCCGCAGGATTGACGAAAATAAATCATTTTGGAATTTTTTTAAGGCAATTTCAGAGGGGTACAAACGATGGATTTAGCACGGCTGTTTTCAAGAACCTCGGAAGTGACAACTGAATTTTTTCAATCGTTTGTACCTCGTTAGTTACAAAGTTACAATACTTTTTCTGTTGCATTTACGAAAATAAATCATTTTGAAAT
This sequence comes from Trichopria drosophilae, assembly GCA_030407085.1. NCBI lineage: Eukaryota > Metazoa > Arthropoda > Insecta > Hymenoptera > Diapriidae > Trichopria > Trichopria drosophilae. Next base: position 119,622,464 of record CM059583.1, read on the forward strand.
TTTTTTAAGGGAATTTCAGCGGGGTACAAACGATGGATTTAGCTTGGTTGAATTGAAGAAACTCAGAAGTGACGACCGAATTTTTGTATTCGTTTGTACCTCGTTAGTTACAAAGTTACAATACTTTTTCCGTTGCATTGACGAAAATAAATCATTTTGGAATTTTTTTAAGGCAATTTCAAAAGGGTAAAAACGATGGATTTAGCTTGGTTGTATTAAATAACCTCAGAAGTGACTCGATTTTTTGAATCGTTTGTACCTCGTTAGTTACAAAATTTTTGCATGGTGCCTTGATCTTCAAACATTCAGATTGAAATTTTTTTAACCTTTGCCGTTCTCTTTCCTATTTCCTGATTAGAAGTGGTAAACACGATTTCTCACGTTTTGTAACTTTTGTAACTTATGTACGTTCGCAGGGGTTTGATGGGAAATTTGCTGGATGTTGTTAATTCCGTGACAAGTTTGATGAGACTATCTTCTGTCTCATTGTCTCGTCAGAAGTCGAGAAATGAAATTTAGATATTTTGTAACTGTTGCAACTTTTGTATCGCCTGTGGGTTCATGCAATAATTACAGGAAATTGTAAATTTGCGTTTAATTTGCTCACAGTAATAGCTTTTGCCTGACGTTCTTACAAACGGCGGAAAAAATAAATTTGTAACTGTTGTAACTTTTGTACCTTTGAGGTACAAACGAAAAATCGAGTGGTACAATCAAGTACAAACGATTTTAAATCAATACCACCCTCCCCGATACGTTTATCTTAATGTCGGGTGCTTGCATTTTTTGTAACTCCTGTAACTTTTTCCCCTTTGAGGTACAAACGAAAATTCGAGTGGTACAATCGGGTACAAACGATTTTAAATCAATACCACCCTACCCAATACGTTTATCATAACATCGGGTGCTGGTATTTTTTGTAACTCCTGTAACTTTTTCCCCTTTGAGGTACAAACGAAAATTCGAGGGGTACTATCGGGTATAATCGATAATCTTTCAAATCCATATTTGACATTTCCGATATCTTCAAGTCGGGTACCAGGTTCACACAGGTATTTCTAGTGTGTGACTGCGCGACATCACACAGGGGGGAGAATGTTCCGGACTGAATCGAAATTATTATTTGCGGTACCTGGCGTGGGTTTTTCTGCAGTCTTCCCAACGCCATTGCACACCCGAATGGGGGTACTCCTCAGAGAAGTCGGCTGCAGCAGCAATAAGGGTGCCTATAGGTTCTATGTATGGCCCTTTCACGCATAGCGACGGCACACGGAAAACGGAGTAATAGCAATTCTAAACGGCTCTGTGAACTTGAAGAGACGCTATTCGATTTATTATCCGTAAATCGTCTTGAACTATTGACATATTTAAAGTTTCGAATCGGATCTAGGAATTTTGAAATCGGAGCAGGGACGCGTTTCGGAGTCAGAACTTGGTCGAATTTCGGTGTCGGAACGTTGGCGTGTTTCGGAGTCAGAGGTTTCATACATTTTTGTAGTAAAGAGTTTGGTGCAACTCGAAATGGGACATAGGACTCCATTTTGGAGTATGGTACATTTGCCTGATGGCGATTCGCTTCCGGATGGAGAGTACCCGGAAGGTTACACGCGCGGGGACTCAGGACGCCGAATATTAACGGTCGGTAACTTAACGGAGGGATATAATGGTTTGGTACATTTGGTTGCACATCCACAAATAGATGTTTAAGATCTTCCGTCAGAGACAGAGGGAGAGAGAGAGAGAGAGAGATTTGATTTGAAACCATTTATTTCGCCCTGGACAGAAAGGTCCGTGGACAAGTAGCCTTTACAATATAAAAATACAAAAATAGAGAACCTTAATACTAGTCATAATTTCTAAGTGGTCCCGCTCGCCGGTGGACTAAGATTAAGCTTAAATAAGATAGAATAAAATGCAATAAAATACAATATCCTCAATTAGGGTGGAGGTCGCAAATATTGTAAGAGTGGGGTTTTAAATGCTGCTAACGATGGAGAGTTACGAGTGGCTACAGGTAGTGAGTTCCATGACTTAATGGCGCATATCCAATAGGAATTTTGGAAATAATTGGTATGACATGATATCCTCAGAACTTGAAATGTGAGCGTGTCACGATAATATTTTATCTGATCTTCTATAGATAGCCACTGGGTTTTCCGTCGATAATGGTCAAGTGGCTCATCTCGTCTTAAATTGTATATAAAGCCCGGAACTGGATTTGCAGCAGCAATTCTATCCTTCGGTCTATTTTTATTGGGGTTATAGCTATATGTGGGACAAAAGGATAGGGAGGCAGAAGGAGGGGGTCTATATTGTTTTTTTCTATGCATTATGTTTTCATAATGCCTACATAATTGGAATAAACCTGAGAAATTATTCAGTTTTTCTAGCGAAATTCCTTTCGATAGGGCCGGACGTAAATGATGGCGAGCTAACTGTTCTTCCAAAGGTGGAGGGGTAGATAATAAATTAAAGTGACCGCGTAAAGCTACTATAAAATCTCGAGAGGATTCTTCTAAATATTGGGTACGTAGGAAAATATCTCTTCTAATACTTATTTCAGAATGTAATTGACCGAAAACAGATCTAAAACAGGAGACGAATTGATTAAAAGCGGACCAGCTCCCCTGCTCGATACAAATTTAGAGCAGGTCCACTAAATGCTACCAATCACCTACTCGATACAAATTTAGAGCAAGTCCACTAAATGCTTCGGGGAGGGCACGCAAAATTTCTTCCTCGGAGAGTTCTCGATTGCGCCTTACTCCTTTAATTTAAGTACGAAGTTTTCTGTCCTTGGGTTCGCCACTGCTCTATAGCACTTTTATTCCATACCCCGATAGTCGGCGACAGACATGCAGAGCAACCGAAGTATGATCTGGTAGGAGTCGGCATATTTCTAAAAAATCTGGGAGTGGGATCAACTTTCGTGCTATGGCCATGAGGATTGTGGAAGGTTTGGTCTGGAAGAAAATGGTCAATATGACGCGAGGGAGGAGGACAGGTTATATGTGGGTTAATTGTGCGAGTAGTGGCAGGGGCTAAGGAAATTGTAGGGATAGTAGTTGATCTTGAAAGTATATTAAAATGGTTAGGTGGTTCAGGATGACTGGACTGATCTTCCATAAAAGATTCTGGTTCTTTATAAAATGCTCGAGATCGATCGGAAGGAAAGATAAGGCAGGGATCCCGTACCCGAGCGCCAAGCTCCTGGTCGGCGCTAGTAGTAACGGTGCGGGGGGGGGGGGTACCGTATTTTGCAAGGGGTTCCGGATGATATTCCCGATAATGCATCACCTCTACCATCCACTGCTTCATTCCAATCTAGATCGGAGTCGGGATAAGATAGTTAACACTTTATATCGTGTCAACCGATGTTGCATCACTCTAAAGTCACCGCTAAAAGCAATTTCAGCCCTATCACAATCTTTAATAAAATATAAGAAATTCATCTGTTCGATGCTTACTAATATGGCTTCACATTGTTCTTTAGTCGCCTTTCTGGATTCTTAAGCAGTAGAGGTAATGGTCATAGAGGTTGCAGTCATAGGTACTGCAGTTATTATTTGAGGGGTTAGTGTAGGGACTGTAGCATTAGTGGTAGTTGTAGGCACTTCCGGTATGGGGGTGGTATTGGGGGCAACACGATTATCCCAAAATAAGATAGATAGATAGATAGATAAGTTTATTCCCATATGTGAATTACAGAAAATCCCTAAGGGTTGAGTGCACCGATGAATAATATGAAAATACATAAATAGAACACTATACACTCGAATTCCGGTACGCTACTGTTACAGTTTCATAAATAGATAAATAACACACGCTCTAAAGAGTACGTAAAAAGAACGTTGTACACAAGAATCCGGTGCGCTACTAATACGAATTACATAAAAGAAAAAACACGCGCTCCAAAAATACATAGAAAAGAACGCGGTACACACGAATCCAGTACGCTAGTAATACTTTTACAAAAAAAAAAACACACGTTCTACAAAATACATAAAAAGACGCTGTAACCACGAATCCGGTGCGCTACTAGTACGGTTGCACAAAAAAAACACACGCTCTAAAAATACATAAAGATAACGCTATACACACGATTCCGGTACGCTACTAGTATGGATACCAAAAAAAGTCGCGATAAATTTACTATGTACAACAAGTCTAAAAGGAAACTGGAACCATACAGAAAATACACGGAAAAAAGCGGCCCGGAGCCATCATGTTCGCATGCTGGCCTACATGTCCAGGTGGAATTGCCTCCTGGTGAAACAAGAACTTACAAATCCAAAGAGGACCTTTAGAGCGCGAGGATCGGCAGAGAGTAACAAGAAGGCCAACATATTCTCGTCGGTGCAATTTGCTATGATGGCACTACGTCGGAGTCTAGATCTTGAGGGAGCAGAGAGGGGACAATCGGACAAGATGTGAATTAATGTCTCCCTTTCGCCCGTGTTACAAATCGAACACGGACCGCTCGGGTTGTAGGCATAAAAAGTACTGCCGATACAGAACGAACGCGAGAATATGGTGGCCGTTCTCAACTGGACTTTTAGGCGTACATGAGAGAGCTGGCAAAGTTCTGGAGTGAGGGAGGCTAGCCCGTCGGAAAACTTCCTGTATAGCGGAATCTGTATCGAATCCGACTTAAAATAACGCTGAAGGTCACAGTTGCGCTGAGCGGTAGCGAAGGTTTCACAAATAGACGCTACGTGAGACTCCCAGTTTGCAGCCGAAAGATCCTCCCAAAGTACATTGCAGTTTGGCGAGTCTAAGATCAACTTCAACCTCGAGAACCAGTTCATTGCCGGATCGCCGTTTCCTTTAGAGCTAAGCTCATAAAGCCTAGTTAAGCCGAGACGAGGGAGACTATTTGGTTGTTGCTGCAGGTACTTGAGCTCGAGGTTTAACGCTCTGGACGGATTCTAAAGAGCGTATATGGCCGAGGGACTAACAGGGCGCAGCATACAGTAAGGTAGATAGGATAGAAGCTCCATATAGTTTTAAAGCAGCACTGGTCGAATCACATTTAGCTGCAGCCATTATAGCCAAGACAGACGCCGGCCCCGTAGCTTGGCGAGTCTTGGCTATAGCGTTTTCAGTTGCCTTCAGCCCACTCGCCGATGAAGAGACGATTGTTCGTAGGTAAGGATACGTGGACGCAACTTCCACCTGCTAATTACTATAGAAAAAGTTTCTAGAGGAGGAATCGAGAGGGCCACCTCTTGTAAACACAATAATTTTTGTCTTAGTCGTATTTACTACAAGGCCATTAAGATTACAATAGGACTCGAGCGTCCTCAATTTCATTCTTAAGTCAGCAGGAGAATATGCGAAGATCGCCAGATCATCAGCGAAGAGAAGCATCATAAGGTCATTAGTAATTGTGTAGTCAATGCCTCTTAAGCCTTGATTACGAAAGTATGCGACAATGTCGGAGATGTACAATATAAAGAGCAAAGGGCTCAAGATTTCTCCTTGTAGGACCCCTTCTGTCACCCTAACTCGACAGTAGAACAAGCTGCACAGACGATGGAAGATTTGGCAGATTTGTAGAAGGCCTTAAGCACCCAAACCGTTTTGGCGCTAATCCCAATGCTATAAAGCTTGTACCAGAGTTTTGTATGGGGGATTGAATCGAACGACCTGCGAAAGTTCACGAAAAGAACGTAGCACTTAGAGGCTTATTTCCTAAACTGGGCCTGAACAGCTGCATTTAATATAAAAATGTTGTCTTCCGCAGAGCGTCCTCTTCTAAAACCTGCTTGTTCGTCCGGGAGTATATCACACTTGGGGAGCCAGTGCTCCAGTCTCGCAGCAAGCACCTGCATGAACAATTTCGTAAATGCATTAATTATGGCAATCGCACGGTAATTTTCGGGGTCGATTCCGTCACCTTTTTTGAAGAGCATGAAGAGATCGGCCTCCAGCCACCCTTCGGGCGGTAGCTCATTGGTTAAAATCAAATTGAATAGGTCTAAAACATACGAGAACCACTCACCCGAGAGTAGTTTTCACGCTTCAGCCGGTATACCGTCCGGCCCTACAGCTTTACCCGCCTTCAATCTCTTCATGCTCTCCCTCAACTCTTGCGGCAGAATTGGGCCATCAAGGTCTTTGTCGAGAGGCCCGTAGAGTGTTAGCGGCATTAATGGCTTCGGTGGGAAGAGGAGCCCCAAATGCTCCGACCAGGCCTCCAGAGGACAGACGAGTTTCTGAGAGCCCGTCTATGCCTCCGAACCTCAGACCAGAAACCCTTGGCATCCCTCACCCCAACAAAGGCATCCGCCAAGCGAGAAACGTGAAGACATTTAGCCCCCACCGTTGCGTGTCTAAAATTCTTCTTGGCCCCAAGATAGGAGAGTTCGTAAGAATTCTCGTGGTTGTTCGACCGAAGGAGATGAAGGGCTCTGTTCATTTCTTTCTTGGCAGATTTGTAGGACGCATCGTACCACTACGATTATCCCAAAATAGTCTTTTCAAAATACACAAAAAAATCAAATTCATAACAATTTTTTCAAAATTTATTTTTAAATCAATAATAATAAAAAAGAATAATAAAATTAAATTTAATTAAAAAAAATAAAAAAATCTAATTCGACTTCAACTTCACAATACCAAAAAAATGTTCTTTATTTCGTTTTTTCTGAAATTTCTATTATTTATCATCTTCATTTCACATTTTTAAGAATCATTTTTAAGATTCTTTAATTTAATTTAAAATTTGTGTCACATTACATCTAAAATGAGTTTCAATTTGATTGGCTAGCAAAATGTTTGTCGCGCGAAATTTGAAAAACTCGGACACTATTGGTTCGGATTACCGATAAATTCATCGATTATTTATTTACAAAAAAAATAATAATAGGTTGTCTCATGATCTCTTTCAGCTGTATAAAACCTAATTCATTTATTAATGTTTCTCGTGCAGTTTTTTTTTAATGATATTTATAACGTCTATCAAGCTGGCAGAGCAAGGTCGCCCAAAACGAAAAAAAAATACTACCATAATTTTGTGCTTTTTATGTGCTAATTATGTGCTCCTAACATTTTTCTAAGAATAAACATTTTATAATGTACTGCTGGCATGACACAAGCTAGCAGAGCATACTCACAAAATCGATGATGGACTAATCAGGTACAATCCGGAAAAGGTGCATAATTATGTGATTTTTATGTGCTTTTGAACTATGCAAACCGCTAAATCCAAATACCAACCCTTATCGCAAAAACCACCCTTAGCAAAGAATAAAACCACAAAAATGCTTAAAAAATTACGTAAATATGCCAACAAAGCAGATACATAATATTTTCTATATTAGAGAGACATTCCGCTCTTTATGCTAACAGATGCAACAAATTTCAAATTTCGTGATCCAACACTCATTTAAAAAGCCCACCCTTAAGGAAAAAAATGCATTATTTAAGAAAGGAAAGTAGCAAAAAATTATTTTACAGATGAAAACGTACCCTTGAGTGGTTTCCTAAACGACCCTTATTGAAAAAAACCACCCTTAATGGAAAAATGCATTGTTTAAGAAGGGAAAGTAGCAAAAAATTATTTTACAGATGAAAACGTATCCTTGAGTGGTTTCCTAAACGACCCTTATTGAAAAAAACCACCCTTAATGGAAAAATGCATTATTTAAGAAGGGAAAGTAGCAAAAAATTATTTTACAGAATTATTTGGTGGTTGAAAACGTACTCTTGAGTCATTTATTAATCAATAAGTCTAATACCGAATTTTGAGCTCGAACCCTTATTGAAAAAAATTCACCCAAGGGTACGTTTTCAACAATGAAATAATTTTGTGCTACTTTCCCTTCATAAATAATAATTATTTTCTTTTAAAGGTGAATTTTTTCCAATAAGGGTAGGAGCACAAAATTCGGTGTTAGTATTATTGGTTAATAAATGACTCAAGGGTACGTTTGCAGCTATAAAATAATTTTGTGCTACTTTCCCTTCGTAAATAATTATTATTTTCCCTGAAGGGTGAATTTTTCCTATAAGGGTTGGAGCACAAAATTCGGTAATAGTATTATTGGTTAATAAATAACACAAGGGTACGTTTTCAACTGTAAAATAATTTTGTGCTAAGGGTGGTTTTTGAGATAAGGGTTGGTATTTGGATTTAGCGGTTTGCATAGTTCAAAAGCACATAAAAAGCACATAATTATGCACCTTTTCCGGATTGTACCTGATTAGTCCTTCATCGATTTTGTGAGTATGTTCTGCTACTTGTGTCTTGCCAGCAGTGCATTATAAAATGTCTATTCTTAGAAAAACGTTAGGAGCACAAAATGTTTAATTAGAGCACATAATTAGCACATAAGAAGCACATAATTATGGTAGTATTTTTTTTTTCGTTTTGGGCGACCTTGCTCTACCAGATTGATAGACGTATATTTGTATTTGTTCCGGTATCCACTAGTAGGTTTACTTCATTGTATAAATCTTTTGAAGAGACTTTAATAGTTGGTGCTTCATTAATACTTACACAAAACACTTTCACTGGTTTTGATGTGTTTAGATTGTTTGAAGAAGAATTATATAATGCTTGTTCCAAAATATCCTTTTCATTTCCTATTGATAAATTCCCTTTCTCTTGATTTTGGGTTGTTTAATTCTCGTCATAATTCCGGGCATATTTCTGTTCTAAAGTTTTTACATTGATCCCAGATATGACCTATATTTTTATAATGCGTACATTGGATTCCTATTTTCTTTGATCTTTTAATATAATTTTGTCGGCGAGGTTATGTATTTTCAAAATATGTTTGGTTGTATTGCTGATTCCTAGTTGGAAAGTTGTTATCATAGTGTTGGTAAGTTTATGACAGGTTTTCATAATTTCTGTCTTGAAAAAAATGTTTTTTAGATGATCGGCTTTCTTGGTAGTTCCAAGAACTGCTTGATTGTTTTGTAAGTGCCCGTTTTGAGAGTGTTGTATTTTTGTATTTTGAAATTGACGATTCGGATAGTTTATTTGATATTTTTCTTGATAGTTCGAAGGTGCATTTGTACAATTTTGTGATTCCAGGATTTGATAATTACGTTTTATATTTCGAAGGGTTGAAGAGTGATCATGTTGTTGTTGATGATTATATTACTCATTTTCTCGTAAATCTGTTTGGTAATTTTTGTGCTTTTATTATCCATTTGGCTGGACTTATCAGATTCATCTAAAGGAGAGCTTTGATATATATTTCTTTGATGACATTGGTAATTCTGCATATTGTATTTGGAATTATTATATTTTCTTTTTATAACCTCGAATAAAAATTTAGCTACCTGGCTTATCTTTCGTAGTATTCTGCTTCTATTTTTAAGTATTTTCTTTCTGACTTTGTTTTTTTTGCTCACTTTTTCTTGAATAATAAAACAAAGTTTCTATAAAAGAAAATGAAAATTTATTTAAAAATTAAATACCGAACATGCATGGGCTTGTTTGAGTATTAAGGACATTTAAAACAGTTTATAATTAAAGTTATTTCAGTTGCTTGGAATATGTAAATTGTTTCAGAAATTGTAAATAAACTTTTGCAATATTATTTTCAGATTTTATTGAAGTAATAAAACGGGTTTGGTTGAAGAACTTATAGAAAAGAAACACAAAATTTCTAAGATAAAGAAGATTGTATAAATAAAATAGTTGTCTAAAAATGAAAATAGTTTTCTGAAATGAGTACTTTTGTATTTTGTTTTAAAGTTTTATAAAATTTTCATCTTGTTTTTCTTAAAAGTAATACTCTTCACAAGAAAATAAATTAGTGTTAAAGAAAATTAAAGAAAATTGTACACTGTACGTGTATATATAATACACAGGGCGTCCCATTTGAAACAGGACAGCTGAATGACTCTTCAAGGAATGGAGAGGAAAGAAATTGTTCAGATAAAAGTTGTAGGTTTCGAAGGGGGCCATAAAATGGTGACCTTGGATTTGACCTTGAGGTCAATTTTGAGCATAATTGATGCTCAATGTATGTTTTTTCAATTGGAAAACCGCGGAAAATTTTATGTCGGAATATGTTAACATATCAGGTAATTTACGTTCAACCTCAGAAATGAAAACAGCGGAAAATTTTACGTCGGAATATGTTAACATATCAGGTCATTTAGAGGTCGTTTGTAGGTAAAAAAAAACATTTTCTATGGATTTTCAAGGAAAAGCCTCAAACGAGTTGTTTCTCTGACCAACGTTATTAAAGTTAAAGTGAAACCCCACGTTGTGACTTTGAATTCGACATTGAGAACGATAATGATTGCCAAATTTGAAACAATAATTAAAAAATTATTTATTTTCCAGTTCGTCGTTTTATAATTAATATTCTTAAAGCTACTTCGTTATACCAACAGTTTTCATGACAATGTTAACGAAATCTGCAGATAATGCCGTGTTCTAATTTAAAAATGCAAAAAAAAAAATTCTATTATCGTATTTTCACACACTCAGAAAGTTCGGACTGAAATTAATTTACTTTTGACTTACTATTTTATGTGATCCTTTTAAATGAAAAACTATTCTGTTATTGTATTTATTAGACATGAACAAAATGTCAATATTGACTTTTGTTCCTGTCTACTTAAAGTACATAAAATACATAAAGTAAACATAACTAACCTTCCGAGATTATTCTTCATATCAGTACGAAAATTATCATTAAGGAGTTTTCATCGTTTACGATGTAAGTGCGGTTCAAAATGGTTTATTCAGCTGATGAATGTGTTGATATTTTAATGACCTTGGGTGAGTGTCGCGGAGTGTATCAAAGGGCATCACGATTGTACAGAGAGCGGTTTGGTGATCGGTAGCATCATCCTTCTCCAGAAGTCATTCCTCAAGTTGAAAGAAATTTTCGTCAAGAAAGGATTGGTCAACGCCGAAACAATCAAGGTTTCAACTTTAACGACCCTCGATGCGCTGCTGTTTTAGCAATAATACACATAAATCCTCATGTTAGTTTACGTGATATTGAACACGATTTGCGTATTCCACGCGGTACGGCACACAGAATTCTACAAGGTGTTCGAAATCATCCATACCACATCACACTGACCCAAGAATTATCTCAACAAGATATGCAAAATCGGGTTAACTTTTGCCATTAGGCTTTACAGAGGTTGAACGAAGCGCCCGATTTCTTTCGATATGTCCTTTTTAGTGATGAATCAACGATTAAAAGTACATGCTTGCTAAATCCTCACAATAGCCACTATTGGTCAGAGCAAAACTCGCACTGGACTCAACAAGTTGATCATCAGGATCGGTGGAGTATAAATGTTTGGTGTGGAATTCTAGACAATCAAATTATTGGGCCGTAATTTTATTATGGAACTGTTAACGGTCCTAATTATCTACAGTTTTTACAGAATGAATTACCAGTTCTCGTGGAAGATGTGACATTAGCAACTAGGCAGAGGATGTGGTATCAGCAAGACGGTGCACCACCACACTTTGCTCGATGTGTTAGGGATTATCTAAATATCCTTTTCCTCAATCATTGGATTGGTCGAGGTGGATTTGTACTGTGGCCGGCAAGATCTCCTGATCTCACCCCTCTAGATTTTTATTTATGGGGTTACGTAAAAAATGTCATTTATAACAACCGACCAACATCACCTGTGGATCTACAACAACGCATCAGATACGCAATTGCGAATATTCGTGCAGACGTTTTTCAGTCTCTTCTTGAAAACTTTCAACGCCGGCTGGAGTTATGTATTGAAGTAAATGGCAGTCATTACGAACACCTCCTGCAAAGATTATGTCTTACACACCCGTCAACGGATTTGTGCCACCTGTAAGAAAGATTAAATTTACGATTCCAGAAGATATTTTGAATATTAATAAGTTGTATTTTCTATATTTAAAAGGCTAAAATAAAATAGCAAGTCAAAAGTAAATTTATTTTAGTTTGAACTTTCTGAATGTGTAAAAATACAATAATAGAATTAATAGGGATGTAATGCTCACTTTATTTCATGTATTCTTTCCATTTTTAATGGGATGAATTCATCTCTCTCGTTTGGTGATAGAATTACAATTTTCTAAAAAAATAAAAAGTATCTCCATCTGTACATACGACATGCAAACTTTCGGTAATTTTTCGCAACGCTTCTGATCAGGCGGACAAGTTTCCTATGTCAGAAGGAAGAACAGCCGAAGGTTGAAGTCATATGCAGTTGCAAAAAATTCCATCTATTTGTTCATTAGAAGGCCACTCATCATACATTGTTTTTTTTTTATTTTTTAATTAGAACACGGCATTATCTGCAGAGTTAACATTGTCATGAAAACTGTTGGAATAACGAAGTAGATTTAAGAATATTAATTATAAAACGACGAACTGGAAAATAAATCATTTTTTAAATATTGTTTCAAATTTGGCAATCATTATCATTCTCGAGGTCGAATCCAAAGTCGCAACGTGGGGTTTCACTTTACTTTTAATAACTTTGGTCAGAGAAACAACTCGTACGAGGCTTTACCGTGAAAATCCATAGAAAATGGTTTTTTGACCTTCAAATGACCTGATATGTTAACATATTCGGACCTAAAATTTTTCGCTCTTTTCATTTCTGAGGTCGAACGTAGGGTTTTCCATTTGAAAAAACATACTTTGACCATCAATTATGCTCAAAATTGACCTCAAGGTCACCATCTTATGACCCTCTTCGAACCCTACAACTTTTATCTGAACAATTTTTTTGCCCTCCATTCCCTGAAGAATTATTCTGATGTCCTGTTTCAAATGGGACACCGTTAAATAAAGGGTCTGCCAAAAGTCCCGGGACGGCGAATTAACTCAGCGGGAATGCATTTTCGGGGAAAATGTTTCAGACAAAAGATGAAGGATATTTCCCTGACTATTTAATGGCGATATTGAATTTCACCTTGAGTAAGACCTTGAAGGCTATTTCAAGGCTAAGTTTGTTTTTTTGTAATGGAAACCCCTATTTTTTCTCACGATTTCGAAAAGAGCACAAATTTTACTTTAAATTTAAGGTCAAACTTAAAACTCCCGGAACAGCGAATTAACTCAGCGGGAGCCCATTTTCGGGGAAAATGTTTCAGACAAAAGTTGAAGGATTTTTCTCTGGACATTTAATGGTACCTTTGAATTTGACCTTGAACGTTATTTCGAGGTCAAATTTATTTTTATAAATGGAAATCCCTGTTTTTTCTCATGGATTCGGAAAGAACAGAAAATTTCTGAAAGCTACTTGGGATAACCAATATCGATTTCAATTGATTGCAGACTGCGACGCGGACATTTTGAAATTGAAAAATCAAATTACGCATAAATGTTCATGTATATCATTAATAGAAGTAGCAGGAAACTGCTAATCGGTTAAAAGAATTTTCAGAGTACGATGCAATATCATTGTTCCTGGTGGAAAATATAAAACGTCGGGTTTACATATCTTCGGGGTGCTTTGTTCAGCTGGTTCCCCTCGCCGTCAACTGTGTTGCTGTGCGTGCGTGTGTGTGCGTGCGTGCGTGCGCGCGCGCGTGTGTGTGGGGGTGCGTGCGTGCGTGCGTACGTGCGTGCGTTCGTGTGTGTGTATTTTCTGATGCGACGATGGAAAGCTCTACCAGCCAACTGTGCCAGCCGGTGTCAGCAGAAGTGCGAGGCTTGCACCTGCTAAAACCACCGCCGCTTACACTGAAATTCCCCCGTCGGCAGCCGCCGCAAGGCATTACTTCGAGGGGGGCAGTCTATGCCTCAGAAAGACCTCCGCCGATGTTTCGGCTCCTCAAGTATTGCCGATGTTGGTGCCATTTCCTTCTTCTTCCCTCCTAATAGTATTCAGCCTGTCGATGATGGACGTAGCGATGGTAACCACCGCGTCCCACCTCTTCTGTGAGGCGAGCAGACATTCCCCAATACCCTCAGGTGTTAATGGCCCACCTCCCGAATTCGGGAACTCCTCTCGCTCCGCTGCGAATCTCGGGCAATGGAAGAGGGCAGGGGCCACATCTTCCTCGACACCAGACCATACCGGGCACTTCGCGCTTTGGTAGATGCGCAAGCGATGCCAGTAGCTGCGAAAGCAGCCGTGCCCGGTGAGCATCTGGGTCAGATTAAAGGTGACGTGTCTGTGTCGTCTGCCCGTCCACTTAACTACATCTGGGATGACGCAGTGGGTCCTTCGCCCCGATTCTGCTGAATCCCATCTTCGTTGCCACTCTCCGATGATCCTCCTGGACCATCTATTGTGGTTCCCCACCTGGTCGGCGATGTTCTGCCTTGTACCCATGCCTTCTTGGTGTTCTGCGGTTCTCTCGGTTGCTAAAAGGTCTATGAGAGGAAGTTCCGCGACCACTGGTAGAGCGGTATCCGATACAGTCCGGTAGGCGTGAGCCAGTCTTAGGACGGCTGCCCTGTAGGCCCGCCGGCAAGAGGCTCCGTAGCTCTTATGGGTGTTTATGGCATCAGCCCAGATCGGTGCCTCGTAAAGCTAGTACCGATGAGAGGATGGAGCGCCGCGGTTGCTTTGGTCCCCCCATATTGGGCATGATAGTGGAGAGCGTACGGGCCACTTTGGAAGCCTTTGTGCTTGCATTCGTCAGGTGTTGTTGGAACGACAGCGGCGCATCTAAAGTAACCCCAAGATATTTAATAGCGTCCACCGTCCTGATCTGCGTATCTTCCACCGTGAAGGTGGCGTACGACCTTTTCTTCGCTCGAGAGATGAGCACCGCCTCTGTCTTCTCTACGCCAGATTTAAACCATGTTTGCTCAATCATCTAGCTACTACCTCGATAGTTTCATCTCCGTTAAATTGTTGATGGTCTTCGCGACGACGATTAGTGCAAGGCCGTTTGCGAAAGCTATCATGGACACCCCGTCTGGAAGTGATTGCCTAAGCAGTTCGTCATACAAGACGTTCCAGAGCAAAGGTCCCAGAACCGAGCCCTGTGGCACGCCTCCCGTGATGTATGAGTGCCTGCCGTCATCGGTGTCATAATACAGGGTCCGGTCTGTTAATTAGTTTGAGATGACTTCTCTTAGGTAGAGCGGCACCTTCAGATCTTCGAGAACCTGCATGATGCAATCCAATCTGGCCGCGTTAAAAGCGCTCTGAATATCCAGAGCAATGATGGCACATATTCACCTGGTGTGGATGGTTGAGCGCCCTTTCCGAAAGCCGTACTGGTTGTCGGAAGGTCCTCCCGCATCATCGATGGCTGCTTTTAATTTGACACAGATAAAGTTTCCCGGGGATATCCAGCATGCAGAGAGGTCGGAAGGACGTTAGATCGTTCAGGGGTTTGTTTCCTTTGGACAGAAGCACCAATCTCTGTTCCTTCCACTGTGCCGGGAAGCGTCCTTCCTTCACAAGCGCAGAATGTCGATGTGAAGATGGTCGGGACATGCACCGCTGCGATCTTCAATGCCATACCAAGTACCCCATCCATTTCTGGGGCCTTACGGATGGAAATCTTCTCAGCAGCCATCTTCAGTTCGGCTTCGGTAACATCTGGCGGCTCGGCTGCACCAGCAATTGTCATCAGACCAGTGCCGATCGGACCTTTCCGTTGTTCCTGGAATAGGTGGCCGACGACTTTGTCAAGGACTGATAGACAAGATGGTACATTGAAGTCCCCCCCAATCACTAATGGGAGTCGGGAAGTTCTTGCACTGGCGACAATGGCTCCCAGGGATCCTTGGAACTTGTCGATGGTAAAACTGGGCAGGGGGTCGGCCATCTTATTGGATATGTGGAGATTCCCACACATCCAGATGGCCGCCTTGCTGGTGGAATCCTTCACCCAGCTCGGTTCACAAAGATCCCGGCAAGCCTCCCTGATGACGGCGATATCGGCCTTCTCCTCTTCGACCAGTTGGAACAATAGGTCCTGCCTTTGATTGTTAGTCGGAGCTCCAACCTTCTGCGTTGCCCGATTTTTGGCTACGCAGTCCTCAATCTTGTGGTCCTCCTGTCCACACCGGGAACACTGCGCCGAGCGATCGACCGCGCTCTTACAATCCCTTGCAAGGTGTCCGCTCTCGTGGCACGTGTAGCAGCGTGGGAATCCTCCACGCAGTCGAACGCGGCATTTAACCCAGTCAACTTTAAGCTTCCCCTTTTGCAGCAGTTCGCCACTGCGACGGTAAGCAAGATATTGGCCGCCTGGGTTCCACTTTATGCTTCCCTGAGCTTGATATGCAGGTGAAGTCACCTCATCGATGGCCTGTGCCACCTTCTCCCTAGTTGTGGCCTCGTCCATGTCCTTGATGGTGATGACTTCCTTATGGGACAGTATCTGTATGACAGCTGTCCCATTGAGGATGGTCGTGGCCGCTGCGTGGAGGTATTGGGTGTACACGCCAGGCGTCGCAAGATCTAGGAGCAGTTCGCCTGCTTTCGTCCGCCTGATGGCGGTCGCACTTTCACCTAAAGTTCGCAGTTTTGGTGCTGCTTTTATTGTTATCAGGATGTCAACATGTGTCCCACCGTCCGCTACCTTGATCTTGATGGCATCAGGGCGGAGAGGTCGGAGGCCGGATGTTGATTCCGGATTCCCCCTGTGTCGCTCACCGACATCCTTTCCCTGCTGCAGCTGATGTTGCCGCTGCCGCTGCTGCTGCCTTTATTGTTGCTGCTGCTGCTGCCATTGTTGTTGCGGCTGCTCCACCTTCTTCTTTACGCCTTTCCTGACCACCGTAACACAGTCCTGGTCTTCGGACTGGGCTTGCCGCCTTTGTTCCACAGCTGATGGTGATGGTACGGGGGGTTCCTCTTTCTCTTCTCCTTTCCTGACCCATTTTGTCGCTGGCAACTTCTGCGGCGAGGGTCCTTTATGCTCTGGAAGTTCTGGGGGCTTACGGAACAGGGGCGACATTTGGCTCGCCCCTTCCTTGCAGGTGATCGACGCCTGCGAAGCCCCCGAGCTTTCTCGTACCTTGGAACAAAAGGCTAAAGGCACGCAGTGTGTCTCAGCAAGCCTGCACCGTAAGCTTTTACCTGCAGCTGATCTTCCATAGTTGGTTTATTATCCGGGGTTCCTTCCCCTAGCTAGTTCTTTGGTCCGCGTCAAATATTTTATTTCTCCGATACCAGAATTCCCCGATTCGCCACCTCGGGATGCGCCTGTGTGCGTGCGTGCGCGCGCGCGCGCGTGTGTGTGTGTGTGTATGTATGTGCATGTGTGCGTGCGCGTGTGCGTGATCGTGTGCGTGCGCGCGCGCGCGTGTTTGTGTGTGTGTGGGTGTGTGTGTGCGTGTGCGTGTGCGTGTGCGTGTTCGCGTTCGTGTGCGTGCGCGCGCGCGTGTTTGTGTGTGTGTGCGTGCGTGCGTGCGTGCGTGCGTGCGTGCACAGCTTTTCTTATAGTATTTGGAGAAATAAGTGCTGCATATCGCACAATCCTTTGTTGTAGATCTTCCAGGTTATTGGGTTTTGTGTAATAAACTTTTTAGATAGCCCCAAAGGAAATAATCGCGCGGCGTTAAATCTGGTGACCTTGCTGGCCACTCAATAGCTCCTCTTCTACCAATACATCGATTTGGAAATACCTCATTGAGATAGTTTCGTACTGCTACACTGTAATAAGGTGGGGCTCCATCCTGTTGAAACCAAACATTGTCGAAATCGTCACCTGCTTTGTCAGTTATAGATGGTATTATTTGATTTCTTCGCATTTCTCCATAAACAACGGCATCCAAATTGCCATCCAAAAAAAAATGGCCCAATTAAAGTATTAATGTAAATTCCGGCCCACCTGTTCAGTTTCTGAGGATTTTGCTTCTGGGCGTCAAGAGCCCATTCAGGGTTCGCATCGGGCCAAAAACGACAATTTTTACGGATCACTTCGCCGTTGACTGTAAAGGTTGCTTCATCTGAAAAACCGATATGGAACAAGAAATCAGGCTGCTGGTCTATCCGTGACATCATCATGTCAACTTGTAAACTTGAAAAAAAATTCTTCACTTTTGTGGGTTTAAATATTATTGCTTGTCAATGGTATTCTTAAGTTATTGGCCGAAATTATTTACAAAAATATAAAACTTATGTTCAGATTAACTATAGATATAATTATTACATTTGTACGAGTTTATTCAAAAAATGTATGAAATGGAAATATCATAAGTGGGACTTTTGTATTTTGATTATCTTTATGTATGTTGCTTAAGTTTTAGATTATAACTTTTTGTTTTATTTTTAAAGATCTTAAGACTTTGAAAATTATTGTATGTTTGTGCTAAAACTCATGTTATATATATGTAAAATTTGATTTTATAATTGCATTATTGTTGTTTATCAAGTAATATTATTACTTTTTAGAATATTGTAGCATTTAAAAGTTTTTTTTTTTTTTTTTATTTTACCCTCAACTTTCCACCTTGATTGAGGTGTCTCAAAAGCTCTCAGGGAGCTTGTCCGGGTACAGGTGAGTACCATTGGGAGAGCTGCAGGTCGTCTTAGATGGCGCCATACTCACATTTGTCGAGAATGTAGGAAACTGCAGAAACCCACATTAAGTACAGCATCGGCCATGGCTCGATTTCCGCCTGAGGACAATACCTCGAAAATGCCAAACAGAGAGCGTGGTTCGTCTTACACATAGCGAACTGCTGCCTGAAAACAATTTCGAAAAATTGCCCAGCCGGGGATCGAACTCACGACCTACGACTTCGTAGTCCAGCACGCTACCGCCTGAGCTACGAAGCCGATTTTAGCTTTTGTTTTATTCATTAAATCAGATAATTATTTTTTGCGTTATGTGCTTTCACAGTATAAAATTGTATATTGTAGCGGTGTTATATTTACCCGTTACAAGATACCGATTTATAAGCAACTGTGCCCGTTGGACAGAGAAATATTAATTTTAAGAATTACCGGTAACTTTATTGATTTTATAAGGATATTATTGAGAAGTCTCCCGGTGAACTGAGCTACCCGGAATGTATTTGTTGTTTTACCGTACAATTATTTATATTTTTTGTTGTATTTTGTTTTTGTATGATCATGGCTGAGTCGATAAAGAAGGTTGCTGCTCCGTGGAGTTTGAAGGGTCTTCGTTGGGTTTACCGTCCACCATTCTTTCACAGGATTTTGGATGCAGAATCATCAATCCATAATTATTAAGATTAATTTCTTCGTGATGCACACTCTTTGAAGACACCATTCCATGTGGTACTTCCTTTAACTAAGTTCTATCGGTTACTGTCACCGGTATCCACTTAAGAAGATTATCGTTCAACCAAGATAAATTGTTGAACATCAAAGTTGGTCAACTTCCATCGATTTTATTTTGCCGGTTTCTTTGGCTGGCTATCTAATCGATCTTGGTATTCTAAATCTTAAATCCACGCCATCTATCGGCGGACTTGTGATTCGGTGCGTACGCGGACCTGGCGATTTCACTCTCGATCCAAACGGCACAAACGCAGGTCTGGAAAAAGTTTGTTTTACCGATTTTAGTATAATTAGAAACCGTTCGATATTCTTATATTCGAGCCGAATGTCATACCGCCCTCCATGTTCGTGAAGTTACTTTCCGGGTGAATTCAGTATACCGTATGAGATTTATACAAGGAATTGTTTTGGGGCTACCGATCGTTAGTGGCTAATTGCTGGTTTTGTAAGTCTGTACTATTTTCTGTTGAGTCCCAAGCAGATAAAACAAAATTAAAAGTAAATGCGTCAAAATATTGATACCGGATTAGTTATTTAGAGAATCCTAATAATATACGTTTCTAGTTTACTGTTCAATGGAAATTATACATATTATTTCGTGCAAATTCTTTTATTGTTAATAAAATCTGAGTATATAATGCTAATAAATCAATCTCATTCTCTTTTAAAGACCTTCAGAATTCACAAACTTTTAGTATTCTTTTACATAGATGTTTATATTGGTGTAAATGTATTGTCTAACCTAATAATCTACCGGATGTAAAAAAATTTGAATTCCCGAAGGTACCGGCATTAAAAATTCAAAATGTACGTTACAATATAAATGCATAATTTATTTAAACTGAGACATTATTTAGCCAATATTGAAGGATAAACAGATTTTTTGTTAAGAACTATTATACAATTGAGATAATGTTCTATAATTTGGAGGTGAGTCGAGAGTTTTGTAATTTTCTCGTATATTTTATTTTCTGAAATAATATAAATATACGAAGATCCAATCTTTTCTTCTACGCAGTGTCAGATGCCTAGGCAACTACTACGAAGATTTTCAGTTAGCCGTATGGATAGATAGGTTTTGAATATGTTGTAAGACGGAAGGACTAATGGTTAAACCAGGAGATATAGTATTTTTCGTTTCGAACCCAAATAAAAGTACATAATATTCTACTTGTAGGTTATAGTGCGGATACTAATTTGATATGATTAATAACTATTCCTTTTCTTATTTTCCCATTATTTGCATAACCAGTTTTCCCGCTAGTACCACTCTCACCACTAATTTTATTAAATAAAAACAAAACACCAGTCTCCAATAATCATTCCGTGATTTTCTCCCACTCTCTATCTCCTTACTCTCTGTTTCTACATTTTTATTATACCACTTAAGAAAATCTCCAACCCTCCAACTAGCTGAGATACTCGACCTATTGCAAATCCACTTCATCTATCCAACGTCATTGATTCACTTGCCACGCAACAAATCATTCTGCTTCTAGAGAGCAACCAACTACTACATGCTAACCAGTGCGGGTTCCGTCGACATCACAGCATGCAAACACCTTGACTACATATTTTGGATGTTATTTGGTTGGGTATCTACAGGGGTTATGTGAATATCTTGATTTTGTTCGATTTCTCAAAGACCTTCGATTCTCTGAGCCATCAAATTATATTGACCTGTTTCGAGTCGTGGGTTTTGAGGATTCGGCGCTAAGGTGGATGCATTCATTCCTATCGATGCCCAGCAATCGATTATTGGTCTTGTTGGACAAGCCTCATACCCAGAATATACCACATTAGCTTGTGTCCAATTTTGTTTATTATCGTAATAAATACGTTATTTGCGAGGCTCCAGTACTGCCGAGATTCTACCATCATATTTCCTGATGACACGCAGTTCTACTTGTCTACCCCAATCAGCTGCATAAAAGAGACCTTGCAAAGAATTAATAGTGACATTAGTGAGCTTGTTAAGTGGTCCTACGATTATGGGCTCACGCTCAACACCCGCAAAACACCAGCTATCATTGGCTCCACCTAAAAACTTGCCATTATTAAAAACTTAAACCTGCTTAAATCTATGTAGGGACCGATGCAATAACATTTTCCAATCAAGTCAAAGATCTTGGAGTAATAATTTCATCCACCCTGTCTTGGAATCGTCATGTTAGTACTATTTCACCTAAGGTTTACAATGTCCTCTATAGACTTAAATTTCGCGGATCATTCCTTCCATCTTCTATCGAACTCTCAGTCGTAAATGCATTAGTCATCCCGCATCTCGACTACGCCACGCTTGTCACTGCAGATTTCTCGAGCTATTTAAACATTAAATTGCAACTCTTGCGGTTTGTCTATCTTTTAAGACGTGACAACAGACTTACACCTTTCAGACGGCAAGCTAACTTGTTGTCCATCACACCCAGAAGACTCTATTTTCTGGGAAATCTAACCCACCAAATCATAACGACTAACCAGCCATCGTGTCTTGCATCCCGATTCATCTCCATTAACAGTTCTTTACGTCCCTCATCTCGCACTCACTCGTCTCTTGTCATACTACCAACCCCTCGTACAAGCATTTTTGCACGTTCGTTCTGGATCACAACCATTCAATATTGGAATTCACTATCGCATCATCTCCAAAACATTTCATCCCTAGCATCCTTCGTGCATATCTATTTGCATCCTTGTTTAGAGCAGACTAGTCGTAAGAACTAGTTAGATATTGTAAGTATTAGGTTAGTAGATACCGTCAGGTAAACTTAGATTACAGTTGCACTTTACCGATATTTTTATATATACATATATTTTGCCATTGCGCATATTTAGTTGTTATTAGTGTAGAGACACACACACACACACACACACACACACACACACACACACACACACACACACACACACACACACACACACACACACACACACACACACACACACACACACACACACACACACACACACACACACACACGCACGCACGCACGCACGCACGCACGCACGCACGCACGCACGCATATATATATATGTATATATATATATATATATATATGTATGTTACAGTATATGATTGTATGACGCGGAGACAATTTCTAAAAGAATGTACATAAAGTGAATAAGATACATATACAGCTGTGTAGAAACTATTTGACGGACGGATGTTCAGTTGTGATTCCGAAGTGAGTAATGAAAAGCGAAATTTGGATATAAAGACTTGAGAATAATAATAGGGTGTAGGTGTATAAGCATAAAAAAAGGTATTGAAAGCTCGGAGTGGGATGATGAAAATTTATGAATTATTGTATCTAAACCGTGCCTTATAAGTATGAAGTTAAATCTAAGGAAGCTCGAAAACGCAGTATTGATTATTATATGTGTGCCGAATATAATCTTCAATTGACGCAATGTAAACAATACCCGCACAACCAAAACTTTAATATTCAATTATTATGATTGCTTACGTTTAATATACCCACAGATTTATATGAAACTGCTGCGATTTAAAACGAAACATTTAAAACTGTCAACACTTTTTCGGGTATAAATGATTATTCAAAGCAATACTCCGCAAAAAATATACTTCAAAAATAAAACGAAGTCAAGATTGAGCGAATAGCTGAAGTACGCAGTTTAGTTTCTTCAATACTTGCGATTTAAATGGGTAGTGTTTACACGGGTGTTGCCAATTTCATTGTTGATTGGTGACGTCACAACGATGTGCGGAGACAGCTTTGAATTCTTAACGAATTTCCGCAACGGGGATGCACCTCGAAAAAGTTTTGACAAAAGAAATACGTCACAAAATATTAGAATATATTTAATAATATGCAGAGCAGATTTAAGTAGGTGTTGCGCTACTCACCGTCAAACAGTGAATGATAATGGAATCTAATATTACTTTATTATTATACATTAGGATATAATTTAATTTGCATTTCAGAAAATTAATTTTTTTAATTTGCATAATTCAAATTTTTTTTTTTGTTAATTAAAATTAAACTATTTATTCATCTTATACAACATTTCTATTAAAGTTAAAAAAAATCAGAAAGTCTGATCGCAAATAACCTTACCTCAACAGGACCACGAAAAAACTGGATCGACTGGAAGAGTTATTTTCAAAAGTCACTGAAAAGTTGCGGGGGCTACTGTTAATTTAAAAGCAAGGGAGAAATAAATATAAAAAGCTTGAAACCAAAAAAGAAATTACAAATGTTTTGAAGAAAAATTGAATTTATTGTAATTTGATATTGAAAATATTGTATTGTACGGATTAATTAAGAAGTAATTAGGTATAAGGTAGGGATGATGAGGAGCGATGACACTACCTTCTGAATGGTTTGGAGGAATTTTTTTAATATTCCTTCACAAGCATCCAGCACTGAAAACAAAGAAAGGAAGAAGGCGTTTGTCCCAAATTAATTTTTATTTAAAGTATTAGTCAAGGTGGGGAGGTGAGGGGGGGGGGGGCTAACACTCAATTAAAAAACAATAAAAATTATAATATAAATGGTGTGAAATGTACTGCGAAGTCCCTACGGATTTACCCTGGTCAACATGTTACCATCGATTACAGGATAAACCAAAGTTGGGATTGATATGAATCAACTTGTCCAAAACGGGGTATAAAAAGTTTTCCGTTCACAGCTCGAGAAATCAGAGAAATCAATCCTTAACTAATAACAAAATGTAATTAAATTCGATTTATCCGAAAATTGAATTGCTTCGGACGCAGTCATCGGAGAAGTTCACCCGAATCCAAAAGGACTCTCGTTCACCGCTCGGAGAAGGGAGCCGAGCCGCGTCTTTTTAGTGCTGCTTTTGACACTTTGGCCTGGCACTTCGTCTCAGGCATAGATGAGGGGAGGTTAGATTATGCAAATGAAGAAATTATTCTTACCATACGGTATTGGTTCCGAAAACCTAGCGTGAAACTGACCGACTTTGCAATCCTAAGTGTGGCTGAGCGGCACCTACTAAGTGTGGCTGTATAGACATCATTGACGTCATTAACTGAACTGCACTGTATGCGATAACTGAGTGTATGTGTCCACGCCCCTTTTTTATAATAAAGATGGCCCTTGGTTACGAAGCATGAAATTTTGGGAGTAGGAAAAGTGAAAGGAATTCATGGAAATATACTGAATATTCCGTCATAACTCTACTTGTTTTTAACAATTCTTGAATTGTAATATTAAATAGGTATGATCTGGCAAATATAAATTCGAATGGAATCCATGAGAATCGTGGATACCGCGCTATGCCATTTGCAACTGCCAATATATAAAATATGAAATATTCTTGTCGACGTTCACGTCATATAAAAATGTTTGGTATTGTTAAACGGAAAATATCGTGAAACTCTTCGGTTACTAAATCTGCTGTAATTATTATCATATTTTATATAAATTAAATTTTCAATTTTAAAGGTCGTGGTTAACAGTAGTAAATAAATTTACAAAAAAGTTTGGTTGAAAGTATTGGCGTACTTAAATCGAATTAAACAAATTGCCTTAATGGAATTTAGAATTGTTAGAGCAGTTAAATATAGCCACATTTGAAATTACAAAAATATTTGATTGTCGCAGTTAATTGGAATTAAACATATTGTCACGTTTGACAAATCTATTGAAAATATTGTCTCAATTGAATGTTTATTAAATTATGGAGTGATTATTTAAGATTTTGAAATAATGTAACGAAGATTACGACATCGTGTTTTCGAAAATTTACATATAATATTCGCATTCGGCATACTGTATTCCTTCTTTTCTTAGTTATGGCGAAGGTTTTCTGTTGAGAGAATAAATCTAAGTGCGATGTTCTTTTTGTGAAAAATACCGAAATTTTGGAAACCGATGAAATTGCTGTTTCCAGTGATTGCCTTCGGCCCAGTGTGTTTTATGCAAAGCAATTGATTTGTCGAATAGAATTATTAAGCAAGACCCAAATACTATGAATGTGGATATACTTTCAGAACTGTTTTTTAGTAATTATTTGTTGGTTACGGGGACGTAACGCTATGTAACATGTAAAGTTAATGTGTACACATCGGATAAAAAATGTAATGCATAATCGAAAGTACTTTCAACAGAAACAGAAATTGATCAAGATGACAATGTTGAAAAAGATCCAGATTTTTCATTACAGCCAGTAAAATATCATTTTGATCAACGTAGTGACGAGTATCACAAGACTGGTGTTGCAACATTGGATCAAATTAAAAACAAATTTACTCAGTCAACGGACAAATTAGACACAATTTTATTGGTTACTCTTTTACCAAAATATTGGAATAGTAGAAAATTCCAGATAGAAATCGAAGCAATCGAGCGACAAATAG
This sequence comes from Trichopria drosophilae, assembly GCA_030407085.1. NCBI lineage: Eukaryota > Metazoa > Arthropoda > Insecta > Hymenoptera > Diapriidae > Trichopria > Trichopria drosophilae. The sequence goes on from CM059583.1 coordinate 119,647,965, forward strand.
AAGAGTGTCGCTATTTTATCGGATCACTTATTCCATGACGCTGTAGCTGATTATGTTTATCAAAAAGTTATTATTATATAACGTTTACATTGATTACAATTGAATTTAATTAAAAATATCTATAATTATTTTTATGCAAAATATATTTACCTATCATAGCCATCATTAGCCTAGAAACGTTTTTTGAACTAGATATATAAATATTCTTCCAGGAGCTGTCAGCCGTGACCGGTGTGATAGTTTACCATCCAGAGCACGTGCAAGCAGCGAAAGTCATTCTGCATTTAGTGCTGCTTTCAATCACCCGAGGGGTTCCCATACGATTCATCATGTACCAAGGCCGCATTCGATGTATGGAAGAGGATTATCCTACTCTCCTCCAATTTCTTCCATTCCTATAAGCCCTGTATCAGGTGCGTGCTCGACTGACTCTGCCGGATCTTCGCTTTCCGTGGACGATACTTCAGAGAATATTCTCGACGAGACTTCTGCTGCTAGATATTGCCATTCGCTAACGCCAGAGGAGCCTGTGATTTTCGAAGAAAATGGAGAAGAGTGTGTATTGTGGTCCACTAACCCCCAACACAAATTTTCATCGAATTTCAAGTCTCATTCTTCCTCCCAGGTAAATTTTTCTGTGGAATTATAGATACTTATTTAATTTTGTATTAAAATTATTAAAATTATCAAGCAAACTTGAATGCCAGATAACAAAATATATAAGTAGATAATATTCTCAATATAAATTTAAAAAGAAACTGTTAAACGTCTGGGATGACTTTCCATTTTTAATATTCCTTCTTTTTTTAATCCAAATCTTTCTCTGCTCTCGCAAAACAATTTAATTCTACCGATAGGAGATTTTATACGGTCCACGTTAGGTCGAACTTTCTACTCTATCTTGTTGGGACCTTTCCATAAGAAATTGGACTCGTGTATCTAAAGATAGCGTGGATAAATATAGGCGATTTGATCAGAAGTGACATATTACTCGCCGTTTTATATATACTGTGTACTTTTCGACATAATTAAAACTTTGGAAGTTCATATTTTAAATTCTATAAAATGTTCTATTTCATTCGTCAGCGCTTACTTTTGTGCATTAGTCCTCGTCATAGACTACCACTAGTTCGGACTTTTTGACTTGATGATGATTTAGTACTTCGCGATCGGGAAGTTACGCAACGGTAGATGCAACAAAATTCAAAAATAAATGAAATATGGATTTGAAGACGCGTACCGAGATTTTCTAACAATTTGCTTAATGCCAATTGTGTCCGTTGCATTATCCCGAACAATAAAAGCTTCCTTGCCTTGCTAGCACCGTTGGTGCATTCCAATTTAAAAACTACACCCTAATTACAATTTTCATTAATTTCAGGAGCTGATAATCGATGCTCAATACATACTTGAACATAAAAACAATACCAAATAACTTTAAAGACACTTACAAAATTTCTAAAAATTTACATTCCAACGACAAAAGTTACCTTTGCCTTGCAAGCACTGTTTGCGCATTACAAATTAAAAACTAAACCCTATTTACAATTTTCATCAATTTAAGAGATTAATAGTTGATGTTCAATACCTACTTGGGCATAAAATCAATACAAAGTAAATTTAAAGGCCCTCGCAATATTTCTAAATATTTACATTCCTATGATAAAAGTTAGCTTGCCTCGCATGCACCACTGACGCATTAGACGTATCATATTGGAGCTCATTTTGCATGTCGAAGGTCTCGTTGACACATTCGATGCTGAGAAATTTAACTGTAGTGGTCCCAGACATGCCTGGCGCAGTGAAAAACTTTGCATGTCGGAGACCTCGTTGTGAATTGTTATTCTGAATTATTGTAAATTGTTATTTTCAATAACCTGACCACCTGCATTGAAAGTAAATACAATTATTTTGATTGCGATACTTAGGAGGACAGTATTCTAATTGCATTATTTTTAATTACTGTACTTTATAATGTAGTAATTTTAAAAGGCGGAGTTGACATAATGGATTCTGCATAACCTATCCAATTTTGAACTGTAATGCCAATCAAAAGTAATGAAAATAATGGTATTTACTTTCAATGCAGGGGGTCAAATTATTGAAAATTACACATGGATTGTGGCAACTTTTTTAGGAAACCTGGCTCGTCTTCTCATAATATTCAATAGCAAAGTAGCACGCATCATGCGGAATCAATACAAATTCATTACGTGCTGGCATATTGTAAAATGTTCGATTTTAATTAGCGCTTAACTTCAATATACCAACATTTTTAGGTTGGTTAAGAGAACCTCTCATGGCAAGTCCGCTCTTTAAAAGGTATCAACAACTGACTCAAAATTCAAAATAAAAATCAAAATCTATTAATCACCTTAAACCGCACTCGTGCACTTTTGTTTAGCTGGCAACAAGGAAGTCGAAGCACATCTCTCCACCATGAATTCGGTTTGGATGGAGTTAAGCCGGCAGCCAGGCACAATATCCTCCACTTTTCTGGTATCTGGGTCTTGGTACCTTTCTTCGTTGCTCTTGGTTTGCTTCCTGGGTGCTGAAAACACAAAGCACCCACCAAGAATCGAATTCTTTTAAATTAAAAATATTATTAAATTAAAACAGTTGTATACCAATCTGACGTGATGCCGTTTCCGCCAGTTCCTGAGGCCTGCTCCATTTCTTTTCTCTAAATCCACTGGAGGAACCATTGACTGGGAGAAATCCTAACCTTGGATGTCACTGAGACCGGGTAAGTAGGGTACACTCTCGACGGTACCGGCGGAGGGTATGCAGCTGATTTACAGAGAGAGAGAGAGAGAGAGAGAGAGAGAGAGAGAGAGAGAGAGAGAGAGAGAGAGAGAGAGAGAGAGAGAGGGAGGAAGCGATAAAAAGAGAGACAGACAGATGTCCCAGTTGCCCGCCTTTCTGCGACACGGACGATGCACACACACATTCACATAAATCGTAGTCTGTAGTACATATACTATGTTCGAAATCAACATATAGAAATCTCGAAACAGCTCGGGCAAAACGCACCGTACCCTAAAAATCTTTGGACAAAACAAAGTTGTATACAGGGTGGTGTTGCAATAGCGCATGAGAGAGATACCATGATGAAGATTTTTATTTTCTGAAGCCGATGGCGCAAAAATTAATTTTCAGCAAGGTATGGTTCCTTTATCAATTGAATTTTAAAGTTTATTTATTTTAGGGGCATTCTCCTCAACGAGAAAATTGGTGAACATGTGAATATCGACTGCTTAACATGGAACACGTGGTCCGGTGACAATTCAAAACTCAAATCGATATATAATAGTCAGATGTTTCGAATGACTGGACGCATGCGGATGAGGTTAAAATCATCAGAAATTTCCGAACATTCGGTAAAAACATTAAACTTTAAACGATCAATATTGGCAATGATGATGCAATGCAGTAATAAGCTAATATTGGTAAACGGTAAAAAATAATGCTAGTACAATTCAAACAACAACATTACTAATTCCTTTTGTCATCGTTCAAAAATAATCACAAAGGCCAGTGTAATTTTTGTTGATCTAAAGTTAGGAGAAGTAATGAAAAATTCATAATGAGACATATTATCTTGATTATTATGTAGGTTAATTAAATTCTTACCAAAAAGTGGAACATAATTTATTCCTTTCGAAAACTCTACAATTAACGAATAAACCAGTATGTAAAATATTTTCACAATGCAGCAGTGGATAGTTCAAATGCAATTCGCACTTTTACTATTTCATTCGTTTAATAATAGTGCCAATATGCTCCGAAATTTCTTATTGGCAAAATAAAAAGCAAATTCGTGAATGGGCTGAAATCTAAATAATTCACTCAAATGTATATTAGTTTAATTTCAATTTATAATTTCCTTTTTTCATCGTTCAAAAATAATCGCAAACTCTACTGTAATTCACGAGCAGCAGCCGACCGCCGCGCAGCCAATTGGCGACGGAATCATTGTTTAAATAATCATTGTTTATAATGATTGTTGTAAAATGCGTATAACATGTGCAAGAAATTCTTTATAAAGTTAAAATTTTGCATACACTTTAAAATAACTGTTTGAAATAAGGAAACTATCGTTTTGAAACAATTCGCGACGGAACCATTGTTTAAATAATCATTGTTTATAACGAATTCTGATAACTTGTGCAGGAAATTCTTTATAAAGTTAAAATTATGCAAAATCTTTCAAAAATATTGTTTGAACAATGAAAATATCGTTTTGAAACAATTCGCTACAGGTATCATGGTTTAAATTAACATTGTTTATAAATATTTCTGTAAAATGCGCATAACTTTAACGTTATATTAAATTTCCTGCACAAAGTATACGCATTTTACAGAAATCGTCCTAAACAATGATTATTTAAAGAATGGTTCCGTCCCGAAATGTTTCAAAACGATATTTTCGATATTTCAAATAGTATTTGTAAAGTGTATGCAAAATTTTAACTTTATAAAGAATTTCCTTTTTTGGAACTTTTTTCTTTATTTAGTAATTATTTCATAACCCGACCTAGAATATCGGTTATAAAATGGCATCCCTGGTGGGGAATTCGAAAGAAGTTCTCTAACGATTTTTTTTTGTTAAATTTGTATTTGAATTTTATTTTAGTATCGGTGAAGTTCACCGGAAGGTGATTCAAATAGTAAAAAATTTAAAATTTTCCTTTTGCCCTCCTTTCACCCTAATTTAGTATTTTTATAGTTAAGAAAATTTTGTGCTGCAATAGATGGGAAATAATGATATTTTTAAATAGATGTTTTAATGATTAAAATTATTTTCTATAAGTTTTCAGGTGTCAGTGCGATTTCGGTTAAAAGTGCGTGAAGTGTTTTTTCTCGAAAGTTTGCAGTAATTTTCAACTGTAAATTTTCGGTTATCGATTTCGAAATATCGACAGTTCATTGCTATTTCCGAGTTCCCTTTCTTAGTTTTGCGAAATTAGTTTCGGTTACGCTTTCGGTTTTATTTACGGCTATTTGAGTTCGGGTGATTTTGCGAAATTTGTTGAATGCGTAAAATTGATTTTTCGTAATTCTCGAAATTCTTAGTAATAAAAACCAATTTTAAAGTTTTATATTCTTTCCAAATAAATTTTTTTTATGTGGCTTTTTATAAATTCTGATCTTTTGTAAATTGTGAATTTTGAATTTTGTTTTCAATTTCAACTATGTTTCTTTTTCGATTTTGATTTTTGTTTTGAGCGAACAGATTGACATTTGCGTACAAAATTTACGTCCCTCCTTCGCGAGAAAAATAGATCGAGAAACCATTGCCAGTTTTCCTGAATTGCTCCGATTGTGCCGTCAATACGAGAGCATGGACAATCAGGAGAAGTTTTATAGACCCCCTCTAGCAGTATCCCAATACACCTTTCCCACTTTTGCCTATGTCCATCCACTAAAACGGAAAGACAAATTAGCTGCAACCGGTTCCCCCTCACTCCGGAAGAGCCCTGTTCCTCTTTCATCCGACAACCAATTCCCACCACCATTGGCACCCGTAAGCACCACCGGACCTGCACCCTTACCGAAGGTCCAATTTAAGTCCCCTCCGATACCACCCCGATCCAAACCTCACCCTTCTTCTCGGCTTTCGTCAGTCTCTTCCCGCGGAAACCCTATTTCCCCTCCCCGCACTCCAGTACCACAGAGGATCCCTTCCCTATTTGAAGCAACTCCGAATGACCCGATAAGATCGGCATCGCGAAGTACAGCCCCAGTTAGTAGTGGTATACGTTGCTTCAATTGCAAGCAGCTTGGGCATACCTATCGCGAGTGTCCTCATCCGTTAGGATATTTTTGTCGAGTCTGTGGATATCCGGGTAAGGACAGCAATAGTTGCTCTTGCTGCGTGCGGAAGCGGTCGGGAAACTATTAGAGGGGGGGGGGGGGGGGAGCCCAATCGGCCCTTCCGCGAAGAAATAGTCCGAATTTGCGAAACCCATTGCAACCTTAGAAGGGATTCATAAGCTTGTCCTGTTAGAGCTCGATCCCCGTCCATTCTTAGGTATAGATTTACAAGGCACTCCCCTTTGCGCATTAGTTGATTCTGGAGCCACCCTGTCATTTTTAGGTTTAGACTGCATCCAATTGATTTCTCCTTTCCTTCGCGAATCCGATGAACAGGTCCGAGTAGCTAACGGCGAGGCAGTTCGGTTAAATGGCATAGTATCCCTCTAATTATCATTAAATAATGAGACCCAGTCGATGGAATTTAGAGTTGCCCCGTTGAGTTACCAATGTGTATTAGAAATGGACTTCTTGCGTCTCTTCGATATCGAAGTCAATTATGGGCAAAAGAGTTGGAGAGCACGCAATGGTCCGTTCCACACATTTAGCGAAAATGAGTTTACTATTAAGGCACAGGCCATAAATAGTTTAGTCGGACTCCAGGAGGTTTCCGAACAGGCCCGCCCAAAAGTGCATTCCCTCCTTCAACGATTATGTCCTCAGAAACCATCTTCCGCCCTTAGCGTAACTAATTTAACCCAACATCGCATCGATACCCAAAATCATCCCCCAATTCGCCAGAAATTTCGAATTTTGTCCCCGTATATGTTGAAAATTTCGCAAGAATCCGTTGATGAGATGATTAAAGAAGATGTGATAGAGCCCTCCAATAGCCCGTGGATGTCCAACCCCGTGATTGTCCGTAACTCAAATGGTAAATTTCGGTTTTGTGTAGATTTTCGTGATGTTAACAAAATAACCCTTAAGGATGCATACCCCCTCCCCTATATGGATCGAATTTTAGCCGACTTGAGTCGTGCTGCTTGCATAACTCAACTAGATTTAAGTCAAGCTTATTTTCAAGTCCCAGTAGAAGTTTCAAGCCGCCCTATCACTGCTTTTGCTGTACCCGGTCGTGGACTTTTTCAATTCAAAAGAATGCCCTTTGACCAATGCCCCTGCCACTTTCCAACGACTAATGGACCGCCTCATTGATCCGGCGTGGGAACCCCACGTTTTTGCGTATTTAGACGACATTATTATTGCTACGGACACTGAGGTTGACCACTTGAAATATCTCGAATTAGTTTTAACCCGATTGCGTGAGGCCCGTTTAGAATTAAATCTCGAGAAAAGTAACTTTTTTAGTACCGAAGTCAAATATTTAGGCTTTTTATTAAATAAGAATGGTCTTAAAGCCGAGCCCGATAAAATATCCCCTCTATTAGAGTTTCCACCTCCCCAGAATATTAAGCAGCTCCGCCGATTCTTAGGAAAGGTGGGCTGGTATTCGCGTTTCCTCCCTGACTTTTCTCGCGATAGAGTTCCCCTAACCCAATTGCTAACTAAAAGCACCCCCTGGCATTGGGGAGTAGACCAACAAAAGGCATTTGATTCTCTTCGATTTGCCCTCATCCGTACCCCAGTATTAGCACGTCCTGATTTTTGGAAATCCCTTCACGGTCCAAACAGATGCCAGCGACTACGCGATTGGTGCCGTTCTGACCCAGCAAATAGTGGGCGAAGAACATCCCATTCATTTTGCCAGTCGTGTATTAACGAAGGCAGAAATGTCTGGCGGTGATTTGGGCCGTGAAAAAATTTCGTCCTTACATTGAAGGCACCCATGTGAAGGTAATAACCGATCACAGTAGCCTTCAATGGTTGCGGAATTTACGTGATCCCACCGGTAGGTTAGCTCGATGGTCCCTTGCCCTCCAATCGTATGACCTTGATATAACACACCGTAAAGGTTCCCTCCATGTAGTTCCAGATGCCCTCTCACGTATGTATGAGAGTACCGATCAAGCTCTTTGTGCCCTTGGAGATTCACAAGACCCTTGGTACTTACAGAAAATGCTAAATATTCGCGATTTCCCAAAAAAATATCCCAATTGGAAAATAATAGAGGATAAAATTTATTACCCTAAGCCCCATCCTATAATAGAGCCAGCCCTTACCGATTTAGATTCTTGGAAATTAGTTCTCCCCTTTGAGTCCCGATTGCGTGCCTTAGCGATGTCCATAATTGTCCACAAGTCGGTCATTTAGGAATCGATAAAACCTACCATCGTCTTATACAGGATTTCTTCTGGCCCGGTATTTTTCAGGATGTGTCCCGTTATGTATCTCGTTGTTCGGATTGTCAGAGACATAAAGTCTCGCAACAACCTCCGGCAGGGATAATGCGAGAAAGGACCACATATGGTCCATGGACGACTGTGAGTTCTGACGTAATGGGTCCCTTTCCCCCCAGTAAGCGACAAAATCGTTTCGTCGTTGTCTTTCAGGATATGTTTACTAAGTACGTAGAGATTAAACCCCTTCGATCTGCAACTGCCGAAGCCATTATGACCACTTTTGATAATTTAATAGTTAATAGATGGGGTTGCCCGACATATTTCCTGTCAGACAACGCGAAACAATACGATAATCGATATATTCAGAACCATTTGCGTGAACTTAATATTACTCCCAAACCGATCCCTCCTTACCATGCCCAAGCCAACCCCGTAGAACGTGTGAACCCTACCCTAAAAACGATGATCAGTACTTTCGTTTCAGCAGATCATTGTGACTGGGATGCATACTTACCTGAATTTTGTTTTGCTCTTAATACTTCAGTTCAAGCCTCCACCCGTATGACTCCCGCATTTTTAAATTTTGGCCGCAATCCCCGTCCTGTTAAAATCCTTCGCGTTAACTCGAACCATACTACTTCTACCCTTTCCACCGATCTTACTGTTTGGCCTGAAAGAATGAAAAGGTTACCCCTAATTCACGATTGGGTACATAAAATTCTTGAACAAACTTCTAAACACCAAGCCCAATATTACAACCAATCCCGTCGCGATATACAGTTTCAGGTAGGCGACTTAGTGATGCGTCGCATCAGGTTTTTATCCTCTGGTCCCCAAAACTTCGCCGCGAAACTTGCACCTAAATTTAGTGGCCCGCATAAAATAGTAAAAGTCCTGTCGCCCCTAGTGTATGAAATTGAAGATCCGGGTAGCCGCCGGAACCCGCGGGCACACATAAAAGACCTTAAATCCTATTACCCGGTAGATAATCAGGATAACTCCCTACCTATCAGACCCAATCCCATTCTTCCAAGCCCCCAAGTCTCTCACCCTATATTTCCCAACCCTAATGACGAGGAAATTGAAATGGATGTTTCCCGTAGGATGACCCGCTCTAATAGAGAACGACCCCCTAGCATTCCAGAAAAATTCCCAGGAATAAGGAAACCGCGTCGCCCTAGAGGAAGGCCTAGAAAACCATCCCCTCCAGTGGTTTGTGAACCGGTTTCCCAACAGCGAAGTGTCGGTCGACCGCGGAAAACTCCCGGAAGTAACCGCCGGATTGAACCGTCACCGGAATTGGAAACGCGTCGCCCGGGTTTACGACCGCGAAAACTGCGATCGCACTGACATCTGCAACATTTTGTATTAATTTTATATTTCTTATTTTAATTGATTATGTTTAATTGTAATATATAATGTTTAGTTTTTGTTCTCTCTTTCCTTACAGTAAAAGAATGTCCCATAAAGGATTGGCTCGTTCCCTATCAGCTGAGCTACGCAACGAGAGGCCAGAAAAGGGACACATGCCACCTCGTTCCTTTTCTTGACTTTCATTAGTATTGCGGAAACTCACTCCTCCTCCAGTACCGCCTATGGATTGCCGTAAATATTTTCCTCCTCTTCCTGTCCCACAAGTCCATGCCCTAACTGATTCAGATCCTTTCCCTACTTTCCCTACCCCAACACTCTCCATTCACTCATCAAGGCCAATAGGTACACTTCCGACAACCTTCCAATTACCCTCATCTGCTAACATCTCATCCATAATGATCATCAATGGGATTTTAACCATTCCCCTTCGCACACTGGCTTAAAACCCTTTGTTCTGGGTTCCAACCCGGATAACACCAATTCTTCCGCGGAAATGGCGAGTATCTTGCGAAGGCCTAACGTTACTCCACCATTGGCCATCGAAGGAATTTCCAGTACTCCTCGCTCTAATACTCTTCCTCATTTCCTCCCTTCAACTCCTTCGTCACGGCTCCCATTGCATCACCCTCCTATCGCTTTTCCTCATTCAGTTACCTCTACAACAAGTCCACGCCCTCGTTTTTCATTCTCCTCTCAAACACCACCCCCATTAATGTCCATTAATATTTCGCCTCCTCCCCAATACACCACTTCTACATCAAGATCTATAACCCTTCAATCTTCTACCTCCAAAAACAGCCCACATGCCCTAATTTCTGTTCGTCACTCCCAACCTCCCTATCCTTCCTCCTCTTTTTCGTCTACATCACCCAATACTTCAAATCATTCTCTCCGACCGTCCAAGTCTAATCAACCCCTCCAAACATCCCATTTTTCGACTCCTCCCCCTCTAATGTCCCTCCAGGTTTTTGTCCCTCCCAAAAAACATATGTTTTCGCAGAGGGTGGAACGACGGTGTTGGGCGTGTGGACAGCGCCGCCATTATGCTAAGGATTGCCCAAATAAAAAAAGGGCCTCCCAGGCCTGTCGTTCTTCTCCACGATAATTGTTTTTATTTTATTTCCTTTCTTTATTTTCTCTATTTCTTTCACGTTTATTATTATTATTTTCTCCCAATTATATAGTTAAATTGCTCCCATAACTAAAGCTAGAGTTGGTCCTCCAAGATTGGCCCCTTTTAGATTGTCCCAAAAGTCCCTTCCACCTAGATTGTCCTGGAAGATTCAAGAAGATTTGCGTGAACCCTTTAGTATGTAATTTGCGTAGGTATATTTTAAGTTTTCATCTATACAAGAAGAGTATACTTCAAGATTCGCCGTCATGTAAATATTTGTAAAGCAAGAAATCTATTGGAAGTTGACCATCATCATGTACCCCTTGCGAAACTGCCGAAAGTACTATTATTGTCATTATATTATTTTTTTTTCTCTACCTTAGCTTCAATTTGTTTGACGCTTGTACTTTGTTCCCCAAAGTACTTCAGTTAGGCAGGGGTTTATGACGAGATATCGTCAATCCGACCCTTTCCTAAAGAAAAAGGAACATTTAAAAATTCCGTTAACTTCCGAATTATATTCTCTTCGCTAATATCGGCAATTATTGTAAGTATTTCGTCTTCCCTTCTCTAACACATAGCCTTGTCCTCTTTCAATTATAATCCTTTAATTTAATTATTAGCGTTGCACCTGTATCATTGTTTTCGTTCTATCTCTATCTTTTCCCTAGGTCGGTGCCGCTCGCACTCTCCTGTGACGTCACAGACGCACACATATGGCCATCCAAGTCGGTTCAGTGCCGGCGATAGTGGGGCAAATCGGCGAAGCATGGCTCGGCCTAGTGGGAGTGTATTGGTGTGCGTAGGTGCGTTGGTAATAGGTGTGGAGTCTCCCTCTTTCTCGCACAGGTACGTTTGTCCTTGTTGCAATTCGTCGACGGTCGTCGCTTCTCAGGGGTTGCCATTCGGCTCCAATACTCTCACCGATACTTGCACCCATGCCCAATTTGATTTTCGATTGATTACCATTAAATGAATTTTGCTCAGCCGTATTGTCCCTTAGATTCATTCCTCTGCTCCCCTATTTCTTTTCCCCGTGTGTCCTTTTACCACCTTGACTTGCCGATGTTTGTGAAGAGGGGAGTCATTTTGGGGGACGGCGTACGAGGTGTCGAGGAAATTGACACTTTGGAACATTCCTTGCGTTTCTTCGGATAGCTATCCACTAAAATTAAATTTTGCGAGTTTTTCCTATAATAAAAATATTAATTATAAATTTAATAGTGATTAAAAAATTGTTACAATATCGGGAGTGCACTCCGTTAGGAAAATTTAGTTTGGAATTACTTTTTTTTTGTAAGTAACAAAAATTGCATGATTTTTGTATATTCTTTTTGCGTTAATTTGCGATTCCCTTTTCCCTCCGTATTAACTTTTAATAATAATTCCGGTCATATTTAAAAGAAACTTCATTGTCGTGTCGAATATCGAACCCCTAATTGGGTAATCCTTTTTATCGTGCCCATTTCTTTTTAATTGTTATTATTTCTTAATTATATTGTAAATATATTGTTGATTATTAATTACAATTTCTTTTTTTGAGTAATTATTTCATAACCCGACCTAGAATATCCGTTATAAAATTAACATTGTTTATAAATATTTCTGCAAAATGCGCATAACTTTAACGTTATATTAAATTTCCTGCACAAAGTATACGTATTTTACAGAAATCGTCCTAAACAATGATTATTTAAAGAATGGTTCCGTCCAGAAATGTTTCAAAACGATATTTTCGATATTTCAAATAGTTTACAAATACTAGTGTATGCAAAATTTTAACTTTATAAAGAATTTTATGCACACGTTTTCAGAAATCGTTAGAAACAATGATTATTTAAACAATCATTCTGTCGCTAATTGTTTCAAAACGATATTTTCGATATTCTAAACAGTATTTTTGACGTGAATATTATAGGGTGACCGATAGCCAGACGTAAACACCCCCCACTCCTCCACCTTGAGGTAGGTCTGGCGCCAGACGGCACGCGCGCCTTGAGATAGGTCAGGGGTTAATGACCTCATAAATAGGTGATAATGGTTATTAATGGCCAATTAATGTCAAAACAAGCAATAAAAATGTCAATAAATGGCGTTAATAGGGTAATTAATGTCAAATAAATATTAATTTATGACCGTAAATAACGCCATGGCCGCCATGTGAGGTAGGTCAGTAGTCTGACGTAAACAAAAACGTACGGGCAACGTTTGGCACGACAATGAGGTAGGTCATGGTTCAGCGACCTGATACACCAGTGCTTCGTGGTTAATTGTTATATAAACAAATAATAAAGACGATAATAAATATCGATAATTGGGTAATTAAAGTCAGATGAGTGTTGATAATGATGATTATTTGATAGTTTGCGATTAAACAAATAATACAGACGGTAATAAATAGCGATAATGACCTTAAGATAATCATATAGATACGTGGGTCTCTTTGGCGAAGAGTTGAGGTAGATCAGGGTTCAACTACCTTCCAGCGTTTTTGTTTTGATGAATAAACGGTAGAGTCCACACCCCACTTCCTCCTTATTGTGTAATATTATTTACCTACACAACGCTCCACTGACCTTTATATATATAAATACATGTTGCGCGCGTGTCACTCCTCTTGCAGGTCGAAACGAGAGTCTGTAATTTCCTACGGTGTTGAAACGCACATGTGACGCATGTTCGAGTGACGCAGTTTTCTAGGAAAATCTTAAAGACGATGGGAGATAAGATTCAAGAAGTAACCTAGAAATTATATTATACAAAATAATATAAAATTACAAACTAGAATAACGAATGTCGAAAATGTATGAGGTCTTTTTAATTAGTAAATATACGAAGGACAAGGATAAAATAAGAAAACATTGTATTTGTTAAAAAACACGTTTTAATCAAACATAGTATATTTTAAGCGTACACGATTGGTTACATTTGTTATTATATTGACCGCCATAATTAAACGAGTAATTGATACATGCATCATTTTTTTTATTTCTAGAATATCTATATTTTCTTAAAAATTATTCTTACCACTTGCTCACGACGTAAACGTTTTTTCTAGTGTCAGTAGCGAAATTCTGATGAAAATCATATAAGCTATAACCGTTAGACATATTATATAAAAACAGAAGGCAATATTGGCCGCACACAGAAGATGTAAAGCTCTGAAGACACTTGTCGCTCCAACGGATTGTCTTACAATTGCGTCGGAGGCGGAGAATGTGATGCTTGATGAATGGTGGTGATGCATAGCTGACAAAGAGGCTCCCATTGGAAAATTCCTCAACGTAGAATGCTACCCAGTGTGAACCTGGTTTCGTTTTATCGTCCGTGTTAACGATTAGTACCGCAGGTTTCGTCCACACCAGAGGAATCAGATCTACCGGATACACGCCTTTCGTATGCCCTTGGATATATTGAAGGAATCGTAACAGATGTTTCGAATTTATTGGCGATTTTGTTAGGCGCCTCCGAACTGCAATCTTCGGCGAACTAGTTTCTGTAGAAACACACAATAACGATGACGACGAGACTGAATACGGCAAACTCCAATGTTGACTTTTATTGTTGTCTATGTTGTTGTTGTTGTTGTTGCTGTTGTCGTCAGAAGCGGATTTTTGCGAAATCAGCCACTCTCGCAAATTTACAGCATAATTGAGAGCGCACGTCTATTTATCAGAGACTCTGAGTCCATGATAGATACAGACCGTTTCATTCGATCGAATTTCGGCGAACTTTGTGAATAGTCTCATAATAATTTTCTCCAGAAATTTTTTTTTTTTTATATCCACGTACGTAAATATGACTCGCATATCGCGTGATTTCTTGAAGTGAGTGAAATACTTTACACGCGTCTGATTCACCGTCAAACGACTCGATCCTGTGATGATGCTCGGAGAGATACAAATTTGTCTTTCGCGAATTGTCAGGTAATTCGGAGAAATTATCGTTCGATCGTAGAATCCAGTGACCAATGTAGTTTTTCTCGATGCAAACAGCAGCAATCTCTTTTGGAATTAAATTATGCCTTTTATTTAAAAAACCTTGAACGTCGACGATAAACTCCATACTTGTACCGTTATACTCAACTGGGATCGTGTAACTAATGTCAGATTTCCTTCGGTTTCAGCCTTTTAAACGATACAGTGTCCCCTCTCTTTAAGAATTTAGGCATTATAATCAGTTATAATCTGACGTGAAGAGTAAATTTCTAAAACATTAGCGTATTCTGCGTTACGGTATTTTCAAGAGCGGCATCGAAGCGTACCTCTATACGTAAGCAACCGCTCTTTACGAGGTTCCAATGAGTAGCGCAACTTGCAGAAAGATCAGACGTTAGATCGCAAACAAACAGACAATAGCCATTTGCAAATTCATCCCTGGAGATTTCGTTCCCCTCGTTCATAAAATGAATACATGCACCTGAAAACAGTGTGTGATGCGCTTCCACGAAAAGTTTTGCATTTGTTTTGAAATTTGGCTGTAGAGGTTTGCTAGTTATTTGTGTATTAACGTAGTGTTTGTGTATCAACGTAGAGCGATACAAAGTTTATACCGTAATTTTTAAAATTGAATGGATTAAGTCGACGATCGCCGTTAAAAGCTTTATTGTCGACAAACCCGATAACCACCCTTTTCGGTAACTGTCCTAGAATAACGTTATCAAGTGTATCACCCAGTATTCCACTATGCAATGCAAACGATTTTACTTCGACTCTCGTGAGAGGATACTTCGCTGTAGTATTTGACAAGGTTTTTGCATGTGCGAGAAGTATACCTGGGTTTATCTTGGCTCGACGTACTACTAATGTAATATCGTTGATATTGACTGAAAATGTTCCATCTACTGATTCGTCCATGAGAGTAAACGAATCTTTAGTGCGCACGAGTCGCAAGCGTATTTCGACTCCGTTTAACATGAATTTATCCTGATTGAAAATGTCGCAGTGCAAATGTCCAATGAGATCCACTGTCTGAGAATTTTCAGTATATTTTTTACGGTTAGCCAGTCCAACATTATGCGTACTTGATGGTAACGAATCCATATGATCCCCAGTGTCTTTATACCAAAGCGTCGAAGTCAAGTGCGAAGACTTTGCCGCTGGACCGTAATTCAATAATGTCTCAATGTACGATCTGTAGGCGTAGGTATTATTAGGTGGTGATACTAGTTTTTGGTTAAAGAAAACATCTACCTGTTTAAACATTGAATGCAAAAAGTTATTCGCAGGCGCGACTTTGGTGTTGTCTTCTGTATCGTTGGGGTGAATACGAGCTTTGAGACTAATCATAGTATGCGCAACGTCAATGTACTCTTCGCCATGACCGGGTACAACAAATTCTATCGGCGAGTCATCTGTTAACGAAGAAACGACATTTTAATGCACCCAGTGCGAGCTCTCGATCGTCGTTTGTGTCGGAGGTAAGGTGAAGAGGTCGAGCTCGGATTTCATGCACTCGCACGAGTGTGAATGGAGAAATGACATTATTTTTATTTTTATCTAAATATGTCGTTTGATTGGATATTACGCTTTCGTTTTCTACTCCTACACTTTACGATATTTTTCTTCTTTCTCTTCTGAGTTTTCTTCTTCCTCTTTACCGTCTTCTTCTTTTTCACTCGAGAACTATTTATCTTTCGTTTCGAAACACGCCCCGAATTAGTATTGCGTAATTTACTGGCGTTGCGTCGACGACGTCGCTGTGTGACATGCACTAACGTATTACCAGATGAATAATGAAAAGGATATATTTTTTATAAAATTTTACATCCCGAGCCAGACATCATTTTTTAAAGTTTCTCTCTTGCTTTACTTCTGAGGTTTTTGCCAGATTCTTTGACGCGATTTTTTAACGATTCCTTGAATGAAACCTTCTTCTCGCTAAAATCATGGAGAACATTTATTCCAGCACGTAAGGCCTCTTTACCAACTGCAGTCGCTCCTTTACCTAATAAGGATAATATACGTCTAAATAATTCTCCGAGAAAACTTCCGATTCCGTGACCGCGCTGATCCAGAGAGTCGACATAAACGTTTCGAATTTGTCGACCTTTACCCAACAAGTTTCCTCCATAACCACTACCAGCCTGTTCGTCGTAGTATGTGATGTAATTATTATTATTCAACATTGTACACCATTCAATATTGTCTTTTAAAGTGAAGAGTGACGGTCAACGTTCCGTATTCGAATGGTATTGGTACCCCTGCGTGGTCTCTTATATCTATTGTAATTTCGCGAAATCTTTTCGACAAAAGTGGAATGTAATTGGGTGGTGAAAAACGCCTTACCACAGTTTCACCGTAATTATAATTTTTGCGCCTTCATTAACGATTCGCAACGAAGTCACTTGCGAATCACCGACAATGTTTGGTTCGCAAATATCGGTGTAGACAAATAACTGATCGGGGATCGCACGGGATAAACTAGCAGAATAGTAACGGTGTATCCGATTTTTCTTATCAGTTTCCTCCCCCTCTTTACGAGTAATGTTCGCTATATCGGGAAGTCCGAGAATCCTATTTACCGAACTGTGAAAAAGAAAGTAATGTGATTTTTTACGATCTTTTTGCGTACAAAACGAAGAAACGTTGCCCCCGCGTGTATTTGCATAATTGAATTGTAAGTGTACTCCGTCTGAAAATTGGTCGTAAAATACTTTTAGACGATCGTTGATTCCGTCTACAAAATCATATACACTATTGTAATATGTAACCTTCGGAAATATTAACACTGGTTGTATCGATAACTTGCAGTCCATCGGCCCCAATCTCCAAACTTCCAAATATGAATTAATTATTATTACGTCTTATATGTACAACACTGTAAGGTACGTGAATTTCCGATAATCCCACTATCCAGTTCCCTGTTAATTCGATTTCCTTGGGAAGAACTGTCGTGAATCTTGTAATTGTATTATCGGGAAAATATTTCATTCTACTGTTGCTGGGAAAAACTAGAAAAAACTCATCCATTTGTGAGTGATGCATTTTTAAAGACTATTTAAACTACTAGCACAAGTTGAATTTTTCGGGATAACCGACCCAGCTAACAAAGTATTGTTTCTTCGCACCTTGACCTTTAGAGCGAATTACACGGTTAATTTTAAATTCTTGTTCTGTTCGGATTTTCGAGTCTGCCCCTAGTTCTTGCGGATAAAAATAGCCCTCAATCTCTTCGATCACAATCAAACGTTTCATTATTTCCATCCTGGAGAATATACGATAATTCCTCTTCCAAACTCGAAAGTGCTATCCCGGGTGTTTGTGCTGTTCTCTTATCGTCATTCGCACCGCGCACCTCACTTTCGGGAACTAATATCATTTTCTTTGCATACTCCATGCGCGAGAGAGTGCGCGACTGCATTGATAAGGAGAAACTGTTTTACCTGCTGAACCGGGTGTGCCCTATTGAGATGGCGCATGAGAAACGTTGAGTGGTTGTTCGGGCAATGGACACGTACATCTATTGTAAGTTAGGAATCGGTGTTTTGAAGCACGAGTGTCGGTACTCTTGTCGCGTCTCTTTCTTCTTCCTCGGAACGCTGGTAAGAGTACACGCAAGGATTAACACCTGCCATTGTGAAGCCGTCAGTCATCATCCGAATAAAGATCAAGATATTCCCGGAGAAGGCGAATTCCTGTCCGGCCGTTTTCTAGTCAACGTATCATCGATGAGTTGCTAGCAAAAAGAAAATAGAAAGTGCATTTTGCCGAGGAGTGCCCAGTGCAGGGCGAGAACGCAGCCACTACCTCGGCGTTGTTTGAGGTAAGCATCAGAACCTCTATTTTCAAAGAAATTGTTCGACTGTTGGTGTTGATCATTAACCGGCTATAATTTATTTCACAATCGCAATAACACCTCTGTTTCGGGACGAATATTTGAGGATCAGGCTGGATATTCTACGGTTTCATGTGGACATCGACAATGTTTTGGTCACTCCACGTAAAAACTGCTCCAACGACCGACAATTTTGATATAAATCATCTCTTTGTGTGAGCTGGTAGCCATCCACCATTCAGCTGAATAATCAACCTTGAATTAAGGGCCAAGATCATTATCAGATGACGACGAGAACAACGAACTCGAAACCCAGGATTTTAATGATCATTTTGTGAAAATTAGACTTTCTCTTTCTTGCTCAAAATTTCGCGTTACGACATATTGATCGGGCCATCGAGTTTATGTAAAAATTGACGAGATTATCAAGATGTTATTATAAATAAAATTAAAATAATTATAATTGACAAAAAATATTACACCATAAGGCAATATTTCTTAATTACTGCTGGTGCCGAGTAATTTCGAGAAAATAGCACTGATAACTGGTGCTAAAAGAATCGGTATCCAATTTCCACCTTTCTGTAAAAGAAGCCGTCTTTTCCGTTTCCACGTACAGCCTCCTCCAGTACTACCACCACCACCACCACCACCTCCACCGATCTGTCTAGACCTTCTTTTACCCCTTTTCTTCGCAGACAAGACGAGTGTGCGTAAAGTTTGTTTATGCTTTCGAAGTAAACTCTTCTCTCGTGATTTTAAAGAAATAACACCTCGCAGTACATTGAGCGCACACTCACAGATGTATTTGAGTTGAGTCTTTTTTCCAAAGGGTGAAAAACACGGAAGACTGCAGTATCCTTTTTGTGCAGGATTTCTATCTTTAAGATTTGTTGCGAGGAGATTATTTTTGTTATTTTTATGTTTTCCAATAATCGATACTGTCATCGCCGCGGTTAACCGGATACTGAACATAATAATCGCATGTGCGCTTTTTTTTCAAATCTTCTTCACTTTTGTTCATTTACGTTTCGGTACATATGCAACGTGCGGTTGTTCATCCGGGAATATACATGTACGAAATCTAAAATCATCCGGTGTGGTTTGTTTAAGATCTAAGAGAAGATAACCGTGCGGGCGATAAGTTGCAACTCTGTAAGCTACTTGAAGAAACTTTGAATTTTCCGGATATACTTGCCGTGCGAGATGCTGAATTTGAGCCCTATCACGAGGATTTTTAAACAAAACTAGGTAATTGGTATTAAGTGAAATGTCGCGCTGTCCACGACCCTGGTGAAAAATATTTTGCGTTATGAAAATTACACTCATATTTTTATGATGACTGCTTTTGGTAAAAAGGTCCATGATTGTATTACTCGACGATTCGCGCATAAAATCGTCGATTATAATGTCGTTGTCCTTTGAGTAATCGTCAGGGTTTGGTAAACCTTCTCGAAATTCGATCCCAAGTTGCGCAGCGGCAGCTACAATCATTTTATCACGATATTCAGCTTGTAATAATAATAGGGTGCACCGATAAATATACATAACGCGAAAACATTCATATAATCGCGCGCGCGCGCGCGCGCGC
Source organism: Trichopria drosophilae (assembly GCA_030407085.1). Taxonomy (NCBI): domain Eukaryota; kingdom Metazoa; phylum Arthropoda; class Insecta; order Hymenoptera; family Diapriidae; genus Trichopria; species Trichopria drosophilae. Next base: position 119,667,877 of record CM059583.1, read on the forward strand.
GCGCGAGAGAGAGAGAGAGAGAGAGAGAGAGAGAGAGAGAGAGAGAGAGAGAGAGAGAGAAAGAGAGAGAGAGTAGAATCATGTATCAAACGTTTGATATTAAAATACCTTATTTCATCTAGAAAAATTACCAGTTTTTGGAAATACTTCTAGAAAAGGGGAGAAGGCAATTATAAAGTGTGTAATTTACTTCTACCTCATAAATATTCACAATCTCCGAATAACTAAGTCAAGCACACGTGAGGGGGTAAAATTCGTTTTGTGGCAAAAGCGAGCTATTCCATCTGCTGCTTGCAATCATTTTTAAGTTTTCTCTGAACATTTCCACATTAGTTTTGTACATTATGTAAGAGAAAGGAAAGAAATACTATAAAGTACGTAAGTTATTGGAAACACATGAGATAGAAGGATTTCTCGTGAGTTTTGAGGAAAAGTGGCCTGTTTTCACTAGCGTTTTTGTAAGAATTTAAAAGTTTATGAGAGAAAAATATGTTTTTTAGTACAGCGACGAAATCATCATAGATATATAAAACTGGTGAGCGTAGTTACCAATTCTCACTTGTCTTTAGTTCGTGGGTTCGTTTAAAAAACAAAATGGAATGGCGTACAACGGGTTTAAGAAAAACAATTTGCCTAATGATATCGTTCATTGGTACAACCCATCCGACGATAATTGACCTGTTCGGGCTTCGATATGGTGCGAGTGCAAATCGGAAATCGTTTGAACGATTGTGACATGATTTCCACCAGATAATACGGTATGCTCTGACACAGAGATGCGGCTCACGGGGGATGTTCTGTTTTCGGGAGGGTACCGAACCAGTCGGCGCTTTCGAAGCATCCTGGATGAATGCCAAGCAGTTATACGTAAGTGAAATAATTTATATACAAATTAAGCAAATAGTATATCAAGGGCGAATCGAGAGCGATTGCAGCGGGGCGTCAACTTGCTCACTTCGCACCGTGCGGCAAGACTCGTTGCGATGGTTCTCGTTTCATTTCGTGCATTTTTATGTAAAAATTTCAAGCATTTATATGTTTTTTCTATTCTTTTACACAGATTTGGAGCGTTTGTGGGGTGACTCGCCATTTGTCAATACGAACGATCTTGGTTCGGATAACTCATCGCTTACAGCAGACGACGAATGCAGCTTCAGGACGGATGACCTGACGCAAGGTAACCTGAGGGGAGGAAATGCAACGTTTCGACAGCTCACCCTTCAAGACTTCATCCAACATGAGCCGGAGCAAAGGTGTATGACCTAGGTCAGCGAAATTAATAATGGTAAATTTAATATTGTCTTTTAAAGATTAATTTGATGATTAAAAATGTATTTAATATTTATTACGTTTTTTACATTTCTTTTTTAGATTATTATAAGTGACTGAGTCTGCATCTCGTGCAAAATGATACCGATTACGGTAACAAGATGCAGAGAGTTGGCAAGTGGCTTGCCTCCACTTATGAAAATTCGCAGGGTGAGATATACCCACCCGTCAGTATACCTCTGGTAATGAGCTATATCGACGCTACATGCTTCGATACATCAGAAGAGTAAAAAGTACAAGTTTTACTCTAAACTCGTCACATCTTACTAATTTTCTGATCACATAGTTCCAGCAGCATCAGCACTACTAGTTATGATACAGGTAGTATCGGGACTTACGAAGCTGATAATGAGGAAGAGGATAACGATGACGATAGGGAGGACAGCCAAAATAGTTACAACAACAACTACAATGTATCATATACTGCTGATGCTGATGACGACGAGAGAGAAGAAGAGAATAATCCGATTCCAGATAGAGGGTTATCGTCATCATCATCAACATCATCATCATCATCATCATCATCATCATCATCATCATCATCATCATCATCATCATCATCATCATCATCATCATCATCACCATCATCAATACAAGTAAACTGCATATCCTATATAATTCCGAACGTTTTTTATAAACGATTTCAACTATCGGGTTGCGAAATTCAGTTTCGGATAATACCATCTACATACAATGTTAACCCCGTCGTTTATTTAGAGGACGCGATAAATGACCTTTATAAAATCGTAATGGACCATATTCTTAATAATAAATTGGCTAGTCATTCCGACTTGATAGGGTTAACATTTAATTCCGATAAATTCTCAAAGCCTGCCGGTATGTCCTTTCGTACAATAACAAATTTTAACGCCGCGGACATATTCAATGTAATAAATTCCGTAGCGCAAAGCGCTTCCAATTTTAATCTAAATGACACTCTTCAAATCGAGGTACATGATGTACGTATTCGTCGTGGTCGCGGTAACAATAGTATTATTAGTGAAGCGGTTTTTCGAAGCAAATCAATCGTTACTATTAGCAATAGTGACAATATCTGTTTTGCAAGAGCGCTTGCAGTCGGTGAATGGTTTTTGCAAAAGAATGGAATTTCCGCCGATGAGTGGCGGAGAATATGAAAAAGGATTTGCAGCCACAATACCTTCCAATTAGAACAAGCATATACGCGAAGCTAACGTGCAAATTCCTGCAAGTGGATGTTCAACTCTCTAATTTCAGGAATTTATACGTTATTATAAAAATAAAAATATAGCACTCATAATATACGACAGTAACGGCAGTAGCGAGTCTGAGGATCTAATATTTGACAATAATTTGGTCGACGAGAATTCGATGTGTTCACCGGTGATACAATAAATATATTGTACCATGCAGAAGCGAATCACTTCTCAATGATTACAAATTTGATGTGGATGGTGGGGAAATATAAAAGATATTGTCATCATTGCAATAAGCGATATGCGCGACCAACTTCCCATCAGTGTCCACACACGTGAAACATGTGTTTTGCACAGTCCGCATGTGAAAAATCCGATAATTCGTTTCACTGTAATAGTTGCAATCGAAATTTTTATAATGCAGACTGTTTCCGTAGACATCGCGCTCCTGGATCTTATTCGAAATTAGGGAAAGAGCTGCGCACCATATGCGATTATATACAAATTTGTATGTATTGTCACAATTGCATAAATTCTACATATGGGCGTCATGTGTGCGGGCTTGGAAAATGCAGGCGCTGCAAAATTCAACACGATCTGAACCAGTATTGCTTCATGCAGAAAATTGTTACAAAAAAACAACCGTCAGCATCATTAGCCAATTCTTCTTCTTTTTCTGAAGCAGCAAAACAGTCATGTTAATAGTGTTAGTAGTAGTAATAGTAGTAGTAGTAGTATTAGTAGTAATAGTAGAAGTAAAATAATAAAGTCAAAAGATAGGAATCATCCTCGAATATTATTTATTTTTTACGATTTTGAAACTCGTCAAGACGAAGCGTATCGGGGTAAATATGCAATTTTTGTGGAATGCACGAATACGTATTTAAACATGACTCCGTTAAGGAATTGTTGGAAATTTCGAATCGTGAGAAATCTGCATTTTCTAAAATCATCGGTCTAGCGCATAACTCAAAAGGTTTTGATTCCCAGTTTCTTCTTCGGCATTTAGTCGATCGAGAAAAAGTCTTTAATAAAACGTGTAAGCCAAACGTCATCTTGAACGGTAAAAGTATTATAAAAATTGAATTTCAAAATACAATATTCATAGATAGTTGAAATTCTTTTCAAATGAAATTAAGTGCTTTACCGAAAGCGTTTGGTCTTTCCACAGTAGCGAAAAAGGGGTACTTCCCACATCTTTTTAAAACATTAAAAAATAAAGCTTACGTAGGCCCGTTTCCCTATGCTAAGTTTTATGCGCCCGAACAAATGTCGCCTGACGAAAGGGACAACTTTTATAAGTGGTACAACACGTGTGCTGGCGAGGTGACGTATTCGACTTGAAACGCGATATAGAAACGTACTGTAAGACGGATGTAGATATTTTGCATAGAGCGTGTGTTGCTTTCCGCAAAATATTTATCCAGAAGAGTAACGTTTATCCCTTTAGTGAAGCCGTAACCATTGCGTCCGCGTGTTCTCGAGTATATCGAAAAAATTTTTTGAAACTAAACACAATCGAAGGTTGCGATAGAGTGGCTTCTTTGGTGTGAGAAGTTATACGGTCGTGAAATTGTGCATGCAGGTTGTGCTCGTGAATATCGTCTACCCGAGGGTCCACTGGTAGATGGCTATTTAGAACCAGACGGTAACGATATATCTGAAACCACAAAGGGATGCGTATTTCAATTCCATGGTTGTTTTTATCACGGTTGTCGATGGTGTTTCTCAGAGTTGAGAGACTAAACAAATTTCGCTACAGGCGAAAGTTTTAACAAAGTGTACGCAAATACGCAATCCATATCGCGTTTAATTCGGTCAACTCATCACACTCATCGAAAATGGGAGTGTGATTTCAACCATGAAAAACGAACAGATGCGGAACTTGCTGCTTATGTCAATAACCATCCTATGGCAAAGTACAAAATCTTAGATCCGCGAGACGCATTTTTTGGCGGACGGGCAGGTAATACGGCAAGGTACTATACCGTAAAAAATGACGAAAAAATCAAATACGTAGATGTCTGTTCACTGTATCCTTACATTTGTAAAACCGGTCGTTTTCCAGTAGGCCATCCTACCGTTTATGTCCGACAGGAATGCGCGACAATCACGAGTCTGCAAGAGCCTATCAGTTTAGACGGAGTCGAAGGATTTGTTATGTGTAGAACACTACCACCCAGAAATCTTTATCATGCAGTTCTTCCGGTAAAGATGAATTCTCGATTGTTGTTCCCCCTTTGTAGAAGCTGCTGCGAGAATGAATCGCAAACCGACTGCACATACGATACTGAAACCGACCGAATATTGACAGGGTGGTGGGCAGCCGACGTGTTAAAAAAAGCCATTCAAAAAAGATACCGCGTTTGTGAAATATTAGAAATTTGGAAGTACAAAATAACACAGTATAATCCACAAACACAAGAAGGAGGCCTATTTAAAGATTACATCGATACATTTTTAAAAATCAAACAGGAAGCAAGCGGATGGCCGGTAGAGTGTATAGACGAAACGTCAAAAAACTTGTACATAGAATCCTATGAACGGGCTGAAGGAATAAAACTAGACAAAAATAATATTTTAAAAAACCCGGGGTTACGTTCGGTCGTCAAGTTATGCTTAAATTCATTTTTGGGGGAAATTTGGTCAGCGCGAAAATTTGAAGCGAACCGAGATCATTACTACTCGAGAAGAGTTACTCGACATTTTTCAGATGTTACGAAAGAGGTCACGCGTATTCTCCCCGTTAACGAAAAGTCTTGTTTCTAAATTGGGTTGACAGGCTTGAAACATCGTCATCGTCAAACTGCACAAACGTCGTGTTAGTAGACATATCTCGGGAGGTCCTAAATTTTATGCTTATCGCGTACAAACTAATAACGGGAAATACTCCGATACGTGCAAGGTCAAGGAGATTTCGTTAAATTACGAAAATGAAAATAAAATCAATTTCGACTCGATTTATCAGCTAATTATAGCAAACGATACTTATACTAGCACTGCTACTACTACTACTACTACTGCTACTGCACCACAAAAAATAAAAATTCGATTCAGTGCGATACGGCGAACCGAAATTCACGAAGTTGTAACGCGTAAAGAAGAAAAACCATGTAAAATAGTTTAAAAAAAAGGCGTCTCATTTCGACTAGATATTCGCTTCCTTTTGGATACGAAGCATAAAGTGTAACAAAGCTGTAAAAATGTAAATTTTTGTAAAAAACAATAGTTTACTCGTTACTTAAGAAAAATGAGGAATGTTAGCGAAATTGTTTTTGATATTCCATTTATTAATGATAATAATAAAAATAAAAATAATTAGGGGCCCAAAGGGAATGATGCGTAACACAATGCGGATATGCAAAAAGCTGCATCTTAGCCTATCTTTCCAAATGGCCTACTCTTACCTCCACGTATGCTTATTAAAGCCGGTTGGCCCTGGACTCTTAGCAACCTTGCCAGAGATTGGGTAACCAACCCCAGTGGATGGCGAGGTAAGAGACAAACGAGAGAGGCATAACAACGGGGAGTAGGGCTAACCACCCTACTCCCTGTATTTGCGGTTACTAGGAATAGAACGCGCAGGGCTCCTGACCATCGGGCTGCTTCGGATGCAGCCCAGTTCCGAGGTGGAGGGGCCGAAACGGGTGTCCCGGGACAACAACTATTTCATTCCCACGGACGATTTCAGTGGACGGAGGATCTCAGGCAATATCTAATGCGCTGCTTCGAGGAGAGCTGTCCGCAACAGAGAGGCTACATGGCACGAATGCATAGTCGGTTTGCAGTAATGCATCCCGAACTGGCAGATCGCTTTTCTCAACAACAACTGAGAGATTATGTGGCCTATCTGAGGCGGATAGGTTTCGTTGTTCCCAGCGGTCAACCGGTACCGGATGTGCGGGCAATAACAACTGAGCCCGTGCGCGGTGCTGGGAGAGATGCTCCATATTATGAAAGCACGACACTCGTGTTTAGGTAACATTTGACAACGAAAGTTTTGCCTAAGCAACGAGAAATAGAAAGAGCAAATAGCCTACTTCTGGATGAACAAACTGAAGTTGCTCAATATCAAGCAACGTTTGGCAGATAAAATGCAACATTTTGGTCGAATCCTTCCAGCCTCTTCAAACATTGTATCACAGCCTCACGCGAGTTTCCGTCGATGGCCTCGGTTGAGGAATTCTGGGGGAGCATCTACGAGAAAATATCGGGGCTTAATGCAGACACTCCAGGTATTGAAATCTTTATCGAGTTGTGTGATGAACTCGCACAAGAAGGTGAAGATTGCCCATACGTCAGTGCATTAGAGGTGAATAATGCCATCAAAAGAGCGAGGAATTCCTCCTCGCCGCGCTGGGATGGGATTAACAACTATTGGTGGAAGAAGTTCTCTTCTGTCCATCAACACCTAGCCCGAATATTCACCTCTTCTATAAATGGAGACCAACCCATTCCGCACTGGCTGGTGGAGGGCCGAACGACACTGATCCCAAAATCGGGAGACTTGTCCAATCCGAGAAACCATAGACCGATCACGTGCCTCAAAATGTTATACAAATTTTTCACCAACATCTTGAACGAACGTATTGAGAAATCCGTGAAACCGGTGTGGCAACGGATAGTAGAACAACGAGGCTGCAAAATGGGTATGTCCGGCTGCAAGGACAACTTGCTTATCGACAGGTGTGTTTGTCAGGACGCAGTCCAGTACAAGCGTAACCTGTCGATAGCCTGGCTGAATTACATGAAGGCGTATGACGTAACATCGCACGAGCTTTTAAGCTTGTTGCTCAAACGCCTCCATGTCCACCCAAACATAGTGAGAATTGTAGAAGACCTGATGCCTCTTTGGAAAACACGCTTTGTCACGACATCGGGCAAGCGTCGAACCATGTCTAGACTGGTTCAATTCCAAAGAGGTGTCTATCAGGGAGATTCTCTGAGTCCTCTGCTTTTCTGCATCTCACTATTGCCTCTATCCGTTGCTCTCCGGAAATCTCAAGGGTACATGTGTGGACCGCTTGGTGAACGTGTACATAAGATCACCCATCTTTTCTATATGGACGATCTTAAATTATACGCATCAGGCGAGGATCAATTTCGTCGATCTTTGAACATCGCCCTTACATACTCGAGAGATATCGGCATGGAATTCGGATTGGACAAGTGTGCAGTCGTTCATTTGCACAGAGGAAGGTCAGGCTCTCATAACAACGATATGGAGCTCGTCAACGTAAATGTCATCCGCCACCTTAGCGCCGAAGAAGCCTACACATACCTGGGCGTACCTCAAATGCATGTCCAGGATGTGCAGGCTCCTAAAACCACCATCATTAAGAAATACCGGCGCATTTTCCGTCTGATCTGGTCATCAGAATTGACCGGGAGAAATAAGGTGGCAGCTACGAATATGTTGGCCGCATCACCAGTGCTCTATTCATTTGGAGCACTGAAGTAGAACGTTGACGAGCTAAGGGATCTTGATCGAAGCACGCGGAAGATGATTTGTATACAACGCAGTTTGCATCCAAGATCTTCCGTGGAACGACTGTCTTTGCCCCGAAATATGGGAGGTCGTGGCCTTTTAAGCCTGGAGTGTATGCATGACCGATTGGTCCTCGAGACAGCTTGCGACGTGATTAATCGAACGGAGGATCCCCTGATGATGTTAGTTCATCAGCATGAAATTCAGGGGAAGGAGGCGTTTTTGTACAACTCGGCGGAACGAGCGGCGCGAAACCTTGGTCTGGTTTTCAACGTGGGACGAGGTGGTGCACAGGTAGCTGAATCAGTCATCAATCTGTGCCCAGTGCGTCTCAGGGCTCACATACGGAAGGAACAACTCTATACGTTGGAGTGAAGGCATATCGACAAGCCATTGCATGGACAACTCTTTCGAAATGTCCAACAACTGGGCTTGTCGGCAGAGATGACCTCGTTTTTAAGATCAGCCGGCTTGAAGTCCGAGACCGTGGGTTTTATCTTCGCACGCCAGGATGGGGTCATCAATACCTTAGTGTATCGCCAGAACGTCTTACACCAGGCGGTATAGAGTACGCTTTGTAGATTGTGTAGATGTCATGCTGAGACACTAATGCATCTTTTGGCAGCATGCATCGAGGCATATGCAGTTTTAGCATACATCGAACGTCACAATGCGGCTCTTCGAGTGCTGTATTACCATCTTCGCAGCACTTATGGTATTGATGCAACCCCAGTTTTGCCGTACGTCCCAACTGATATTGAATCCGTAGTCGGGAATGAGTCGTGCCGAATATACTGGAATTACTCATTCCCGACGAGCAGGCAAATATCAGCCAATAAGCCTGACATCGTCTTTGTTGACTTCGATGACAAATCAATCTTCGTCATCGAGTTCTCTGGACCAGCAGAGACAAATATAGTCAGCAAAGAGGACCAAAAATGGATGAAATATCACGAACTCCTGTTCGAAATGCGCAAGCTGTATCGAGGATTCAAAATCAAGCTGGTTGTGCTGATAATTGGAGTGCTGGGAGGAATGAGACCAACTTTCCTCGAAAACATCAAAAACATTCGGGCCTGCCGAGAACATGCAAATTCTATCGGAGGCCGAATGCAGAAAGCAGTGCTGCTGGGATCTCTCCGTCTACTGAGGTCACACGAGATCCTGTAACCACTTACCCAATGGTAGAGGGAGTTGTTACAGTTGCAAAAGAAATGGCCCGGTGCAGTCTGCAGCGAAGGATATGGATATCGGAGCCTCTTTTCTGTTGCAGACTGCACACGTGGATTATGGAGGGCCAACAATAAAATTATGCCTTTTGTGTAATTATTAATTTAAGACAACAAGGTAAACACATAGTATTACGTAATCTCTTCAATCGCTTTTCATCCCATTCGAAGTTCATAGGAAGACATCGTATCTCCTCTTTCGTATTTTGAATGATTTCCAAGTAAAACATAATACTACATGGCCTACCTCAACTATATTATTTGTTTACACATAAATTATTCTAGCTTACTTCTAGAACCTTATCTCCCCCACGTTTTCAAGATTGTCCTAGAAAACCGGGTCTCTCGAATATAAGTCACATGTGCATTCCAACGACGGCGTAAGAAATTTTAGTTTCTTGTTTCGACCTGCAAGTGGAGTGACACGTGCGCAACATGTATACATGTAAAGGTCAATGGAGTGTTGTGTAGGTAAATATTAATACACAATACGGAGGAAGTGGGATGTCTGTTCTACCGTTTATTCATCATATGAAAGAACGAACTGATACATAAACGTTGAAAGGTTGTTGAACCGTGATCTACCTCAACTTTTTGCCAAAGGGACCCACGTACCTATATGTTTATCGCAAGTTTATTATCGTTATTTATTACCGGCTTATTATTTGTTTATACGCAAACTATCAATTAATCATCATTATCAACACTCATCTGACTTTAATTACCCAATTATCGATATTTATTATTTGTTTTTATAACCATTAACAACGAAGCATTCGTGTATCAGGTCGCTGAACCACGACCTACCTCACTGTCGTGCCAACGGTTGCCCATACGTTTTTGTTTACGTCAGACTACTGACCTACCTCACACGGCGGCCATGGCGTTATTTACGGTCATAAATTAATATTTATTTGACATTAATTACCCTATTAACATTGTTTATTGACATTTTTATTGCTTGTTTTGACATTAATTGGCCATTAATAACCATTATCACCTATTTATGAGGTGAATAACCCCTGACCTATCTCAAGGTACGCGTGCCGTCTGGCGCCAGACCTACCTCAAGGAGGAGGAGTGGGGGGTGTTTACGTCTGGCTATCGGTCACCCTATGCTACTGACGTGTCTGTCATGGTGTAAAAATTTTAACTTTTCAAAAAATTTCCTGCACAAGTTATAAGTAATATTTATAAAGAATGGTTATTTATACAATGGTTCCGTCGCGAATTGTTTCAAAACGATTATTTCGATATTTCAAACATTATTTATAAAAGTTATAAAAAATTTCCAGCACAAGTTATACGCATTTTACAGCAATCGCTATAAACAATGATTATCTAAACAATGGGTCCGTTGCGAATGATTTCAAGACGATATTTTCGATATTTCAAAAAGTATTTTTGAAGTGTATGCAAAATTTTCACTTTATAAAGAATTTCCTGCACGGGGCATCAACAATTATTATTTAAATAATGGTTTCAATACAATATTTTCGCTATTTAAAACAGTATTTTTCTTGTATATGCATAATTTTAGCTTTATAAAGAATTTGCCGCACAAGTTATGCGCATTGTACTGCAATGGTTATAAACAATGATTATTTAAATAATGGTTCCGTCGCGAATTATTTCAAAACGATTCTTTTGCTATTTCAAACCGTATTTTTGTCGTGTATGCAAAATTTCAACTTTATAAAGAATTTTCTGCACAAGTTATACGCAGTTTACTGCAGTCGTTATAAACATTGATAATTGAAATAATGATTCTCTCGCGAATAGGCCGCGCGGCGTACGACTATTGCTCGTGAATTAAACTAGCGTTTTTGATTATTTTTGCACGATGAAAAAGCGAAGATTATATATTGAATTTAAACTAACATACATTTAACACACTGAATTATTTAGATTTTAGCCCATTCACGAATTTGCTTTTTATTTTGCCATAAGAAATTTCGGAGCTTATTGGCATCATTATTAAACGAATGAAACAATAAAAGTGCAAATCGCATTTCTACTATCCATTGCTGAATTAAAAAAATATTTTACATAATGATTCATTCGTTAATTGTAGTGTTTTCGAAAGGAATAAATTATATTCCACTTTTTGGTAAGTATTGAATTAACCTACACATAAATGAAGATAATGTGTTTCATTGTGAATTTTTCATTACTTATTCTCGCTTTAGATCTACAAAAATTTCACTAGCCTTTTTGATTATTTTTGAACGATGAAAAAAGGAATTATTAATGTTACTATTTAAGTTATACTAGCATTATTTTTTACTGTTTGCCGAGATCAGCTTGTTATTGCATTGCATCATCATTGCCAACATTGGTTAATTAAAGTTTTGTTTTTACCGAATGTTCGAAATTTTTTATGATTTTAACCCCATCCGCAAGCGTCATTCGAATAAAAACATCTAACTGTTTCGAAACATCCTTCCCAGTAATATCGACTTGAGTTTTCAACCGTCACCGTACCACGTGTTCGCTGTGCAGAAGCTGTCATTCACATGTTCACCAATTGTCTCGTTGGGGAGGATGCCCCTGAAATAAATAAAGTTTAAAATTCAATTTACAAAGGAACCATACTTTGCTGAAAAATCATTTTTGCGCCATCGGCTACAAAAAAAACAAATTTCATCATGGTATATGTCTCATGAGCTATTGCAACAACACCATATAAAAATGTTTAATTTGAAAATGTGCAGAAATGTCTACATTTTGTACTGGTGTTAATGATATAAATAAAATATTATTGTTTATAATAAATTTTCAAGATTATTTTGTTGTAACTCAATTTTCGCTCGATATGCCGTATCTTGTTTCTTCTTGTGAGATAAACAAAAGCTGTTCGCAAAGGTGTTTTTTTTAACTTTGGAAAGTTTCAGTTTGTCATTTTTGAAACTGGCTTTGTAATATAAAAGATACCGAGTGTATGAGTGTCCGTGCGCCATGCCACTGGCCGGGCCGTCCGTATATATCAGCCGCCCGGCTGTATAAAACGACCTTTCCCCCTTTTCAGGCTTGGTGGTAAGTATATAGGTATACCCCGATGTTTTTTCTACATATTTTTATTTGGGTTATTACTTGGAAAATGAAAGAGGGGTTTGTTTAAAAACACGCACATCGTTCATTTATATAGAACTTTTTTCCCAAGTGTTATCAGTCTTTAGGTTACTTTGGCACTGAGCACATCACTTTTTAGATATTTTATCCGAAAGACAATTCGATCATTTATATACAAAAGTAATGATTGCGGGTGCTAAATTATCAACTTTTCTTGACTAGTACAATACAGAATACAAAAACTCATGATGCGCTTTGTAGGATCGATGACATTTTGTGGCATCTGAATGTATCAGAAAAAATATTTGAAAGAACTTGAATGTCGAATATCTAAACTTCGGATTCATGAGTTCATGCCCGGAATCAAAACAAATCACACCATCACCGTCGCATGCGCTTTTACCATGCGAAGTTCCATGTAAATGCCACTTAGCTTCTATTTTGAAATCTGCATAATGATGAGCTAAATTTATGAAATTATATTTATTTTTATTCTTTTTATGCCGCCCCATCAGATACTTATATAATTTTCTTAATATTTGGTTGATGTATTTTCAAATATTCAACCAGTTTCGACTGAAATAAGTACACGGAATTTGTCTCGTGTTTTGAATATTCTGATATCGATACCAAGCTTTTCTATTTAATCATATTATTTGCGCCATTTTCTTTTGTATAAATTACGAATAGATAGATTGCAACTTGATTCTGAGACCAGTGATGACTTTGAATTTCATCGTGTATTTTCAATGAATAATTTTCAGAGAAATAACCCACTACCATCACTTCATCCGAGTGTCGATTTTCTTTTTTCATTTTTATAAAATTGCTTTGTGTCCGGAATACGAAATAATGAATCTGAAGTTTAGATATTCGAGATTCAAGTTCTTTCAAATATTTTTCTCTGATGTATTCACATTCTACAAAATCCCATCGATTATTCAGACCCTCCCATTCCTTGAATATATACAAGCCTGTTATCATTGTTTCTATCAAAAATATTTTCCAATTGATTATATACTTTTATAAATCCCGGACATTGTTGACATTTTCTAAAGTCGCATTCAATCCGTAGTACATTCAGGCATCGTGAGTTTTTAATATATCTTGATACGTGATGGGATGAAAATGGGATATCATGAAGGTTGCGGGTTAGCGACGGATCTAGTACTGGCGAAAGGCACAAATAACTTACTCACAATAATCCAGATTGCACGATTTTATTGCACAAGGATGGTTACAGGTGCACTGCGAACGTGCACGTCTCTCTAGATCGCTTGGCGCAAACATCTACAACGCCGAACCGTTGAAGCCGATCAAAATGGTTAGGAAACGGATGAAGACCAGGCGCGATATACAATATTGGACCGGACTTGTGATACCGACTTATAGAAATTTTAGATTTTGGCGACTCGTACTTTTGCGATGCGAAGATTAGGACGCTCTGATCGGAACTAACTAACGCATAACGTGGCAATACTAAATTCATCAAATTCGATGAGTCATTGAAAAAGGGGGGGGGCGCCCTTAGCGGCTATTAACGTTATCAAACTAGATGCCCTTTTTCGCGCATTACAAACGGAGCAATTAAATGTACATACCAGGTTGATTACGTGCAACCTACAAGGCCGGTAGTTGCTAAATCGGCGATTTGCCAAGAGATGGCGCATGTAGTACAATACTTCGCTTTTCTTTAGATCGGATCGATAATTACATGTGCTTACATGCGCAAACATTCCGCCCGCCTTGCGGTATTAATACCGTAAAAATCTTACATGCTAGCGAGAAAAAACAAAGAAAGTAAATTAATGAGCAGCGTGGTCTATATCTATTGGCAATAATGCCAGCTTCGAAATGGGACGTTTCAAGATGGAGGATGCCGTACGGATTGTCACAACACGAACAAGGCCATCGACTCCAGGGTGACAGTCAATTATGCGAGCCAAATCCCATTTCGCAGGTGGAAAATTATCGTTACGTAGCAGATCGATCTGCCCTGGCGCGATCGAGTTAGATACTTGTAGCCACTTGGACCGATGCTGACAGGAAGTGACATAATCACGCGCCCATGCAGCCCAGATTCGCTCCAAAAGCTGCTGGAATAGACGCCACCGAGTTAGACGATTTACAGTATAGTCGGCAATTAATGGTGCTGGAGCGGAGACAAGCGGACCGCCGACAAGGAAATGCGCGGGAGTCAACACAGCAAGACTTTCGATGTCATCGGTAAGTGGTTCTAATGGGCGTGAGTTCATACACGCTTCGACCCGACATAAAAGCGTATTAAGCTCCTCATACGTTGGAGTATGAGGCTCGAGCACGCGCTTGAGGTGGCGTTTCATGGAACGCACCGCTGCCTCCCACAATCCCCCGAAATGAGGCGCGGCAGGAGGGATAAAATTCCAAGTCACACCATCCTCTGCGATCCTAACGCGGAGCTCCTCCCACTCGATTGCTGCCCTATACGCCGCGCGAAGTTCCCTGTCGGCACCGTCAAAATTCGTTCCACAATCACTGTAAACAACGGTCGGTAGACCACGACGAGAATAAAACCGTTGGAAAGCTGCTAAAAACGTTGGGGTCGAGTAGTCGCAAACGAGCTCGAGATGGACTGCGCGTGACGCCATGCAAACAAATACGGCAATGTAAGCCGACTGGGCACGGTGCCCACGGCCGCCCGCCAAGCGGTTCTTGACAGGTCCCGCGTAATCGACTCCGCATTCAATAAATGCACGTAATGGACGATTCACGCGGGCCGGTGGCAATGAACCCATAAGTTGAGTGGGAACGGTAGCGGACTGACGAGCGCAGCGAACACAACGTGCAATTACAGACCTCACCGTTTTTCGGGCCTACAGAACCCATACATTTTGACGTAGCGTACTCAGCGTAAATGTGATGCCGCCATGCAGGCATCGTTCGTGCGCATCTATAATTTTAACCGGGCTATACAGGGTGGCCGATTTATCTGAAGACATCGAAATATCTCGAGAACTATGCACAGAATCAAAAAAGTTTTTGGATGAAAGTTGTTCGACACGAAGGGGGGCATCCAGTGATAATTAAATTTACCCCCTCCCCTATCCCCTGGAGGTGGAGTGGGGGCAAAAACAATAAAACTTAAATAGGAACCCCCAGTTTTTATTGCAGATTTGGATTCTCCAATATTGACAATTTTCGCCCGCGTAGCGGATATGGAATACGGTCATTCTAACAAAGCCGGGAAAAAATACATTTAGCGTTACCCAGGTACAACGACGTGGACGTAGTATTTTTCTGTTCCCTTTGGGGTGCTTGTTTTACGTGAGTCCCCTTGCCTCTCACTGTCTCACTGTTCACTTACTTGAGTAAGTGTTCGAAATGTTGACCTTCCACTTCAATGCATTTATTTATTCTTTCTTCAAATGACTTTATACATGATAGAATCACATCTGCAGAAATTTCTGCGCAAGCAGTTCTTATGCGTTCCACCATGTTTTCACGAGTCGTTGGTACTTGTTCATAAACCTTACCTTTTAGGTAACCCCATAGGAAGAAATCCAGAGATGTTAGATCAGGTGACCTCGCAGGCCAATTAATGGGGCCACCTCTACCAATCCACCTACCATTGTAATCACGGTCTAGTATTTCCCTTGCTACTCTTGAAAAATGTGCTGGGCAACCATCATGCTGAAACCACATTGTCCGTCGGAGGTCCATAGCAACATCCTCAAGTAGTAATGGTACTTCTTGTTCTAGGAAATCTCGATATTTTGTTCCATTCAAATTACCTTCAATGAAATAAGGACCAATGAGTTTATTTCCTATGATTCCACACCAAACGTTCACCGACCAAGGACGTTGATGATTAACTTGTCGTAACCAAAGGGGATTTTCTACGCTCCAATAATGCATATTATGCCTATTGTCACGTAAACGGAAAGTTGTTATTCTAAAAGCAAAGTGACCTCCGACCGAATTGCTACCAATACAATGGACTTCAAAAACAGTCTTACACTGAGAGACCGTGAATACTAAATTTTAATATGGGGATTAGAAAGTCGCGATATCCATTTACTTCCCTTCAGGAAAGTAGAGAAAAATGTAGGTGAACTGGTTACGTGTGACTCAACTTATGTATAAAATGATATGCTACTTTATTTTCGAGTTATGTCGCCCTCTAGCGTTATGTAACAGAACCGGCGCCGGTGATGGCCGAAATGCAAGCGATGTACATGTATGAAACCACGTGAGTTCTCTCGGGGTCCGGTAGATGACGAGGAAATCCCCAAATGAAGTAAGAGTTTTGTTTTGTTTAATAGAAGCTGGTTTGACCGTCAATGCTCAGCTTATTTATTCTCATTTCGGAAAAAACATACAGAGAGAGAATGAATGAGCTGAGTGAAGGGACATGACGCGTTTTTAATGGATTGCGTGATGTCCTCTTTTTGTTTATTAAATAATAAATTTAAAACCTAAAATGTAATTTTATTGAAGGTAGAAAACTTATTTATAAAATTGCTTCCATATTGTATGCACAATTTTTATGTAATCAGTTTTGATTTTTAATATGAAGAATATCAATTATTCATAATCTTAATTTTTCGAATGGACATTATTAAAATTTCATATTCAGAATAACAATTTTCGCAATTGATATTACTAAATTCTAATATTAAAAATTCTAATATTAGAATTTTTAATATTAAATTTTCATAAAGGGATCAAATTGTCCCTATTTGCCCCCTGGATGCCCCCTTCGTGTCGAACAACTTTCATCCGGCAACTTTTTTGATTCTGTGCATAGTTCTCGAGGTATTTAAATGTCTTCAGATAAATTTGGATTTTTATCGATTACAGCGCCACCTGTGAACCAAAATGCAATAGCTCCTAGGTCAAATTGGGGAATTTTTTTCCGGAGAATCCAAATCTGCAATAAAAACTGGGGGTTCCTTTTATTTAATTTAATTTAAGTTTTATTGTTTTTGCCCCCACTCCACCCCCAGGGGATGGGGGAGGGGGTAAATTTAATTATCACTGGATGCCCCCCTTCGTGCCGAACAACTTTCATCCGACAACTTTTTTGATTCTGTGCATAGTTCTCGAGATATTTCGATGTCTTCAGATAAATCGGCAACCCTGTATATATCCGGATGGTAATATGACTGGATGTTTGGTATCGAATGGCATCTGAGCCTGAGACAGACGGCCATCAATCCTCAGCATACCGCCTCCATCCAAAAACGGATTGAGGCGCCTTAATTTACTGAACTTGGGAAGTGATTGCCCGATTGCCAAATGGCGAGATCCATCAGGCCTACGTGAATTTTCGGTGTGTAACTTGACTTCCGCAGGAAATGCACTTGCTTGTAAAAGCAGGTAAATACGTGTCGAAACTAACGCGAATCTCTGAGAAGGGGATGAATTTTCATGCTTGGTGGATAATACCAACCGCCAGGCTGGTAAGAATTGAAAGACACGTGCTAAGACGCGAACAAGTTTCGACCAAGTCGAAAACCTTTCGAAAATTTCGATGGGTTCTGGGTTAGTTGCTACATCAATTGCATGGCAGTTGACTCTTAGCTCCAGCGAGGTATCAGCGTCAATGTTTGAGCCCTGAAGCGGCCACTCGGATGGGTCGAGACGAAGCCAGGCTGAACCATGCCACCAAAGATAGGAATTGGCTAAGTCGATGACAGGAACACCGCGTGAAGCCAGATCGGCTGGGTTGGATGGCCCTGGAACATGTCGCCATGTAATTTCCGGAAGTAGTGTGTGAATTTCCGCTACGCGATTAGCAACAAACGTCTTCCACTGTGAGGATTGCGCCTGAAGCCAAGCCAGCACAATGGTCGAATCTGTCCATGGCTGAATTGCGCATCGTGAGAACACGTCGACAGATCTGATTTGAGCTGCAAGGCGTGCTGCAAGCACTGCTCCACAGAGTTCCAATCGAGGAACTGTTATCTGCTTAACGGAGGCAACTCGCGATTTGGCGGCTAATAGATTAGTTTCAATATAACCCGAAGCGTGCGTAACTCGTACATATATGGCAGCGGCATATGCAAGTGTCGATGCATCTGAAAATAAGTGCAGTTCGAAGGTTCTTGCAGCCGTTATGCCTAACCAACGCGGAATAGATACACTTGAGAGCGATGGGAGCGATAAATAAAATTCGCGCCAAAATGAGGCGAAATCGTCTGAGAGTGGATCATCCCAGTCGACTCCATTCACCCAGAGTCGTTGCATTAAGATCTTTGCAATCACAATCACAGGAGTGATCCATCCTAATGGGTCAAATAATCGAGCGATATTCGAGAGGACGGAACGTTTGGTGATTATTGTGAGTCCGGCGGTGTTAACGACATGGGAATGAAAATGGGAACATTTTCTATTTTAATTAATTAACGATATCATGAATGACATGGGATGAAAATGGGATTATTTTCTGTGTTGTTCTCGTCAAGAAAAGTTAATAATTTAGCACCCGCAATCATTACTTTTGTATATAAATTATCGAATTGTCTTTTGGATAATATAACTAAAAAGTGGTGTGCTCAGTGTCAAAGTAACCTAAAGACTGATGCCACATGGGAAAAAAGTTCTATATAAATGAACGATGTAGATGTTTTTAAACAAACCCCTCTTTCATTTTCCAAGTAATGACCCAAATCATACTATGTAGAAAAAACATCGAGGTATACTTATATACTTACCACCACTATATATCTGATAATTTTACAAACAAGCAGTTAGGAATTGTATGCCTAAAAGGGGTAGAGAGCGTTTTATACGGCCGGGCGCCTGATATGTACGGGCGGCCCGGCCGGTGGCATGGGGCACGGACACTCATGCGCTCGGTTTTCTTTACATTACAAAGCCAGTTTCAAAGGTGACAAACTGAAACTTTCCGAAGTTAAAGAAAACACCTTTGCGAACAACTTTTGTTTATCTCACAAGAAGAAAAAAGATACGGCATATCGAGCGAAAATTGAGTTACAGCAAAATAATCTTGAAAATTTGTTATAAACAATAATATTTTGTTTATATCATTAACACCAGTACAAAATGTAGACATTCCTGCACATTTTCGAATTAAACATTTTTTTCTCTGAACAATACTTTTCGAGATATCGCCGTTTAAAAAATGGTAATTTCATTTTTGTCGTTTACACTTTTATAAATAACTTTTGAATAAATTAATATTTTGAACTGAAATTTACAGAATAGACTTATCTTTACGCATTCTAAACGTAGTTCAAGTTCTGAAACTTGACTCCGAAACGTTGGCGATTTCACATGGAATGCCTCAGTAGCCGCTTGTCATCGAAATAGCCACCGACTCACAAATTTTGTCATCAAAGCACCCACGTTACATACATATATATATGGTGTTGTTGCAATAGCTCATGAGACATATACCATGATGAAGATTTTTTTTTCTGAAGCCGATGGCGCAAAAATTAATTTTCAGCAAATTATGGTTCCTCGAGACAATTGGTGAACATGTGAATGACAACTTCTTCACATCGAACACGTGGTCCGGTGAAGGTTGAAAATCCAAATCGATATTAGCGGGAAGGATGTTTCGAAACAGTCAGATGTTATTATTCGAATGACTGGACGCTTGTGGATGGGGTAAAATCATAAAAAATTTCGAACATTCGGTAAAAACAAAACTTTAAATGATCAATGTTGGCAATGATGACGCAATGCAGTAACAAGCTGATCTCGGTAAACAGTAAAAAATAATGCTAGTATAACTTAAATAATAACGTTAATAATTCCTTTTTTCATCGTTCAAAAATAATCAAAAATGCTAGTATAATTTTTGTTGATCTAAAGTGCGGAGAAGTAATGAAAAAGTTACAATGAAACACATTATCTTCGTTTATGTGTAGGTTAATTCAATACTTACCAAAAAGTGGAACATAATTTATTCCTTTCGAACACTACAATTAACCAATAAATCAGTATGTAAAATATTTTCTCAATTCAGCAGTGGATAGTACAAATGCAATTTGCACTTTTATTGTTTCATTCGTTTAATAATAGTGCCAAATAAGCTGCGAAATTTCTTATTGTGAAACGTTGGTGATTTCACATGGAATACTCCTACTTTGATGACCGTCATCCACATAAAATAGGTTTAGTAACCATTTCGGTGACTATACATTTGTGTCATTGAAATAACATCTGACGTTTAGGCAGGTTCTGGAAGTGTTAGGTTAGGATAATATAAAAGGAGCCCTACGCCCACGTGCGACTTTTACCCGCTCGGCGGCCCTCTTCCCCCCGCTGCCCCCTGCTGTATGCCATGGAAATAGCTACTTGATCCAACGTCATGGAAGTGGACACCGGACATACATATATATAATAGGAGAAAGAGGTCCTATACCAACTCCCCGTATTTTTCAGAGGTTGCATTGACGATCGAATTTTTACTAGTCACTGAAAGGCGGTTAACCTATTGACAATTTGAATGACGATTGCAATCTTCATGGTGGGCATGATGTTAGCAACCGTGGAGTTGTTTTTTGATTCACATTCAGTCACCTCGTAATTTGATAACGGGGTCCATGGCGCAGAGCCGGGATACGCTCGGACCAACTCGAGACTCCTCCTTCCGGTAGTCTCTACCAATCTATCTCAAAGCGGGAATACTTCTCGACCTCCTCGGTGAGGAGGGAACCTTTCTAATCCCTACGACACTCCGCAGAGTTGAACCCGGGTTGCACTGCAACTCACACAT
Source organism: Trichopria drosophilae (assembly GCA_030407085.1). Taxonomy (NCBI): domain Eukaryota; kingdom Metazoa; phylum Arthropoda; class Insecta; order Hymenoptera; family Diapriidae; genus Trichopria; species Trichopria drosophilae. Next base: position 119,688,901 of record CM059583.1, read on the forward strand.
CGGAGCAAGTGAGACCTTTCACACCCGGGGGGAGTCCTTTCAGTCCTACAGAATGTTACTAGCCCAGTTGGCAGGCCTTTGAAACCACTACCCACGCGAGCCCAACACCAATGGCTGAGAGGGTCTCCCGAATGGTTCCCCGCTTGGAATAGCCCCCGCGAGTACCATTTAATATGATTTGATGAGACATTGCGAGGACTGGCCATAATTGAAACACCAGCCCTCTACCAGTTGAGTACTTGCCTACTCGGGATTGGTCGCCCAGTTCGGTGGAATGCAGGGTCGCCAGTTCCCGAAGCCCTCCCCTGCATACTGAACCGTGCGCCCCCTAGGCAGGACGCTACTCACGTCTCTAATGCGCAATGCGCTCTTATGGACTTCTGCTGTGTGAGAGGTGCATGCTTAGATGTGCGGCATCAGACCCCCTACCCATAGTCTTCTGCTGCTCGGCTCAACAAGTCCCGCTTGCGCGGGGCAACTCACAACGGACGCAGCTGAAGGCACTTGTCTCGGGTCCATCGGGGCTGACCATTTGCCCGTAGCCTACCGTCCAGTGTTGGGTAGCCCAACACCTTCCGACCGACTTCCTGAGGTTGTCTAGGGCAACTCGGGAGGCGACACTCTTTCCCTTAGAGACGGGGGATCCGGCAGGGACAGGTTAATTCTCTCCTCCTTCCCTGAGGTTCTTGACGTGCACAGAAAACGCGTTAGATTGGTTTGTAAGCTTCTAATGTACCGACAGGTAAGTCAGTTTTATTGGTTATGGACTTGGTTAAATATATGCCATGGATATTAGATTGCATTAGCCAACGCATAAAAATGGCTAGTCGATATGCGGAAAAAGTGTGAGTGGTCCGAAAGTGACCCCCCTTTTTTCTGTGAATAATAATGCGTATTTTTTTTATAAAAGAGTCGAATATATAAACGTAAAACTACAAAAAGAGATTCGACCATTCTGCGTACAGCAGTTGCAGCGATGAAATTAGGAATGTCGCTTCGCGCAGCCACACGTGATTTTCAAATACCTCGATCGACATTACTGCTGCACCGGAGAAATAACGAGAATTCACCAGAAGGGTTAGAAATAAATCTGCAACCTACATAAGTGAATCCCGAAAATATTAATATTGCGACAAAAGGATTCAAAACGGTAAATTTTAAAATATCTCTACGTATTTCATGCCGAGGTTATGTATTTAGTTCTTGTTCATTTTCCGCTGTTATTTTTGTAGTTGTTCAATGTAGAACAAGAAATGGCATTAGAAAATTATCTTCTGAATGGATCTCATGGGATCGTGATGAAACGGCTGGCTTGGAATGGTTTCGTTATATGATGTCTCGACATCCGAAATTATCACTAAGAAAACCCAAAGCAACGAGTTTAGCCCGAGTCAGCGCATTTAATCCAGATGATGTTGCTGCTTTTTTCGCAAACTTGTCTTCTGTAGTCGGCGACATTAAAATAGGACCCAACGACATTTGGAATATAGATGAACCGGGAGTGTCTACAGTGCACAAGACTGTCCGAATAATCTGACGTCGGGGTCAGAAGCAAATCGGACAAATCACTTCAGGCGAACGCGGTCAACTAGTTACACTAGTCCAAGCTGTATCGGCAACTGGAATCTGCGCACCATCATATTTTGTCTTTCCGCGTGCACGTTTTCAAACACATTTTTTGAATGGCGGGCCAGCGAGTGCAAAAGGAGGAGCAAATCCTAGTGGATGGATAAATGCAACATTGTTCCTGGAATTTTTGAAAACATTTCAAAGTTTCACTCGCTGTAATCGTGATCACTCAGTGCTAATTCTCTTGGATAATCACGAATCCCACCATTCATTGGCAGCGTTGCAGTTTTGTCGAGACAACGGAATACACGTTATGTTCTTTCCAAACCACTGCTCCCATCGCCTTCAGCCACTCGATGTCAGCGTATTTAGTCCATTTAAAACCGCTCTTCATAAGCAATTTGAATCGTTTATGAGGATGGATCCGGCGCGAATTGTGAACATATTTGATATTCCGTGTGATTTTCCGCAAGAGTTTTGAACAGGCCCGTGTACTACGCTGCCGACGATAATTGTGGGGTAATTTTCCCTAGAAAAAACATCTTATGCCTGTTGACAGAAATAGATAAGGAAAATACGGAAACTCTCGGACAAAGCATTCGTATCGACGCGTAGAAGCACGAGTGGACCGGAATGACCCTGACCTCTCACAGGTGAACGGAGTACCTGGAGCGCCCTTCGCCACGTGGAAACACGAGGCGCGGATGCTACCTGCTTTTCGGGTGTCAGGTATCTTTCTATGCACGTGGAAGCACGAGTAGAGGTGAATGACCTTGATCAGATAGGATTCGGGATGGGTCAGGATATTTTGGGCACCTGCGACAAATAGGTGGAAATACGAAGTGAAAGATTCGGACCGTCTACGGTGCTCACGAGTTCACTCCGTGGAAGTACGAAGTGAGCTGGGCATCACCGTCCTGACGACTGCCCTCATGCTCGACATACCTCTGCTTTTATCCCCCGGGTGGGAGCACTTTCGTAGCGCCAACGCTGGCGACCGACCGTGGAGTCGGACATCTATCAAGAACTGCTTGAACTCGCGATAGGATCCTCACAGCAGCGGTGTCTTATTCCATCTGCAGCGAGGACGTACTGCAACGTCACTCCCGTTGCGATATCAGAAATTATTTTGGGGGAGAACTACAAAAAAAAAAGAAAAATTACAAAAATGACAAAAAAATACAAATATTAATACAAAATAACAAAATAATAAAAATACAAAAAAAAGGTTCTCGAATGTCACCAACCTCCACGTGGTGAGAACCGGGAAACGCATGACCGACAAAGAGGTCATAAACTTGTTAATATTTTGTTCATAACTTCAATTTTTCCTTTCGTTTTGTTGAAATATACATGCTTCTAGTTGCATTATTTGTTTTGTTTCAAAAATTCAGATTTTTTTTCTCGGAAACTGTGGGATTTAGAAGAAAATGACAAGAGATACTTTTTCTTGGTAATTGGACAGAGTATATGATAATATTTTTTTCATTAGCTAAATAGTAAATGGTGCTCTCCATTTTGAAGCGTCATTTCGAAATTCGAAAATTTGACCACAGATTCTTAATCAGCGACCCCAAAAATATAGTGATATTAAGAAACACAAAATCGATGAATATTTAATATTTTGCTAACGCCATATTGGATGCGCCATCTTGAAATTAACAAAATGAACCTCAGATTCGTAAACAGCGGCCTAAAAAATACCCGAATAATGAGTTTTTTATTAATAGGGTTTGTAAAAAAAACGGGTTTTTGTAGATATTTATGCAAAAAACTATTGAAAATTGCAATTGTTACAAAATTCTTTATCGCTATTCGAAAGAGCGACCTTTAAAAGGCAAATCCATGTTTTCTCGATTTTTTCAACCTCAGTTAATTCGAGATAATACCCGCGACTTACCGACGTCGGAAAAGATGCTGGTCGTACCGACAACTGCCGACGGAGGTCGACAGCAGTCCCAAATTCGCAACTTTGACGTGCAAGTTTTCCTGGTTATCAGGAGCGGTAGCTTCGCTCGCCAGGTCGTTGTTAAACGCCTCGGAGACCGCTTATTCTTTACAGCTCACCTACCTTTAAAGCACTTCGCGATGACGCATAATTCGTTCCTGCACTATCATATTGGCCTTTTGAAAGTTTGACTATGCCTAATATTTAATTTTTGTTATCTTCGGTTGAGCCTAGTCCGAATTTAATCGTTTCAATAGATCGTGAGATATCAATATCGGTTTTATCATTATACGGATTTCAACGATGATCAAAATTTTTGTTTCTACACCTCTATAACTGCGATAGCACCTTGAAAGTGTCCGTCAAGATTCCATAACGGATGCAAACGACGAGAGACGAAGTTCCATCTCTCGCCTAATATATTAAGATTGCATTTTTGGTCTAAATATCTGACATTCGTTTCAAAGTCGGTTTTCGAACGAAAGACGAAATTGCCAGTTTAACTGGTCATAATAAATACTCCGTTATTCTTGCTACTACACATATTGCTTTAAAAGACCCCGGTGGTATCCAAACTCGTTTGAGAGGTCTTTTAGACCAGGGTCCGAAGCCACTTTCTTTACCAAATCAATCGTGCAGCTGCTGAAACTGCCTAAGAAACTGATGGAGCTGCGCATTCTGTCACCTGATTCACATTGCAGTAGATAATCGATACTACGGGCTAAGGCATCAATCTTAGTCCGTCCGAACTGAACGTCGCAAAGGTCCCGAGTTCGAATCCCCGTCCGTGCAATTTTCTCTGCTTACGTCCAGTGTTGGAATAACCAGACAACCTTGCTGGGCGAAGGTACGAATTTGGGACTGCTGCTGACCTCCGTCGGCAGTTATCGGTACCTTCAGCGTCTTATCCGATAATCCCCGCGACGTGCTCGCTATGACACAGACCGCCAAATCTGCGGGTGGTACGGATATTGGGGTAGGGGGGACTGGCTCTGGGTGGGTGTTGTGTTGTATGTCTGCCTAGTTCTATCTTGTACCGTCCTGTCTATGTCCTCTACCTCTCCACCCGAGAGCCGACCCGCAAATAGATAAATTGACATTAACGCGGGGGGAAATTGTAAATCAGGGTAATTTTATTATAGGGCATATATTTTTAGGTTAATATTTGTCACAAAGTTTTTTTTTTGGTATTAACCACTTTAGTGGTAGCTGTTTAAAAAAAAAGTGCCAGAAGTGGTACAACCCTGTACTTAAGATATCGAAAAACGGTGAAACACGGGTTCCATTTTTTCCTAAAATATATCATTTAACATTTAATTAATCATTTAAAAAATCAAGTAATATTTCACATTTATGTCGGCCATCTTGGATCCACCATTTTAAATTTACAAAATCTGACTTCAAATTCGTAATCAGCGACCCAAAAAATTCCCGAGTACCAACTTTCATCAAAATCAAGTAAATTTTTTACATTTATGTCGGCCATCTTGGAACCGACATTTTGAATTTTCAAAATCTGAGTTCAGATTCGTAATCAGCGACCCAAAATATCTTGGTATACGAAGTTTCATGCAAATTCATTAAGAATTGTACAAGTTATTGCAAAAGTACACATATGATCCATTACCACGTTTGTCAATCATTTTTTTTGTACATATATGATCCATTACCATTGAAGTGGTTAAGAACCTGGTGAATTGGTTTACACTTAAGTGTTTTTTTTAATTCTAATGACTGGACGTAAACAGTATCCGTTACGGCCCAGATCGCCGAATGTTCTGACGAAACTGATATTGGGGTAGGACTGGCTTTGGGTTCTAGCATTGTACTTGTCATTGTACACGTCTTGTCCCCGCAGGGATCATGTGGAAGAAAGTGGACTGGGTATGTGGAAGAGGGAGGGGTTGAATCGCCCGAACTCGAAGAGGAGCAATGCTTTTGAAAGAATCCGCTTCTCTTAGCAAGCTTTGAGAATTGACGACCTCACGGACCCGATCGTTTGGTTGGTCTGTTGCCATCGAATGCCTGATCGAGAAACGATTCGTGATACTTACCATACTGAGGATGTCAAGGTGCGGTGCCAAGCCCCTACCGGCGGGTTCCACAGAGGGGAGCGCTACGGCGCGGCGTGCCGTGTCCGTTCTCGGTAGTAACCGCAGTTCGGGTTGGCCTCTGACGGGTCGTGGCAACGCTAGAAAGGTTCTCTTAACCAACAGAAAAATCAAGGCACGCAGCTTGTTATTAATAATTTTTTGTCGTTTTTCAACGGCACAACCATCGGTGTGATGCATATCTCCAATATGGACCCAGAATTGTGGGAGAAGGCGCCGGAATGGCGATAAGCTCTGGGCGCCTAATAAATTCTTACAATATGTACACGACTTGTAATGTCAAAACCCTTCCCCCCTTCCTCCCTAGAGCCGATCTGCTGATCGACAAATTCACCATTCAAGCGGGGTAAATACCTTGTTTACCTCCTTTTATTTATAGATTTAGATCAATCACGTTCATGGACTTTAGCAATTGTATATCCTGAACTTATTTCAATATTTTATTAGTAACTTGTATCAGTAATACTACATTCCCTTGTATGAATTGTTTTAAATAACGGCTGCCATATGCGTCCAATCTTTGCGGTTACTTCTTTCGGCAGTAGTCGCCGACTTATCTTTCGCATTCCTGGATATCACGTTCATTAGAGAACTGAACTCTCATTTTAAATACTATTAAAATACTTTTCATCGCATATTCATTACAACAAATATTAGATTCAGACAAGTGAACTTGGGTTCGCATATACGGTGTGTATATCACTGAACTGCCAATTTATTATTGTATATTTTTGTCTGATTTTGGTTGTTTTTGAATAGATTTGCTATTGATACATTTATTCGCAACAGAAATAGTTAATATTTCTCGTTTAATATCTCAACTGTTGAAAAATGTAGCAATGAATTTAATTAATTATTCTCATCCAGCCAGCCTGCCGATATCTGTATAAAAAGCAGTATAATGGCTTCTTGGTATGTGGTACCAACAAGAGAGGATGGACTTGTGCAAAATAACAATGCCGCGTGTATTCTCCATCAATCATCGGCTGCGCTTTAAATCGGCGCGTACGGTTCGACAGATCTCTAGTTTTTTTATATAAGATCGGGGTTGTTTCTAAAAGTGTACTAAACCATGCTGGGTTTCTTTAATCCGAAATTAAAATGCGGGGTTCTCCTCCTTTATTCTCCTCCGTCATATATCGTACACCTCACTTACCACTTCTGCAGTTATTGGGTCATTCGTATAATTACATTATTACTTTTGGTGATTCAAATCTTGACCCCAATAAGAAGAGCAGGCCATCTTGTTATCTGAGACAGTTTGCTACAGTTAACAACCTTGTAATAGTTCCATATAAATCTACATATCATGGCCATCCATCTGACACCTGGATAGACCATTGCCTACTATTAAATTTCGGAAATGTAATTCCATGTGATCAAATCATGCCGTGATTTGTCGCTGGTCATGAACTTATTTCCATCAAGTATAAATGTTCTCTCCCCCGACGAGCTTTTAACGTCATTAGATACAGAAATATGGCTAACGAAGAAGACGTACTAGACAACGATAACCTCAACTGGGACGAATTTTTTTAGTCACGCGACGCGGACGCAATGTCCGTAGTAGTGGTTCTGCTTTGACTTCATTACATACACACCCGGGCACCCGGGTATCCATTAGATGTAAACTTGCGTGTTGACTTAAAATTATTTATTAACATGGATAAATATTTTATTGAGGTAATAATGGCTTATATTTAGATAACGGATTTATATAATTTGACTAGCTACAAAGATCATTAAACATTTTGTTATAAAAACTCATACGCTCGCCTATATATATAACTATCGCGAAAATAAAAACGATTTTTTTTCAAAGATGGGTTATTTTTTATTTTTTAGTGGCCTAGAAAGAAAGCTGAAAACTTTTCCTAAAAGACCACCAAGTTTCAAATAGGCGTTTTTTTGATTCTCGAGAAAGTAAATAAAACGTCAATAACAAACAGCCTCGCCGTGTCACATTTTACTGTCCTTCTTCACTCTCGTCTTTTTCACTTTCTACTTCTGCGAGTAACTCGCATTTGTCAGCAAGAAAGTGTCTTTCCAAATATAACTGCAATTAAATTGAAGGAAGGGAAATTCTATGGTCCAAAAATTCGCAAACTGTTTAGAGGTGAAGAGTTTGTAAAAAAAAATGAATGATACAGAGAAAGCAGCCGGGTTGAGCTTCAAAGATGATGTAACAACATTTTTGGGAAATAACGAGGATGAAAACTATAGAAGCATCGATGAAAATATGATAGAAAACTTCAAACACTAGGTTGCTTAATGAGTTTGAAGCTTCACTTTCTTGATTCGCACCTTGATGAATTTTGCAAAACCTTGGAGATGTCATTGAAGAGCAAGATCAAAGATTTCATCAAGATTTGAAGGAATTTGAACATAGATAGCAATAAAACTGGGGCATGAATATGATGGCGGACTACTGCAGGATGCTGAAAAGAGAGACCGAAGAAAAAGGCAAAAACAGACATAGCAATCCTTTACATAGGTATTTTGATGATAAACGCGTACGCGAGAGAAAACCAATTTATTATCGAGAGATTCAAACTTGATTATGAAATATTAAGTAACACCAGATGATAGATTCTTACTTATTTATTATACAAAACCAAAAACTTAAGTTGCCTAATAAATTGGAAGCTTCACTTTCTTCATGAGCACCTTCATGAATTTCTATAAAACGTTAAAGATTTCAGTGAAGAGCAAGATTTCGTTAAGATTTGAAAGAATTTGAACGTAAATGGCAAGGAATCTCGGAAAGCGTTTTTAAGATAGCGCAGGACTATTACTTGATACACCAACGTAAAACACAACAATAAGACAATGAGTGACGTATAAAGTATTTACATAGTTCGTTTGACAACACATGAGTACCCAAGCCAACACCAAGCAGTCACAACAGTAGACGTCATAGATAGGCGTCACTCGGATAAATTATGCCTAGCAGGAGCGGCGGGTACTCGTCGTTCCTACTCACGCGTCTTTTGACTTAAACTGGCAATATTCCTCGCAAAGCTATAGCGAAGGGGCACAATGTTCTCTCTCGCTGCAAACTTACAGGCGATATCTATGCACGGTAAAGAATTTGGGTTTGCGGCCACTCGATCACTGAAAGGAAATACCGCGCTGAATGTATAGCAGCTCCAACAAACTTACTTAAGTTACAACATGCATATATGGGGTAAAATTCCTCAAGTGTCCTAACTAAAAATCCGATAACTTCGAATCGTCTCCATTTTTTTTACGAGATAGATGCCAATCAAACAAGCATTCTCAAATTTAAAAAAATTTTTAAAACCGCAGTTAACCGTTGTAGAATTTTTTTAAAAATTTTACGATATGAAAAAATGATAATTTTGAAATGGGTGTACCTTTTTTTATACTAATCGGATTGGAAAATAAAAAATGCGATTTCTTCGTCTTGAAACGTACTTTCATGTAGATTTAATCAATTTTTAGCAAAATCAAAATTTCATCAAAATTTTCGTAAATGAAAAATAAAAACGATTTTATTTCAAAGATGGGGTATTTTTTTTTTAGTAGTCTAGAAAGATACCTTTCCTGAGAACTTTTCCTAAAAGACCACCAAGTTTCAAATAGGCGTTTTTTGTTGTTCTCGAGAAATTAAATAAAACGTCAATAACTAACCGCTTCGCCGTGTCACGTTTTACCAGAAACGTGCAGGTTCGAACAAATTCGAGTGTCGTTTAATTCAAATTTTTGTGCCTTATACAATATATAAGCCTTTCTATGTGGATCTGTATGTCATGTATGTGTGTGTGGCGGGAAGGAGGGGAGTGAGTAAACATTAAACGGATATAAATCTTTATGTAAACAAAGTTTTCATGGTTTAAATCGCCATGTCATAAGAAAAAGTATCATTTTTTCTGAGTCTTTTTGTGATGTTTTATTTAATTTCTCGAGAACAACGAAAAACGCCTATTTGAAACTTGGTGGTCTTTTAGGAAAAGTTTTCAGCTTTCTTTCTAGGCCACTAAAAAATAAAAAATACCCCATCTTTGAAAAAAAAATCGTTTTTATTTTTCATTTACGAAAATTTTGATGAAATTTCGATTTTGCTAAAAATTGATTAAATCTCCATAAAAGTACGTTTTAAGACGAAGAAATCGCATTTTTAATTTTTCCAATCCGATTAGTATAAAAAAAGGTACACCCATTTCAAAATTATCATTTTTTCATATCGTAAAATTTTTTAAAAAATTCTACAACGGTTAACTGCGGTTTTAAAAATTTTTAAAAATTTGAGAATGCTTGTTTGATTGGCATCTATCTGGTAAAAAAATGGAGACGATTCGAAGTTATCGGATTTTTAGTTAGGACACTTGAGGAATTTTACCCCATATTTAATATAGAATGGCCCTTAACCCGATTAAAAAAAATTATCTCGTAGAGATCAAGGCGAGATGACGTACCCATCAGTCTCGCTGATGTCACCTATATGACACGGAACGAGACGTGTGAGAGATGAAGCATGTCGCTGCAAAAGAGATGCTGGAGAGACTCAGAAATGATGCTGGAGAGACGAGCGAAAGATTTTACAGATAATTTAGAAAGATTTCGAGGACATCAATGAGAGACCTCAGAGAGATCTATGAGAGATCATTTGTAGACGTCACAATGGTTCCTGGCAGATGCATGAGAGCAGAATGAGCGACGTCAAAGAGACGTCTGAAGAAATTATATAAATTACGTGACGATTTAGAGATTTGCCGTAGAGGTTTTCAAGATTCCGGAATTTCATTTCTCTGACTTATTAAACTGACTTTTTAAAGGCTTTTTGAGCTTACCTCTAAAACTGGTGGGGAAACCCCCATTTTTATTGCAGTTTCGTATTCAACGGGTCAAAATTCATACTAGTAACCATGCGACACTCAAAGAACAGTATAGTCCGCGACGGGCATCGTATGGATAACAGATGGTCTAGAGGAAAAGGTGTAAGCGGATGGGATGTGTTTAAACTTGACAACGAAGCGCTCAGCATCCTTAACTAACGCAGAGATAACCTCGTCAGAAGCTCATATAGTAAGTTCACGAATGGAAGCTGAGCAGTTCGTAGACTCGACCATGCGATCTATTGTCCAAGCATGTGATGCCCAGAGGTCCCAAGTAGGAGACGAAAGGGATGACGAGAGACGGTGGGGGGGGGGGGGGATGCAAACAGATATGTGATTATGAAAACGGCACTAAAAAAGGAATAAAACCCAGCAAAGTACCCACATGGAAAGCTCTGCGCGATGAGGTGAACGAAGACGTATGGATCCGGGGTTGAATAGTAACTCACATACTTAGCAAACAAAATCCGCATGCTGTGAGAGACCCGGAGGACATCGCGGTAATTGGTAACACTCCTTTCGTTAATCACCTCGAGAATAAACGCGAGGCTGCTCCTCCACAGAACGAGGTCCACACCTTTCAGTGTGGAGGAACTTCGCGCAGCTGCAAGTTGCCTCAAAACCAGAAAGATAGCAGGCCCAAATGGTATACCAGCTGTGTTGATAATGACCATAATCAAGCTCCAACTGTCTGTACTATTAAATATGTGCAATGCCTGTTTGTTTATGAGTGTTTTCTGCAAGCCTGGGGGCGCCAGCGTAAAAGCGCTGTAAAAGCTGTAATTTAAGTTAGGTTTCATTTTTTATTTTTGGAATCTTAATATGGTTCGAGAAGAAGCATTATCAAATTTTTGCCGAAATTTTATTATGGAGGGAACGACCAGAAAGTAGAGGGCGCCAGCGTAAAACCGCTGTAAAAGCTGTAATTTAGGTTAGGATTCATTTTTTAGTTTTGGAATCTTAATATGGTGCGAAAATAAGCATTCTCAAATTTGTTCAAAATTAGTATAAGTTTTTATGTAACCGGCTAAAACCATACGGGACCTAGATAGAATTATTTATTGATGTCCCTATAAATAGTAGGACTCGAGCAACAATTAATGGATAATTGTTACCAACTTGTAAACGAGCCATCAGCCCACCCTGTTTAGTGACCAGATTTTACGAATTTCATGTTTTTGAAAATAGCATAACTTTTCATTTAACCAGGCAAACCAGATGGGATCTAGACGGAATTGTTTATTTTTGTCCCTAAAAATAGCAGGAATCGAGCAACAATTGCAGGAAAATTGTTGCCAACTTCTAAACAAGCCATCAGTTCACCCCGTTTAGAGACCATATTTAAGTAATTTCATGTTTTTGAAAATAGTATAATTTTTTATTTAACCAGCCAAACCAGATGGGACCTAGACAGAATTGTTTATTTATGTCCCTAAAAATAGCAGGAATTGAGCAACAATTGCAGGAAAATTGTTGCCAACTTCTAAACAAGCTATCAGTTCACCCCGTTTAGAGACCGTATTTTATTAATTTCATGTTTTTGAAAATAGTATAACTTTTTATGTAACCAGCCAAACTGGATGGGACCTTGACAGAATTGTTTATTTATATCCCTAAAATCAGTACGAATCAAGCAACAATTGCTGCGTAATAGTTCGCAATTTGTAAACGATCCATCAGTCCACCATGTTTAGTGAATTAGTATTTTTATTATTTTTTTATAACTATTCAAATACGGGACATTGCCATTGGAGCGATTATGTTTGAGATGTTGATACTTTTATTAACATTCTGGTCTCTATATAACATGAAAAACGTTTAGTTGGCTCGTATGATGAAAACGCGGAAGAGTTCTGATCGATTAGGATTTTTATTCATTTTTTATAACAATTAAAATACGGGACATTGCCATTAGAGCGATTATGTTTCAGATGTTGATACTTTTATTATCGTTCGGCTCTCGAAATAACATGAAAAACGTTTAGTTGGCTCGTATGATGAAAACGCGGAAGAGTTCTGATCGATTAGTATTTTTATTAATTTTTTATAACTATTCAAATACGGGACATTGCCATTTGAGCGATTATATTTGAGATGCTGATACTTTTTTAAAAATTTAGCTTTATTGAATATTAATTTTAGATTAATTAAATGGTAGATGCCGCTACATTACCCCCCTATATTACCGTTCTGGTCTCGAAATAACATAAAATACGTTTAGTTGGCTTGTATTATGAAAACGCAGTAGAGTTCTGATCGATTAGGATTTTTATTAATTTTGTATAACAATTAAAATACGGCAAATGGCCATGAGATCGATTAGGTGTGAGATGCTAATAGTTCTTTCAGAGTTCTGGTCTCGAATTACTATGGAAAATGTTTAGTTGGCTTCTATGATAAAAATGCAGATCACTGTACAGAACATTATTTTGAGATCAGAATTTGGAAAAGTGTACCATCGTCTCACGTCTGATCGCGCTGATGGCGATTTCCCGTTTTTTAATGATTTTTTTGTTATTATTAACAATCAGAACTGACGTAATATTATCTAATATTTATAGAAATATGCTGTAGTATATTTTATTTTGCCTAATGATACTAATTACGGTGAGATGCTGCAATATGATTCTCGAAAGTAGCATCTGAGATCTGTTAAAATGTGAATTTCTGCATAATTCATCGGAACTCTTGTTAAACGGGAATTAGAATGTATAGAACTATGCAGGATATTACGCAGATGCACTCAGACAGTCGAAATATGGTGAGATGCTAACATGCGATTTTCGAAGTTAACATCTTATTTAGTTAATTAGCGATTTTGCCCGCTAACTAGTAGAACTATTTTTAAAACCCATTGACAACTATAGAACTATGCTGGATGCTAATAAATACGGTGTTTATTTTTGAGATTCTAATAGTTAATATGCCAGCTTCACAGACATGCAACTAATCAAGTTTTAGACATTCTTTCAAGGTTTGCGAACATAGATTTCATCCTGTCTCGAATGTCTTTCGAGGAATACAAATTTTCAACATCTTGACATTGAATCCGCTCTTGCTTTTGGTGCAGGTTGAATAGTAACTCAAGATCTACTGCTTGATGATAGATAAGATCAGGTTATATAGCATGAGTGTACGTCGAGTAATATTCCATGTCTCCCTTAACTTCTTTGACGATGATCGAGCAATGGATTGGAATGCAGTATACTCTCGGAATAAACAATCTAAATCTTTCTTTCTGTGTAGAGTAAGTAAAATATCTTTGTAAAAATAAGTATCTAAAAGCATAATTAAACCCTAAAATATATAATATAATTTAATTGGTAATAATGGTGGTAAAAATGATAATAATTTGATAATTTCAAACTTTTTATTAGTCGATTAAATTTTTAAAATGACGATGAATTGAATGGTGTATAGCATACACTGTATACAGTGTGGCCGATTTATCTGAAGACATAGAAATATCTCGAGAACTATGCACAGAATCAAAAAAGGTGTGGGATAAAAGTTGTTCGACACGAAGGGGGGCATCCAGTGATAATGAAATTGACCCCCCTGAGGGTGGGGTAGGGGAAACACCATAAAACTTAAATAGGAACCCCCATTTTTTATTGCAGATTTGGATTCTCCGGAAAAAAGTACACCAATTTGACCTAGGAGCTATTGCATTTTGGTTCACAGGTGGCGCTGAAATCGATAAAAATCCAAATTTTTCTGAAGACATTGAAATATCTCGAGAACTATGCACAGAATCAAAAAAGGTGTGCGATGAAAGTTGTCCGACACGATGGGGGGCATCCAGTGATAATGAAGCCAACCCCCTCCCCCGCCCCCTGTGGGCGGGGGGAGGGGGACAATAAAACTTAAATAGGGACCCCCCATTTTTTATTGTAGATTTGGATTCCTCAGAAAAAAGTGCACCAATTTGATCGACGAGTTTTTGCGTTTTGGTTCGATGATAAAAATGAAAATGTGTAAAATATCGTTACAAATTGAGAATGTCACCAGATTTCGTTTCAGATCAAAGAAAGTAAAATGGTTGCACAGCACATTTTTCAAGAGTAGCAAGGGAAGTACTAGACCGTGATTCCAATGATCGGTGGATTGGTAGAGGTGGCCCCATTAATTGGCCGGTTAATCGGTCACCTGATTTAACATCCTATACATCGGATTTCTTCCTATGGGGTTACTTAAAAGGTAAGGTTTATGAACAAGTACCAACGACTCGTGAAAACATGGTGGAACGCATTAGAATTGCTTGCGCAGAAATTTCTGCAGATATGATAATATCCACGGATTTTTATCGATTACAGCGCCACCTATTAACCAAAGTGCAATAGCTCCTAGGTCAAATTGGTGTACTTTTCTCCGGAGAATCCAAATCTGCAATAAAAAATGGGGGTTCCTATTTAAGTTTTATTGTTTTTCCCCCACCCCACCCCCAGGGGGTCAATTTCATCATCACAGGGTGCCCCCCTTCGTGTCGAACAACTTTCATCCCACACCGTTTATGATTATGTGCATAGTTCTCGAGATATTTCTATGCCTTCAGATAAATCGACCACCCTGTATATAATATTGTTCTGAAAAAACGTATGTTTACAAATATATTTTACACCCTCTGCACGAAAGAAGGATTTAGGTTATTTATTCCGATTGTATACTACGTTCCAATCCATTGCTCGATTATCGTCAAAGAAGATAAGCGAGCCATGGAATGCTACTCGACATACACTCATGCTATATAACCTGATCTTGTCCGTCATCAAGCAGTAGATCCCGAATTACTATTCAACGTGCACCAGAAACAAGGCCAGATTCAATCCCAAGATGTTGAAAATTTGGGTTCCTCGAAAGACATTCGAGACAGGGTAAAATCTATTTTTGCAAACCTTGAAAGAATGCCTACAACTCCTTTAGTTGCTATGGATATTTTTCAATAATCCATTTGACATTTTTAACGAAGCCGTTTATCTGAAACTAATGAAAAACAATGCCCAAAGAATCATACTTTTTAAAATAAGATGTTATGTAAAACACAATTGAAACTTATCTGACAAATTACTTTTCCAAGCAGTATTTTTCTGGAATGGAATGTCGATTCTAACAGAAGAACAGTGCTAATTCAGTTAAATCCTGTGATAATTGGATTCCTTGGAATGACGTTCGAGACAGGGTAAAATCTATTTTCGCATATCTACAAAGAATTTCCACTACTCAGATAGTTGCTATGAATAGTTTTCAATCATCCACTTGAAACTTTGGACGATGCTGCGGTTCGGACACTAATGAAAAACACTCCCCAAAGAATCTCGCATTTTAAAATAAGAAAATTGGAACTTATCTGAGAAATTATTTTTCCAAGCAGTATTTGGAAATACAGAGACTATTTCCCGGATGTGCATTGTGTGATTACAATAATATCGATGCACGTTGAAAACCTAAGTTAATAAGAATATTGAAATGTGTCGCACTCTGGATATAGAGTATCTTTTCAGTTATCGATGCGTACTGGATGTATAATGTGTATTTTTAGAGCATGCCACGAATGCAGGTGTTGCGGGAACCTTGCATAGATAACATAATAGTTATATTTAAGTAACTTTTTTGTCTTGAGCAATTAACTCTTAATAATCCCTGTATGCTGTCATAAATATGATAGTATTGAGAGAAATAACAGCTAAAAGAATAAGTAATTGTTAACAATCTTTACATAATGCCATGAACATGGCAGTATTAAAACAAAAATAATATTTCAGTCCAGTTTTTAGTTTGTGCAGGTCTTACTCACGACAAGTATCTGACATGTGATAAATAATATATTATTGCTGCTACGAGCGAACAACAACCAATAGTTCGCAGACCATTAGCACAATCACAAGTATATCGTAAAATTCCATTACGTCCTATTGAGTTTGGTTCGTATGTATTCAATAAAACATGTATATGGGACATTCTTTTGCAAACCGAACACTTTTATTTTTCAACATTTTTAAATCGCTAGAAATTAATTTTTTTTCCTTCTAGGTATGAAATGAGCGAACACGTTTATCGGGATTTCTTTAGCTTTTATTTTCGAATATGTAGCGATGTCAATATTCGGCTTTTTGCGGTTCATGGCCATTTTCACATCAACATATCTCCGTCATTGTTTATCGTACAACAAATTTTTTCTTTCATTTTAAAGGTAATAATATCAGTTTTCCTGTGAAATTTTTTTCAATTTTGTAAATTCATACAAAAGTACGTTTTCTCGCATTTAAAAAGTTAATTTTGACAACTGTACCTCCATTTTGTGAAATTGTAAAAAATACCATTGAATTCCCCGTCAAATTTCCTAAAAGATAAGTATTTTTCCAGAATGGTAACTTTTTTTTTATTACCTGAAATGAAATAAAACTTAAGCCGCGCGCCGCCCGTTGAGTCGTGTTGCGCTGAGCCAGACCGCGCAGGTAACAGAGTTGCCATATCGGCGAGGTGTGGATATACATTTGAAATTAGGATATCTGCCAACACTTCTTGTGTCGTTTCATAACTTATGGTTTAGACACGTGTTTTCAGTCCTCTTTCGACCGTTGGAAGAAATCTATTCGTTTATCTACACGACATCGGTGTATGCGTTTCTGTTTTATTATTGTGTAATATTTTGTTTTACATTCTGCAAGAACTGTGAACTTACAGAAGTAAGAAAATTATTGAAAGTATATACTTTAATTACGTTTTAAAGGTTTATTAACCTAACGTAAATTTTAGCACAATGCCGAAACATGCGAAGAAAAAGAAAAGTGTACATCAGCGTTTAGATGTATGCTGTAATCCATTTAATAAACCGGAACATGGCAAGAGAGGATTAAAATTAAGACAAATTATGAAAGAGCAGCTGCACGCATGGAACATTCCACAAACTCCTGCAAATTTACCTATGAGGATCTGTAATAACTGTCGTATTCGACCTTCATTGGAGATATTACCAGAGTACACGAAGATATTCGTGAACATGAAGAGATGTGTATGATCAATAAAAAATCAATAGAAATGTTAGTACAATAATATCAGTACAGTAGTTTAGCGATAAATTAATATCTTGTTATATAACTTTTGTAAATATATATGTTTATAAAATTATAAAAATATTATATATTTATTTTGTACAGTTGCATATAATTTTTTAAATAACGAAAATATGTTTTAGGGCGATTTCTATTTTATTATTATGCATATATATGCACATTTGTTGTTACAAAAACAAACTACTTTATTAACGCTGGTATCAAAATGTTTATTGATTTTTTATATAATTTTTATCAAATCATAAAATTATGTAAAGAATATATCTGGACAATTTTTGTAAAACTTTTAGAACCATTTATTTATACAGATTTTATACTTCCTTCATAAGAACTTTATACATTTTTTCTACCTGGTTGGTTGTTGTTGTAATGGTACCATTAAAAATTGTAATTATTGCAAAATTTATTGTTAACGTGTTTGCTACAAATTATACGTAAATATTCTTTTAAAACAGGCCGGTCCACGCGTTGATGATGCTGTATTATCCCCCGAAGAATCAAGTGGCGAAAATGTTGAAAGCAGCGATTCTTCTGAAGGAATTAAGAAAGAACTTATTTCAGAAGTAATTGCTGGAGTAAATAAAATAATAAGTTTTGTTGGATTATCTCCTATCAATATGAAAAAAATTAATCAGCAAAAATACTGTAAAGAAACAACAGACAGTATATCAAATGCTGTAAAAAGAAAAATTTTCATTGCATCTGATGGAGGCTCCTATGACGAAGAAAATGGTATTTTAGAAGGACCAAACCCTCAAAGTCATCCGGCATTACAAGAGAACGTTGCTAATGCAATAATTGCTTTTTATCAATCGGACGAAATCAGTCGAATAATGCCTGGGCAGAAGGATTATGTATCGGTGAAAGTAGATGGAAGAAGGCTTCATAATTAAAAAAGATTAATTTTGAATAATTTAAAAGAATTGTATAATGAATTTAAAGAACGTAATCCTGACCTTCGGTGCTGTTTTTCAAAATTTGCAGTTTTACGGCAAAAACAATGTATCTTAGCCGGAGCAAGTGCCACTCATTCAGTCTGCGTATGTTGTATACATGAAAATGTAAAATTATCAACTAATGGTGCAAATTTTAAACGACTTGCTGCTGACTTTCCGGAACCCATTAAAACATATCACGAGTACTTAAATAAAATTATATGCAACCCTCCATATACCGATTGCTACGTGGGTACCTGCTCCGCATGTCCGGGGACAAATGATATAATACAATAGTTAGAAACAATTTTTTATGGCAATTATATCGAAACCGTCACTTACAAGCATTGGACACACGTCGACCGTACTACGCTACAAACTCTAGTATCGCCTGTTGACGAATTCTTGGAGGGTTTAGTAGATGGACTTAATAAATTATTACGTCATTCATACATAGTAAAAAAACAAAATGAATTTTTAAACTCTACGAAAGAAAATTTGAAATCCAACGAATGCATTGCTATTGTAGACTTCTGAGAGAATTATTCATTCGTGGTGCAAAACGCAATACAAGGCATTCATTGGCATAATGACCAAGCCACCGTTTATCCAACTGCTATTTTTTATAAGAACGAACAAAATGAATTGAAAATGAAAAGCCTTGTGTCCATATCGGAATGCTTAAACATGATACAATTGCGGTACATCTTTTCCAGTCGAAAATTGTAGAATTTATTAAACAGAACCTACCAAAGATTACAAAAATTATATATTTCTCGGATGGAGCAAGTGCTTAGTATAAAAATCGAAAAATTTCATAAATCTTAGTCACCATAAGGTAGATTTTGGAATCGCAGCAGTGGCATTTTTTCCCCACATCGCATGGAAAAGGACCATCTGATGGAATAGATGGCACCTTAAAAAGACTTGCTGCTCGAGCAAGCTTACAAAGAAAAGAATCGATACTCTTATTCAAACACCTACAGAACTGTTCCTTTGGGTAACGAAAGCTCTACCGAATATTCATTGTAATTATTTTACAACTGATCAATACAACCAGGAAGAAGCGAAATTAACATCGCGTTTTCAGTGTTCAAAAATAGTGAAAGGGACATTACATTATCACTGCGTCATTCCTGCAATGTTATCAACGTGCATGAGAAACCATTTTCGAATTTTGAAAAAGTTACAGTTATAAAAATTATGAAATAAATGATCCAACACATAACATAAATATATATAAGCAATACTCATTTTTCATTACCTTCATTATTTATCCTAATACTCTTTTAAAACCATTTGTTAACTTAATATATACGAATTATTACAATAAACATGTTCAACTTGGGTTGCAAACCTCACATTCAGAAGAAAAGCACTTGTGTACTTGTGTTGAAATATACTATTAAATATATTTCAAGATTCTGATATGTTATAGATGAAATCTTTGAAGAATCAGAAAGGTAATAACTAAAAACTTGTTATTAATTTATGTTTCTTATTTCTTGACAAATATTTAAATGAACTAAATATCAAAACAAATCATTGTTGTATATATATCATAGATAAATAAAAAATTTTGGTGCGTTTTTCACGCGCCCGCTGGTCGGCTCAGCGCAGCACGACTCAGCGGGCGACGCGCGGCTTAAGTTTTATTTTATTTCAGGTAGTAAAAAAAGTGACCATTCTGGAAAAATACTCATCTTTTAGGAAATTTGACGAGGAATTCAATGGTATTTTTTACAATTTTCCAAAATAGCGGTACGGTTGTAAAAATTAACTTTTTAAATGTAATTTGTAAAAAAACGTACTTTTTTATGAATTTACAAAATTGAAAAAAATTCACAGGAAAACTGATGTTATTACCTTTAAATTGGAATTGTGAAAATGGTTGATGTGAAAATGTGTTTGCACATTTCATACCTAGAACGAGAAAAAATTAATTTCTAGCGATTTAAAAATGTTGAAAAATAAAAGTGTTCGGTTTGTAAAAGAATGCCCCATATGTTTTGGAATTGATGTGTCTTGATTGTAAATTAAACTTAAGCAACTGAGCGTTTTGTTTTAAATAGCTGATCTGGATTACCATCTCTTCGTTCATTATTTCAAGGCGTCTTTCGTTATCTAAGGAAAATCCATAGTATCAGCTTATGTCGACTGTTCAAATATCATTTTCTTTTTATTCCATCCGTTTTGCAAAACTTCTTCGGTTAATGTGTTGACGACTAATTTCCTACTTTTGATCTGATCAATTATTTCTGGATA
Organism: Trichopria drosophilae; assembly: GCA_030407085.1. Lineage (NCBI taxonomy): Eukaryota > Metazoa > Arthropoda > Insecta > Hymenoptera > Diapriidae > Trichopria > Trichopria drosophilae. Next base: position 119,709,661 of record CM059583.1, read on the forward strand.
ATGTTCCTTGTCTACATTTAAACGTTGCCCAAACAAATTTTTTAAAAAACAAGCGATTTTACAGTACAGTCCAGCTCTTGGTAAAAGTTTGTTGTCAAGCTGATGATGGAAGAGTTTACACTTTTTCCCTACAATGCCGTGGACAGCATGTACGACCCATCGTAATTTTGTTAATAGCCGTGATGCACTGATTCTTCTGTAGTAAATTGTGATTGTTTGCCTTTTGAAGCTGGCATAAGAACACAATATTTCTTGTCTTCTAAATACTTGACAATATCTCGGAAACCTCTATCTAATATAAACACGTTATCTTCTCTTAAATTGTTACTTGACCCATTCGGATCTGATAACACATCTTTTAAAATTTTCGCATCAGTTTCTGTGGCATAATAAGGTCCTGGAAGATCAACTACAAACCCACCTGTCATGCACATCGTAAATGATGTTGAAGTTTGAAACGTTGGCTTTCAACGAAAATTTTTATTTAGGAATTACATTTTTTTCAATTATTGTCGTATATAAACCCAATTATGCTAAAAAAAGTTTTCTAACCCCCAGGGGACGAGTGAGGGGAGGGGTAAAAGACGTAAAACAAACATAACGCTCCATAAAAGTTGCAATTTCAGTTAGACCATTCGTTTTATCGTTCGAGTAGTTAATATTGATGGCAATGAATAATTTTGTGGATTTTAAAAAAATCGGATGACAGGAAGGTCCCGTTGGAGGGGCCTTTTTCGTTGGACTCCAACGTTTCAAACTTCAATATCATATAAATAATATATAAAATATCCAATAAATAAATCGAATAATTGTGGAGTGTTTCTTAATTATCGCGCCGATAATTTAGAACTCTCCGAAAATAGACCAGACAAGTTGCTAGAAGACACACTTATTCATTTCTTTTACAGACATTTATTACTTGAAATAAAATTGAAAAAAATTGAAACAGCGAATTAAAATAGGAAATCATATTGCTAATCATTTTATACTGTCTAAAAAATAAACAAGGTAGGTTACTTAAATATATACAATTACACATTTCTTCGTCACTTTTAGAAAATGGAATATCTTTAAGATACAAAAATCGAATTAAAATAGGGTTTTTATTTTTTTTACTACGGCGCTTATTTTTAACAAATTTGAAAAAATTTGATAGGTTAGCTAGTTAGAAAATACGTGTTCTATAATTTTTTTGAGAGAACCTTATTTTTTAAACTGTAGAAATAAATTATTGAATTTTTTAATTATTTTTGTTTTAACCCTTTGCGGCACGGCGGGACTTTGAGATCCCACCATTTTCGTTCCCATTTTCTTCGTCTTTCAGTGCCTAAAACGTCTTTTTTCATGCGGCTTTTTGTGTACGCGTTTCACTAATATGTTAATAAACATGTTTCAACGGGTAATTCACACAAATTGTTTATTATATTGTTTATATAAAAAATTGAATTTAAAAAAACACGTTTTTTTTACAATAAATGCATGGGAGATAGAAGAATACAATAAACAGGGCCAAAAAATCATATATAGAGGGTTTTTGGGGTCGCTGATCACGATCTGACCCCCAGATTTTCAAAATTCAAAATGGCGGATCCGATATGGCGGACCAAATGTCCAAAAAGTTATGCGATCGCTGCGAAATTCGGTTTCGGGGGGTTTTGGAGGTCGCTGATCACGAATCTGCCTTCAGATTTTCAAAATTCAAAATGGCGGATCCAATATGGCGGACCAAATGTCCAAAAAGTTATGCGATCGCAGCGAAATTCGGTTTCGGGGGGGTTTGGAGGTCGCATAACTTTTTGGACTTTAGGTCAGCGATATTGAATCCGTCATTTTGAATTTTGAAAATCTTAGGGCAGATTCGTAATCAGCGACCTCGAAAACCCCCCCAAAAACAAATTTCGATGCGATCGTATCACATTTTGGCACTTTAGTCCGCCATATTGGATCCGCCATTTTGAATTTTGAAAATTGGACAACGGATTCGTGATCAGCGACCCTGAAAACTCCCGAGTAACAATTTTCAGCCATTTTCCGTGTAAAGAAAAATGCATGGCTCAAAGGGTTAATAGTAAAAATTGATTTTATGATTTGAAAAAAATTCGACAAATCCAGGTCAGAATTATATATACATTGATGAATTTTTTCAAGCGATTTGCATGAATATGTGCGAAGAAATAAAATAAGGACGTAAAATACTCATTCTTTGTGATTGCTGGCTGAGCAAAAGACATCGTGGGATGACATTTTCAAAAAATGTTTTTCCACCTCAAACCTGAAAATAACACCATCCTTCGATTTCGTTTGGGGGCAAATTTCGCTACCTTATCCTGCTGGAGCCTTTGATCAAACTTCTGCTCAGCTATTGAAGTTAAACATCTCCGTTAGAAAAACAAAACCACTATTGATATAGAATGTTTAATTCGATACACTTAAAATTGACTTCTACAAAACCGGCATATAAGGAATATCTCATAGTTTGTTGCAGTTGTAGATAGTTTAGATTTTAGTCATGATCGTGCCGAAGTCTGGATGTTTCATTATTACGGTCATGTTAGCTTTAAGTCAAAATTAATATTAAGATTACGAAAAACTATAAAACTTATTGATATCAAAATTTTTATCAGAGTACTTATGCAGAGATGTGCAGCCCTTGCGAATTAAGTCCTAGCCTCAATGCAGGGTACATGCCCATGAGTCCATCGACAATGGTTCTTTCACACTCACGAACACGTCCTATCGTGGAAGATAATAAAGTTTTGCCCGATGGCTATGTTCCAATGGCACCAGCAAAGGACTCGACTTATATCGATATGGATACAAATAATAGTAATGGACATTTTCTTGATGACACATCAAATACTGGAGAAAGTGGTTGTTCAGTAACATCTGGTACGCCTAGTACGGATCTTCGGTTTTCAGAATATCATTTAGATAAAGTTACAAGTTTCTTATCCCCGAACGAAGTTTTACAATCAAGACCAACTAGAGCATATTCTGTAGGATCGAGGCCGGATCCTGGAAATACGCACCGTAAAAATAGGTAAGCAATTTAGCAAAAATTACGAAATTCTGTATGTTTATATTTTTATAGATGACACTCTTGATTCAATTACAATTAAATCATGAACTTTTATTAAATACGAATGGCGAAAATTAATATTTTAGTATACATTTTGGATCGTTATTTAGCGTATATAGAAAATGGACCCGACCACATGGAATAAGTTAGAAGATCCTCGATTTAGAATTCCAACATTATAAGAATTGTTTTTTAACGAGAAAACTTAACGAATTTTTTGAAGTCGACCGCGTGGATGCTGAAGACGCGTGTTATTGTGGGTCACACACGCTGGATTGGAAAATGGGAGAAACGTCTAATAGTCCGATAAACTGGAAATAAATTTGAACTCGTCTCCAGACTTTTACCAGTTATATTTAATACCTTGAACTCGATTGTTCGGATACAAATTTTAGTCCGGACGCGAAGCTCGCGATAAGGAACGATGCGTAGCATTCGCGTGACAAATCAAGACAATGGCGTCTTCCGCCTTCTTGGTAGCGTCGCTTGTTCACGCGGGAAGGAGCGACGAAATTTAGAACGCTCCCGCATAGATGGCTCGACCTGTATCAATATCGCGCATATCGATACAATATTCAAGTAAATATGAGCCTAATCGTAACATACCGCTCGCCTCGCTCGATTCGAGTGAAATTTTAACCGATACAAGAAATGCAAAAAAGTGTACATTCAACTTAATCCTAATTACCGAATACAATTATAAAGCGACCGCTGTCGCCGCTCGCCGTGAAATACTCGAGGATACCATTACCGATCTCGATCACATACTCCATCGGAGTGAACCGGTAACCGACACAATTTGGTCACTGGGCGACGGAAAACCTTTTTTGCGGTTTTAACCTCACATACGCGTACAAGTTCATCTTTACCAGGAAAACATCGCATTATTCGACCTAACATCCAGTGCGAGGGAGGGGCATCATCCTCCTTTAACACGACGATATCTCCGACACAGAGATTCGGACATTCTTTTCGCCATTTTGAGCGCTTCTGAAGGGTGTTTAAATAGTCCAGACGCCAAACTTTCCAAAATCTATTTCGCATAAATTGAATCGTCTGATAACGCGATAACGTATTCTCCGCTCGCGATAACAGTGAAGGTTCAGGAAGTGCTAAAAGTGGAGCGCCGATTAGAAAGTGACCAGGAGTCAAGTAGGAGAGATCTTCATGATCGGTCGAAAAACCCGCAATTGGACGCGAATTAAGGCAAGCCTCAATTTGGCATAGCAATGTTGAGAATTCGGATACGGTGAGGGTATGCGATCCAATAATTCTCTTAAGGTGATGTTTGACGGACTTCACCCCAGCTTCCCATAACCCGCCGAAATGCGGCGCGTAAGGTGGAGTGAAGTGCCACTCAATTTGATTTCCCGTCATATAATCCGCAATCTCGGGATCGTTTAAGGCGGCCTGAAAAGATCGAACTAAATCCTTGTGACCGCGTAAAAAATGTCTGCCATTATCGCTAAACACTGACATCGGAATACCTCGGCGCGAGATAAAACGACGGAAGGTCGCAACAAAGGCAGTCGCAGTGAGCTCTTCAGCCAATTCGATGTGGATAGCACGCGTCTCCATACTAACGAATAACGCTACATAACCCTTTTTTGACTGGTGCCCTCGACCCGACCAAGCTCGAACGAAGAAAGGGCCCGCATAGTCAAGTCCGGTTTTTAAGAACGCGCGCGTACCGGTCACCCTGAAATCCGGCAAGGGTGCCATCCGTTGTGCGCTCAGTTCAGCTCTGTAACGAGCGCAGGTCACGCACTTATTTAAAATGGCCTTAATGACGACCTTAACCCGCAGAAGCCAAAAATCCTCACGTATGAGTCTGCCCGTAAGAGCTGTACCGCCATGCAAAGATCGGATATGCGCATGTCTTACGAGTAGTCGAGTCACATGGCAATCGCCCAGTATTATAGGGAATCTTTGATTGTATGGAAGACTCGCATTCTCGAGACGACCACGCATGCGAATCGTGCCCTTGGAATCGAGAAACGGGTTCAAAGAGGAAAGACGACTCGCTCGAGGTAGGCTTATGCCATTTTTGAGCATGTTAATTTCGCTGGAAAAGAGACTAATCTGGATCTGATTGATCCAAAACATTTTTGCATCTCTAACTAAGGATACTTTGGTTTCTGCGGTTATTTTTGTCCGCCATTGCCGAAATACACGCAAGAGACAGGCCGTTACTCTAATAAGTTTGCCCCAATCGGAGAAACGAGTGGAAAAGTCCCAATCGCAAACAGTGGACTGATGCACGGTTACACTACGTCTCTCCTGATCTACAGACGATTCAACCTCTCCTGCATGATAAGTGGGCCACGTTTCTTTACCATGACATAACCAAGATGGCCCCTTCCACCACAGATGATTATTGACGATCTGAGACGGACGAAGACCACGCGACGCCAGATCAGCTGGATTTTCAGCCGAAGGAACGTGACGCCATTCCACCGTCGGCAAGAGGGTTTGAATCTTCGACACTCTATTGGCGACGAAGGTCTTCCAGTTAGAGGGGGAGCTGGCAAGCCAATCCAGTACGACAGTAGAGTCAGTCCACGCATACGTGGGAACCGTGTTAATGTTAAGATTACGCGAAGTCCAATCGAGCAGGAGCGAGAGAAGCTCGACCCCGCAAAGCTCTAGACGAGGTATCGAGACGGTTTTTAGCGGCGCTACTTTACTTTTTGATGTAAGAAGGAAGGTTCGAATTTTACCATGATCCTTGACGCAGAGATAAACTACAGCCGCATAGGCTTTTTGCGAGGCGTCGGCAAACCCATGGAGCTCGAGGTCGCAGCTAGAGTACATATTTAGCCAGCGGGGTATTCTTACCTCTGAGAGAGATGATAGACTACTACCGAATTCATTACACTCGTGAAGGAGATTTGGGGGTAATTGGTGATCCCACCCCAGGTTGGCCATCCAAAGCCTTTGGATGAGTATTTTTCCTACCACAATGATTGGGGACAACCAGCCAAGAGGATCATATATTTTAGCCAAAAATGATAAGAAATGTCGCTTTGTGTGAAATTCTATATTCTCACCTTGAACTTCAAATTCGAAAACGTCGAGCAAGGAATTCCAGCAAATTCCCAATACTTTCACCTGCGAATCTTCTTGTAGGTGGAAACGAGACTGTTCCAGCGATTGCTCCGACACATCGGACCAGAAATCGCGTTTATTGGAATGCCATTTATGCAAATTAAATCCACCCGACAAAAACGTTCGGTAGAGTTGGTCGCGAATTTCGCGACACTGCTCAAGAGTGGGAGCTCCAAAAAATACATCATCCACAAAGGTATCATGAAGTATTGGTGACTGCGCCAGTGGGTACGAACTCCGTGTAGCCTCCGCGAGTTGAATTAATACTCTTTGGGCGAGATAAGGGGCGCATGCAGTGCCATAGGTAACCGTGTTTAATTTGCATGTAACGACCTGTTGAGAAGTGGGGCAGCGATAAAATATAAGTTGATAGTTTTGGTCTTCCTCGCGAACGCGAATTTGCCGAAACATTTTTTCAACATCCGCTGATCCGACAACGCAGTGTTGTCGCCAACGCAATACGATCGCAGGAAGATCTTGTTGAAGTTTTGGCCCTACGAGCAGAAAATCATTCAACGACTTTCCGCTACTTGTCGGTGCAGACGCATTAAAAACGACTCTAACCTTCGTCGAGATACTGGTCGGCTTAATAACGGGATGGTGCGGAATATAGTAATGAGGCTCACTCGCAGAGGGGGTTGGACAGATGCTCATATGACCCAGTCGCATATATTCTGCTAAAAAGGTATTATACGAATGCGCGAGCTCCGGATCCTTGGCTAATCGGCGCTCCATTTTAAAAAACATCGTACGAGCAAGATCGGAGGAGTTCCCAAGGTCAAGAGGGGGAGTTTCCGAAAAGGGCAACGCTATTTGAAAGCGGCCTTCCGCGTCGCGCGACGTAGTTTTTAAGTAATACTCCTCACATTTACTCTCTTTCGGTGTGAGATACACTTGTTTGGGACCTTCTTCGATGGCCCAAAATTTTTCGATCGCATGAGATATTTCATAATTCCTTGAAACATGCAGCGAAGTGAACGCCGGTAGCTGTGACGCATCCGCAGAATTTCCATCAATTCGCCCGCGCAACACCCAGCCGAAACGGGTTTGAACGGCAGTAGGTTCACCGGGAAATTTAACTAAATCACGACCTACGATTTGGTCGTAGCAATCAATTCCGAGGATAAGGTCGATTGGTTGACTGCCGCACGGATCCGGATCGGCTAAGATTAAACGACTGAGCTTTGGCCACTCTGAAACCTTTACGTACTGCCTGGGTACATACCTCGATAGTTTAGGCATAATAAATGCATCGATTTGCAACGGCGCCTCGTTGGAATTTCGCGAATATATACTTAAACGAGTAGAATGAGTGACGGTTCCAGAGGAAACTTCACCAATACCAGTGATAGAAATTGGAGTATGTCTACGAGGCGCTCGAAGCAATTGCGCTACCTTCTCCAAAAGTAGTGAGCATTCAGAACCGGAGTCTGAAATTGCTCGAACATTACATTCGCTACCGTTATCTGTCCGAATGCGCATCCAGGCAGTCGCGAGAAGAGCCGCGGTTGAAAAACTTGAATTTAGTAATCCCGAATGAATATTGGTTACTGGAACTGACGCATTAGTCCCATTTAACGAGTCAGGCATGGTACCGCTAGGGGCCACTTTCTCTAAGGACTCAGAATGGCCTAATGCTTCATGCAATAATGAATTATGCCGTCTTTTGAATCGATTACAACTGGATCGGCGTTTACACGTCGACGGAATGTGCCCTTTGTTAAGGCAATTATAACACAAACGTAGAGACCGTATCATATCGAGTCGCGCGGAAGGACTTAAACTCTTGAATTTCGTACATGTCGTTAGAGCGTGACCTTCCGAACACATATAACACGAAGTCGTATTAGCCGACGAGAAATGCGAAGTGACTTTTTCCGAAACAGTTTTATTTTTCGTGGATCTACCAACGTTAACATCGGATGCCGTCGTAACTCCTGATTTAATCGATGCGACGTTTAACGCGTGTACTCTACTATTCAAGAATCTTTCAAGTTCCTCATACTTCGGAAATGTATCGCGCGCAGTCACCTTTTCTTCAAAACTTTTTCTGACCTCCGGATCTAGTCGGAGTAAAGTCATAACTAATAATAAAGCAACGCTGTTAAATTGATTAGTATTTTTTAAAGACGGCACGATCTCACGAGTTTGTGCGACGAGTGATTCTAGTGCGACCGCGCCATCACCGACAACCGGCTTAAGTTTTAATAGCTGCGTAATTAACGAAAACGTAATTAACCGTATGTCATCATAATGATCGGTAATAATTCTCCACGCTTCGACGAAATTCTCATTGGTGAGCGCGATATTTTTAATTAGAGAAAGCGCGGAGCCGGTTAGACTGTTTTTCAAGTAATAAAGTTTTTGCACATTCGAAAGAGTCGGTTCACTTACTATTATGGCTTCATACATGTCTTTGAAGGTGGCCCAATCACGTTGATTTCCGTTGAATGACGGGAGCGAGATGCGGTCGAATCCCAAAAAACGTGTCGGAGGAGCAGCTGTTGGCGTGGGAGTTATAGACGTAGAGGGCAAGGCACGCTGAACGTCATCTTCCAATGTGGTCAGGTGATCGACGACCTCGAGGTAGCGCGTTTTAATTTATCCAAATTCATCATGCTTTAAGTAATCCTTAATTCCATCATCATTCTGGTGATCGAGCAAGTCCGAATGCGCCTGTCTCACTAGTTGAAAGGTGTTATTCAAAGACCTCAATTTGTTAGAAATAGTAGTTATTTTGAAGTATTAGTCAATTTCATTGCCGAAGTAAAGTGTCGGCCTAAAGATCGAAATTGTTCCCTTTGTCGGGCAAGAATCATGTTAGGGTCACCACTAGTTCTCGTGCGCATCGTATCCTGAAACTCTTCGTCGTCACTGGGCATAACTCAGAAAAGCGAGAGTCCAAAATTTCTCTTAGAGTTGACAGTGAGCGTCACTGCGATGCGAGATCTCCAAATGCCGGTGACGAAGTGCCAAATTCTAGAAGTGGGAGCGCGCAAGAAGTGGGGTTCACGCGTCTCCTTGCTTCCTTCAACGGTTGTGTCGACAATCTCGCCCTTCTTTCTCCTACTCACACGGAGGATTGAGTGGGGTAGATCGAAGTACCGACGATGCCCTATGACGTCACACTTTGCCAATTTGAACGCTATACTTTTGGAAAATAAATTCAAAAAGTTGCAAAGGAACAAATAAAAATGTTAATGATGAGTGATGATGCCCTTGGCAGCTTATGCGTTCATTTTAAAGGGAACTTTCTCACACGCGTGAATTTGGAGGTTTCACTTAACTTTTAGCGAAACACTAATTCATTCAAAATTCACGAACACAATGCACATAATCCAAAGGAAGGTGTAATCGTCCTAAAGTCCTTTGAAGGTGTGTCACAGGAGAAAATTTCGATCACAAAACATCCGAACTCGAATTCAAAAATATTTAATGTAGCAAAATTGCTTGTTTTAATAAAAAAAATTCAATCCACGTTAATATCCGGCTCGAAGGACCATGTTTTTTAACGAGAAAACTTAACGAATTTTTTGAAGTCGACCGCGTGGATGCTGAAGACGCGTGTTATTGTGGGTCACACACGCTGGATTGGAAAATGGGAGAAACGTCTAATAGTCCGATAAACTGGAAATAAATTTGAACTCGTCTCCAGACTTTTACCAGTTATATTTAATACCTTGAACTCGATTGTTCGGATACAAATTTTAGTCCGGACGCGAAGCTCGCGATAAGGAACGATGCATAGCATTCGCGTGACAAATCAAGACAATGGCGTCTTCCGCCTTCTTGGTAGCGTCGCTTGTTCACGCGGGAAGGAGTGACGAAATTCAGAACGCTCCCGCATAGATGGCTCGACCTGTATCAATATCGCGCATATCGATACAATATTCGAGTAAATATGAGCCTAATCGTAACAAGAATATTTAGCCACCGTTGTCAAAGGTAATTGCTTATGCCAATTAGCATTTGGATGTTTCTGTTCTGGATCACCATATATATCTGAAACTAGTCCTACTATCATTTACAACCTTATGAGATACATGTGATCAAAATATATGACACTATACTATAGTAGTCAGAAACAAAACTGAATATCTAAAAATAAGTTTAATTGGATAGTCCAGGCAATGGAGGTTTTGACGTGGCAATTTTGAGAAATTCAATCGATTGACTAGAAATTTTCACAGTAGGTATGGAATAGCACAAGGATCAAAATCTATATTGTGCCAATGTACTCTTTGGCCCTGGGGTGGGGAGGGGGGGGGGGGTTGCCACCCTTTCTAGAGGTAGGAGAATCTTTTATGAAATACAACCCCAGGAATTGATAGAGGAACTAATTCTAAGCAATTTTGTCCTTTCCTTTTTTTCTACGATCAATACTTTTTGAGTAATTTGGGCTTGAAAATGTTCGTTTTTACCCTAAAAAATGCATGTTTTTGAATGGCTTTTCACAAGTATTGCAAAAACTACGCATTTTAGCAAATAGCCGTACAGAACAAAAATGAAGGTAATAAAAAAACGAAGAGATTGGTTTTTTTTTTGTTCTAGGTGTAATAGAACCGAAATTATGGTTCCTTACAGGTCATAAAAAGATTACAAAAGTGTACCACTTATCCATGGGATCCCCCGAAGGTTCCGGAATCATTTACGGTGGAATTCGTTTTTATGGGCACTCTGGTAGTGAGGGATGTATTCGAGGGCCATGTGAGAGAGACGGTCGTAGTAACGATATATTTTATATTAGATATATCCTTGGAACGTAGGGAGAGTTGCTTATGGCAATTAGGTATAATTACGTATAACTAAATGTTTGGTTTAACTACTTATTAAAGCCGGGATGGTTTATCATCGTGCGATGGGAGCCATACTGAAAAAAGGACTGTTTTTTAAGAACTGAATGTTACAGTGGCTTCATCGCATCACACTTTCGGTATTTTTTTAATGGAACACGTTGTTTTAGTCTTGTTTTTGCTGCTGTTCAGTTATTCCGCCTGAGTGAACTCGCATTGAGCGAAATGCATACCAGCTCATAACTAAATACTTACTCCATGTTTGTTCCCATGGAGGTAATCTGCCGCAATCCCATTTCTGCACCATGGGAGGCCGCCACGGAACTAACGTTTTCACCGTTATCGGTGCGTTTTCATGCAACGACTTACGGAAGTACATTCAATTTCGATTTTTATTTAATTACCCGTTTTCGATCAGCTAGTAAAACACATACCCATTACAGCAGATTTCTTCTATATGGAGTTGAAACTTCTTCCAGATTGCAACGCAAACGAAAGTCATTGGTAAAATTTATATTTATCGTATTTTTTAAACTTAAAACATATTATATGGGAAAATTCGATATACGCAATTCTATATAAAACAACCATGTATACAGGGTGTCCCATTTTAAATAATGGATAGGAATATCTCGGAATGTAAGCATTTTCAAAAAAAATGTTTCAGGCATAAGTTTTAGCATTTTTCCCTGGCTATTTAATGGTGATATTGAATTTGAGCTTGAAGGTTATTTCAACTTCAAGTTTATTTTTTTAAATGGGAACCCCTTATTTTTTTCATAGGAAAGAGCAGGAAATTTTATGTCGGAGTATGATATGACCGATATTTTGGTCAAGGGCATTTCAAGGTGAAACTTAAAAGTCCCGGATAGGCGAAATATCTCCGCGGAAGTATATTTTCGGGGAAAATGTTAAAGATAAAAGTTTAAGGATTTTTCGCTACCTATCTAATGATATTATTAATTTTGATCTTGACTATTATTTTGAAGATCATTTCAATGTCAAGTAAATTTTCTAAATGCAGGAGTAATATGATCGTATTTCCTTATACCAAACGAGTATCTCCTACACGCATTTTGCACTGCCTGAAGCCTTCGCCAATTATCGCCATTCAGACATGGGCCATAAGCCCTAATGCAGTACATAATATGAGATATGACTAGAGACTCACATAATTTTAATTTTATTTTGGTAGGCAAAATGCGTCGGCTAGGGAACAATTGGCGAAGCCTCAAAAATGCAGCTGAACATTTTTTAGCAACATGAGTTGAAAAAGACCAATTGGAATCCATCAAAACCCCCAAATTTTTAGCCACTTTAACTATTGGAAGAACATTTCCTTTAATTATTATTCCACTTTCAACCATGTTAACTTTACTAAGACGATTGGAACTGCTAACTAATAGAATTTTTGATTTATTAGAATTTAAAACCAATGCATTATTGTCCACCCATTCTACAACCTTGTTCAATTCTATATTAAATATTTGAAACGCTTTATTTGTGTCTGTTATTGGAAAAGGCATCAAAGCCTGCGTGTTTTAAATTAATAGTAGAACAGCTATTATAAATATCAATTGTATAGATAATAAACAATAGGGAGCTTAGTTTAGCTCCCTGAGGACAACCACTATTGAGAAGTTTCTTATCGGAATTGTTCATTGCATTATCAATTACAACAGATTGTGATCTGTCCTGCAGATAGTTTCTAATCAGGTTACAAGCTACACAGTGAACGCATGAAAAGAAAGTTTGGCCAAAATAAGTTCATGATTTAGTGTGTCAAATGCACGTGTAAAATCTAGGAGGCCGATTATATTAAGCAGGTTATGATCCCAACCCTTAAGAATTTCATCGGAAACATCAAGAAGTGCCGTTTCACAACTGTAATATCGCCGAATGCCAGACTGATATACTGGAAAAAGTTTATATGAATTAAAATAATGAAGTATTTGATCATACATTTATTTTTGAGAAAATTGGCAGTTGGCTGATCGGACGAAAATCTGAGAATTGCAAAGGTTGTGTAATTTTTGGCAAGGGACGCACAATGGCGTGCTTCCAAGTGTCTGGAAAGCTGCATGTATCAAAAATGCAATTGATAAGATGTAAAATCTCAGGACGGCAATATTTATAAACTCTAAGGAACATCTCCCCAGAGATACCATCTGCACCTGCAGAGTTATAATTTACGGAACCTATTATGGAGATTAACTTTGGCATTGAAATTTTATTAAAAGAAAAAGAAACTTCGTTAGGCAGTTTCGTAGATCTGGAATGTCTAAAGTATTTTAAAGTTAGAGGATTAGGACAAATAGTGGGAATATTAATCAAATGATCGTTTAGTTTATGGGATTTCAGGAGGAATGCCTTTGTTGATACCCATAAAATATATTGCCTTCCAAAAACTTTTTTCTGATAAATTACAAAGCTGCATTAAATAGGTTTTGCGCTCCCGCCGTATCATGCTAGTAACACAATTTCTGAGGTCATTATAATAACGTCTATCAGATGGTAATTTTGTTTTTCGCATTTTAGTGCGGGCTACATTTCGCTTTTTTATGAAAGTTCTTACGGTATCTGTTACCCATGGAGCATGAGATTTTGTGGCTCTAATTGATTTTACCGGTGCAAATGTATTAAAAACGTTTATTATGGAGTTTGTCAAAAATAATACTTTATCATTGATATTTGCAAAGTCCATCACATTAGTCAAAGGGAAAGAACTTGCAGCAATGCTGAATGAATTATTGCCAAAATTTTTAAAATCACGTATTTTAAGAAATTTGTGATTACGTGGAGGTCTAGGGCAATAAATATCACAACTAATCAATGAATGGTCAGAAATCCCATGCTCGCTAAAAACGTTTATATTCTGAACTTTTTAACAGAGGACGTAACAATAATAAGATCCAATAAGGTAACGGAATTTGTGGTAACACGTGTTGCAGAACTAATCATTTGCCGAAGGTTATTGTCTTGGAACCATTTGAGAAGTTCGATTTCATCTGATTTTCCAGAATTTAGTAGATTAATATTTAAATCTCCTAATATTATAATCTGATCAATCGACGATCTTATAGAATTATATGTCGATTGAAGATCAATAAGAAAATGCAAAGACACGTAAACTGGCCTATACAGGATACCAACTGCGAATTTTGTGCCATGATGATTAAAAGTTATCCAAAGTTGTTCCAAACCATTTTCATCTGCTTTAACATCGAATCTTTAGCATGTCAGAGAACTGACCCGGTAGGCCCGGGTTTGAAAGAAAATGAATTGAAGCAATAAGGAAATATTCTAAATATGCATGCAATTATACACATGTAAAAAAAAATATTTTTTATATCTGCAACTGCTTATATAAATAACTAATTTTCTTTTGTGACAATAGGAAGCGTTGAGTAAAATTTAAATCATAACAAAAAGAAAAAAAAATAGAAAAGAAAATAAATAAATAAAAAAACAGATATATATATATATATATATATATATATATATATATATATATATATATATATATATATATTATCGTGAACACCATACAATATCAGCAAAATTAAAAGTGTCGAATAAAATTATTGAGGAAGTAAAATAAAAATTCCGCGTAAAATAGAAACGCGAAGCCGCCAAAAGAGCGAAGCCGTTGCTGAGTGAAGTTGTCGCGCATACGCGAACGAAACATAAATATTAAATTGTGTAAAAAGGTTTTTTTAAAAATTTGTCCCCGTAAAATAATAAAAACGCGAAGCCGCCGCTGAGCGAAGTCGTCCTGCACACGCGAACGAATCGTAAATTTTAAATCGTGTTAAAAGGTTTAAAATTAATTTTCCGCGTAAAATAATAAAAACGCGAAACCGCCAACAGAGCAATGCCGCCCCTGAGAGAAGTCTTCGCGCACACGCGAACGAATTGAAAATTTTAAATCGTGTTTAAAGTTTTCAAATTAATTTTCCGCGTAAAATAATAAGTCGCCAATGAATAAAATCGCCACAGAGCGAGCTCATCATATACCAAAATAATTCAACAGTAGTCTGATCACTAAAAGAATTCGGAAAAATTCAATACATAACATAACACAAAATATGTGTATAAAAAAAAAGTAGATTGTTAATCCACATCAAGTTCTAGAATTACATGTATGATCGCAGGTATAGTTAAGTTATAGTTAACTACCCATAGACATTAAAATTTCATGCTGACGCATTATGATGTAGATTTCTTGACCGCTAATGATTGAATTGAAGTTGAGGATTTTCGGTAGAGACGGTCTGGTTGAACTTTTTTAAATAATCTATTACACTTAGTTTACGTTTTTTTACCATAGACATTCTTGGATTAAAACGTCGAGAGTTCGGTATGCCCATGGAAAATACAACCCCATCCCCCTTTTTCTCTTTCATCTTCAGATTGCAATAAATGAGTGGAGGCGGTAAACTCACGCGTCAAAAATATAAAAACCTTAGCGACGAAGGCAGAAAAACCGCGCTAGTAGAAGGATTGCCGCTTGTAAATCAGCGAAGTACGAACCCCTCCGATAACGACACTACAGATCCATTTCGAGCTAAAAAACACTTCTATATTCACCGGTAAAGACAATTTTTTCTTCCAATATTTCGAATCGCGAACCCGAAACTTCAAAGTACCCTTCAAAACACTGCTTGAAAATATCGCGTTATCGAACACTTCTAGTGAAAAATTATATAATTCCATAGAATCCCCCGACTCCTTACACTCGGCATCTACCGGCAGGTACGAAATGAATATTGGAGAGATGGCGAACGGCCACTACAATAGCCAATACCTTAATATCCGTGATGCAGCAGATACAATACCCATGTTTTGCGGTTCCAAGGACGGATATACGCACACCGAATTCGCCACGGCATACGAAAACGCATTAAAAATGATTCCGGGTACGGCTGAACGTGCACTTACTAAGCTAACGATTACACGACTAAACGGCGAAGCGTATCGTACCATGCTTGGAAAGGACCCTAACACAATAGAAGAAATGCTAAACATCCTGAAAGGAATCCACGGGTCTCACACCTCTACATTAGAAGTGTACGGAGAACTAGCGCTTTTATGCCAAGGAAATTCGGAATCTGCCGCAAGTTACTTTAATCGTACCCGCGCAATCTGCTACAGATTAAAAGAAGCGTACAAACAAAATTCGCATACGGATTTATCAGCCGAAAAAGTCGCAGAACTGGAACCCCCCTGCTGTAAAGCCTTCATTTTGGGATTGAAACCTGAAATTAATAATCGAATGACGACGCGTGATGACTTAAACGAAGCCCACCCTGAGGCTATACAAATAGAAATCCAAATTGAAAACCGCAAACGACTAATTCCACAAGCGACTACAGTAATCATGAACTGTAATATTTGTAATAGTCACTTACATCAAACTACGGAATGTTCAATTTTAATTAAGGAACCAAGTCGCTGCCAACTATGCGACAGCACACAGCATATAGCCAAGATCCGCCAGAAACGTGAGAAATCCGGAAATCGGGAAAAACCTGAAACCCAAGGAATTCGCGACAAATGTCAATTATGCAACAAGAATGGACATTTAGCCCGTGACTGCCGAAGCCAAGAAAAATGATGTCAGTACTGCAACAAACTAGGCCATGAAGCTAAAGAATTTCGCAAGCGACCTTTAAATCAAGTATGCGATCTATGCCGGCGTACTGGACATTTAGCTCGTGATTGTTGATACGGAACTCGTGTCAAAATTTTACAACCCAGTTGTCAAGCTTGCGGGAAACCTGGTCACACTTCGAAATATTGTAAAGAGAACACACCTTGTTAATATTGTATGCAACAGGGACACTGCGAAAAACTGCCCACGAATATCAGAACAAGAATCGCCGCGCTGTCAGTACTGCAATTGGAATGGACATACGGCACACCGATGTTTCCAAATATCTAACCGCCAAGGGACACGAGAAGTCTGCAGTTGTTACAAGGAATCGTGTTTTGCGCGTAATCGGCTAACCCACGTCTCTAACAGCGGTGCACGAAATTCGGGAAACTTTCCAAGCCTCCCTCATCGGGAGGTCATGCAACATCAACAATCGTCGCGCGCCAACTTTCGGATGATCGAATATCCCATGGAACAGGAACAATACAACCAGTAAAGCTAACCATAGATCTATAAGGATAAACTGTCCTGATCTAATAGTACTATTATTAGATTCGGGAGCTGGCCCATGTATAATTAAGCAAAGATTTATCAATCCAAAAACAATCGACCAAACTCGTGGACTTAAGTTGCTCAAAATCTCACCACAATATGTACCTACCAAGGGAAAAACATCCTTAACCATCCTTGATAGTCAAATTGAATTTCATGTGGTATCAGACGACTTTCCAATTTATCAAGATGGAATTATAGGGACATCAGTTCTATCCCAACACAAAGCTAAGATTAACTGGGAAAAGAAATGTTCGTGTTTTGTTATATGTCCTTAATAAACTTGCCTAAAGGAATATTTATGGGAAATGCGTTACCTTCAATCAACACAACGGACGTGCTTTTTTCTTACTTGCCCGTAAGGATCACATTAGAGGAAGTAAGTAAAATAGAATGTAACGAAATAAAACCTACCAAACCGAAACGCGTTACTCGTCGTAGAAAAGATGCTAGATTAAAAATATCACCTATTAGGATACTCAGAATACAACCTTAATCCCGCCAACAGAAAATTAAGGAACTGCTACGCTTGGACCATATGACTCCAAAAGAACGCGAAGAAATCGACATATTGCTAAGCGGAAGTGCGGATAGATTTCATATACCTGGCGAACCTCTACAGTTTACTCACTTAGCGCAACGCGAAATCCACACTACCGATGAAGAAGTTATTTTCAAGCGTCAATATGGTTTTCTAAAGAATTTACGAAGCGAAATCAATCGTCAAGTGGAAGAAATGTTAACGAACGACATCATTCGACCATTGCAATCGCCCTACAATACTCCCATATGGATTGTACCGAAGAAGGAGGACATGCAAGGAAGTAAAAGATGGCGTTTGGTGTTGGACTTCCGAGCGTTAAACGAAAAAACCATCGGAAACGCATATCCGCTACCTAACATTTCGGAAATCTTAGATCAACTGGGAGGAGCAAAATACTTCTCTATTTTTGACGTCGCATCTGGATGTCATCAAATACCGATGAGCGAGAAAGACCGATACAAAGCTGCCTTCTCCACTGATCACGGTCATTGGGAATTCGCCAGAATGCCATTTGGATTAAAAAACGCCTCAGCTACCTTCATGTGTCTGACGTGGTATTAATAGGGTTACAGGGGATAGAAATTTTTGTGTACTTGGATGATATCGTTAAATATGCCAAAAGCTTGAAGGAAAATGTTCTTGAACCTTAAACATCCATTACGAGATGCAAATTTACAATTGCAGACGGATAAATGCGAGTTCCTAAGACACGAGGTTACTTACTTAGGACTCCTCGTCACCCATGACGGACTTAGGCCTGACCCGAAGAAAATCGAGACAGTCGCTAAATTCCCCCAACCTAAATATGTTAAGGAAATCCGAGAATTGTTAGGACTCACTGGATATTATCGTATAGTCATCCATAAATACGCGAAAATTTCGAAACCATTAACTAAACTACTAGAGAAAGATCGACCATTTGAATGGACTGAAGATCAGCAAGCGGCCTTTTTAACGCTTCGCCAAAAACTTTGCCAAGAACACGTGTTACATTATCCCGACTTCGAACAACCTTTCATCGTTACAACAGATGCCAGTGGCTTTGCAATTGGTGGGATACTCGGCCAAGGGCCTATAGGATCAGATCGCCTTTGTGCGTATGTCTCTAGAATATTAATCACTGCTGAACTCAATTAATCGACTTATGAAAAGGAGGCATTGTCTATCATATTTTGTGTCCAACATTTCAGGCCATACTTGTACGGACAGAAATTCACTGTGGTGACTGACCATAAACCTCTAGTATGGATGAGGACTTCTAGAGATCCAACTAAACAGCTGACAAGGTGGTGACTCAACTTGGAAGAATACGAATTTGAAATCATTTACAAGGCAGGAAAAAGAAATGTAAATGCTGATGCGCTATCCCGTAACTCTTTTCACGAGAACACAACAGACGAACCGAGTCACGCCGTGAAATTAATTGATATTACCTTGCCTCTGTATTTCAAGACGGATAACGAACTTACTCGAAGGATACTCCCCCGTATATTACAAAAATTTTTAAATTTAAAACTGATTAAAAACTTTTTTTTTTTATTTTTTATTATTTTTTTAATTAAGTGAGTTTTTAAAGTTTTAAAAAGATCGTTAGATTTGTTCAAGAATCAAGCCTATCTTAAACCATTATTTATTTATGGTCTCGCCTCAAAACTAACCGACATCACATATGCTGAGACCATGTGTACCGTCGTTAGCCAGGATTTAACTTTCGCCTTAGCCGTAGGTGGGTCTGGAAATCTATACGGATACAATATAATAAAGACAGAGTATCCAAAATTATTCATCCGAGAAGGATGGAAAGAACGATTCTTCAAATCTCGTACTCCACCAAAAACTCAAGATATGGATCTGTTTGCATATGTATACAGCTAATTCATTTACGTGGAAAAACACGTTAAAACACAAGTCACAAACCTGTAT
Organism: Trichopria drosophilae; assembly: GCA_030407085.1. NCBI lineage: Eukaryota > Metazoa > Arthropoda > Insecta > Hymenoptera > Diapriidae > Trichopria > Trichopria drosophilae. Next base: position 119,729,316 of record CM059583.1, read on the forward strand.
CGAGACATCCTGGTACATCGATGCAGAATACAACAGGACCTTCTATGGAACGCTCAGTCACTTGCCGTAATAAAACCCGACGAATTTGCATGCACGTACAAAAAGGCTACTGGGTACACTGCAATCGTCACGGGTGAAGTTATAAGACTCAAGTGTGTAGTAGTTGGTGTCAAGCGAGCCACCACGCAGAAGTGTTACAGCGAATTACCTGTATACAAGGGTAAAACACTTATGTATCGCACCCCCCGGACTCATATTTTAAAAACAATCGGGTACAAATTGGAAGGTCAGTGGTATAAGGTATTCTCATCTTTAGTCGAGAGTCAAGCACCTCACATCATGACTCCTCAAGTTGAGACCACTTGGAAATACGACTATCCCGGAAATCAAGCAGGGAAGGAAATTTACACCCCTGAAGATATAGAACGTCTTAGAGACTACATCATGACACCTGCAGAACAGCCTACCATAGTCAATTCCTTGGTACGCTCAGTCAGAGGAGAAGGCGACAATGCCGTGGGACTCTCAGTCAACGGGCGGTTGGACAGCGGCACCCTCCAAAGAATTGCCTACTCAACATGGAACCGTCTCTGGAGCGGATTTAGCAGTTTTGGTACCGCTAGTGCTCGAGTATTAGGCATAGTTCTAATCTTCAAGATATTCAAATTTTTAATAGATACCGCCGTACATCTCTTCGCACTCCAAAGAGTGTTCGGTTGTTCTTTCTATCTGCTGGGAGCACTCATGGATTCAATTTAAAATATTATGTTACATCCACGTTCAAGTGATGAATCACCACGATCTGGTCCAGCAAAACCATAAGTTCCGACTGAAGAAATTGCACAATTATATCCATCACTACAGGAAGTTACCGTCAGATGACCATGGGCTCTACACCCGTTGAACCAAGACTTTACGGACTGACGTAAAATGCTGCTGATATTCAGACTCGAAATTGTGTCTTTAGTGCCTAACGATCCCAGATGATACAAACTTGTGACTTTTTTTTCTGTGTGAAGTGAAGTTATGTTATAATTCAAAGAATTTAAGTTTAAGAAAAATCACGAACGAGCAGAGTATTCAGAGTAAGGACTATCCATCTAGCCACGTGTACACACGAAGTGCTTTGTTTAGAGACTTTAAAATTAGCCTAATATATCTCTTATAATAATTTCTTATGTTATGTCTATAAGTTAATTATAAATTGCGGTAACTAAATTCAAAGATGATTTCTGGTAAATAAATGAAAAAAAAAAAAATATATATATATATATATATATATATATATATCTATTTAAAATTAAAAAATATATATATATATTTATCATTTATATAAAAAAATAATGCTAGTACAACTTAGCCCTTTAAGGACGGGACGGACACTTTTTGAACGGCAACTTCAGCGCGATATTGGATAATATAAAATAAAAAAATCTGCACCCAATGTTTCTTACATAAAAAAGGCTGCTCTTTCAGATTCTGCAAAAAGAATTGGTCTAAAACTCTTTCCAAAAAAAGATTCAGCTGTTTTTATCCAAAAAAAAGCAAAATTTTTAAATATTTTTTTCATAAATCGTCAATTTACACCGGGAAACGGCAACGCAGAGAACTCGGAAATGCAAAATATCGCGTCCAAAATGTTTCAGCTTCAAATTGGTAACTTCGATTTTTCAGAATTTCAAATTGGCGGTTTAAAATTGGCACCCAAAGTGCAAAATTTGTATATTGTTTCATTTTTAGCCAACCGATTGAAGTTTCGAAATCGGCACTTGCTCAATAACTGCAAATTTATGTTTTTGGAGTCGCTGATTACAAATATAAGGTCAGTATTTCAAACTTCAAAATGGCAGATCCAAAATGGCGGGTGACATTTTTAAAATATTAACGGATTTTCTTAAAAATGGTCACTAAAGGGTTTTCGTGATCGCTGATTACAAATATGAGGTCAGATTTTCAAAATTCAAAATGGCGGATGACATTTTTAAAATATTAATGGATTTCCTTAAAAATGGTCACTGAAGGGTTTTCGGGTTCGCTGATTACAAATATGGGGTCGCTGCAATCAATTTTTAGCAGCTATAATCGACTTTTAAAACTTTTAATCTAGTAACTTATAAACAAATGAAGGTTTTGACAATTGCCGAATTAAGCGAAACCATTTTTAAAAAATATCTATTTTTACCTGTTTTTGAGGTTAGAAAAAATGTAAGGTGATGAGTGGATTCGCGTTTGGAAGGTCGAAATACATTGTATAGCGTAAAAAGAACTATAAACATGCAACGAATTTTTATTTTAGGCAAGTTTTAGAATTTTGTTCAACAAATTGAGAGCTTCCGGACGCCATATTGGAGCGGCCAATTTGGATTTTGCAAATGCGCACTCGGCATTCGAAAGTATAGATCTTAAGCTGTAAAATGAGCCCTCATTCGTTTTTTTTGGTTGTTTTTAATTGTGGGCAGAGCAGTGTTCTGTTGACGTGGAATATCCCATGTATACATACATTTCATTAATTTAAAATGGCTGTAATAAAATGTCAGATCATTTTTCTGAAATGTACTCGGATTTGAATGCAATTCGTTATTGGCAGACTTGCAATAGACGATACCGTTTTTTACATTTGTAGTGACGTCCATTGCCTTTGACTATTTCAAAGTTTCCCGATTCTCACCGCGAGGAGGTGGACGATTTTGAGAATCTTTTTTTTTTATTTTATTTAAAAAAATTAAAAGCCATTGTCAAATGATGTACCTGGAATATTTTGGGTTGCTGGTATAACATAGGTATTCAATAAATTTAAGTACGCCACACCTGTGAAATTCTCTTCAACGAAGAAAGGTCCAACAGTTTGATTGGACAAAATTCCAGCCCAAACATTGATTTTCTGTGGATGTTGTGTGTGGGTATCTCTCATCCAGTGAGGATTTTCGTCTGGCCAATATCGCATATTGTGTCTATTAACTTCTCCACTCAATTGAAACGTAGCTTCATCGGAGAAGCATATCCAGACCTTGAAAAACTCTTTTTCGTCACACCATCTCATCCTTTCCTCACAAAATTCTAAGAATTTTGTGTGCTATGTTGGATCCGAATATGGGTTTCTGAGATTAAAAATGTCAAAAGACGAATACTTTCGCGATAAGTCGATTTTTTTAAAAATAGTTTCACGTGTTTCAGCAATAATCGAAATATCTTTTATTCGAAATATATTCGAAATATCATTTCAAAAGTTACAGGACCGTTTCCATACTTTTCGGACACCCTGTATATACATTTATATTATCTCCCCGAAATGAATCTTAAAAGAGGGAGCTGTAATATGGACCGCTGTGTTGGCATATAATGTTTGCTCGTTTTTATATTTTTCATGTTCCAAAATTTTCCAAGGACCACATGTTCGCTAACCATGTTATTGCTACCAGATGTTTGCTAGATTGAGGAAAGTGATATGTTATTACTTTGAGAACGGCTAGATACCGTTCCATAAACCACTACACAAAAATAGAACCAAAGGCCGCTCTGGCGATAAGGTTTACGATTTTTAAGTAAACATCTTCTTAAATTCATCGAGTTCCAGCAAACATCTGGGTTACGTCATTTATGATAACCGACCCCTCGACTAAAAACAAAGAAAACGTGAGAATGAGCACATTCCCAATAACAAATGTAAAATGTTAATATATAAATAATAATAATATTAGTATTAGTTATTACTATTAATTATTGCTATTATTATTGTTATTATTATAATATTCTGCAATACCTAAAATTAATGACGATTTCATGTTATTTCGAATTATTACAATGACGCGCATTGATCGTTAACATTATTAATAATATCTGCTCGTTAGTATTAAACAAGGGTAATCATTAGGTGTCATTACTAACCTTTATTTATTTATTTTTTTTTTTTACGGAGGGGCGAAAAATGCGTTAGACACCATAGGAGGTTGAAGATGTCGGTTAACCCCCGCGTGTCGGACTTCCTTGCCCATGGTATTCAGGGCAAAGTTTACCGACTAAAACCCTAACCTCCTTTAGCCCTCCATAATCCACTTGTGCTGACTGCAGCAGAAAAGTTGGCTCCGATATCCCCCCCCCCCCTTCCGCTGCAGACTGCACCGGGCCATGTCGATGGTAACTGCAACCACTCCCTCTACCATCAGGTTAGTGGTTACAGGATCTCATTTCATCTCAACAGACGGAGAGATCCCAACAGTACTTCTTTCTGCATTCGGCCTGCAATGGAATTTGCATGTTCTTGGTAGACCAGAATGCTTTTGATGTTTTGGAGGAAAGTTGGTCTCATTCCTCCCAGCACTCCAACTATTAGCACGCCGAGCTTGATTTGAATCCTCGATGCAACTTGCGAATCTCGAACAGGAGTTCCAGATATTTAATTCGTTTTTCGTCCTCTTCGCTGACTATGTTTGTCTCTGCTGGTGCAGAGAACTCGATGACGAAGATGGATTTGTCATCGAAGTCAACAAGGACGATGTCAGGCTTATTGGCTGATATTTGCCTGCTCGTCCGAAATGAGTAATTCCAGTATTTTCGGCACGACTCACTTCCGACTAGGGATTCAATATCAGTAGGGACGTACGGCGAAACTGGGATCGCGTCAATACCGTAGGTACTGCGGAGATGATAATACAGTACTCGGAGAGCCGCATTGTGACGTTGGATGTATGCTGAGACTGCATATTTTGGACAAGCTGCCAAGAGATGCATTAGTGTCTCAACATTATATCCACACGACCTCCAAAGCGTACTCTGCACCGGCTGGTGTAAGACGTTGTGGCGGTACGCTAAGGTATTGACGACCCCATCCTGGCAAAGATAAAACCTCTTTAACGACAAACCAAGTTGCTGGGCATTTCGAAAGAATTATCCATGGAATAGCTTGTCGATGTGCCTTCCCTCCAACATACGAAGTTGTTCTTTTTATATGTTAGCCCTGAGACGCACTGGGCACAGATTGATGATTCTGCCACGTTGTACAAAAACGCCCCCTTCCCCTGAATTTCATGCTGATGAACTAGCATCATCAGGGGATCCTCCGTTCGATCAATCACGTCGCAAGCCGTTTCGAGGAACAATCGGCCATGCATACACTCCAGGCTACAAAGGCCACGACCTCCCATATTTCAGGGCAAATACAGACGTTCCACGGAAGATCTTGGATGCAAACTGCGTTGCATACAAATCATCTTCAGTGTGCATCGTTCAAGACCATGTAGCTCGTCAATGTTCCACTTAAGTGCTCCAAATGTATAGAGCACTGGTGAAACGGCCAACATATTCGTGGCTGACACCTTATTTTTCCCCGTCAATTCCGATGACCAGATCTGACGGAGAAGGTGCAGGTATTTCTTAACGATGTTCGTTTTCGCAGTCTGCACATCCTGGACATGCCTCTGAGGCACTCCCAGGTATGTGTAGGCTTCATCGGCGCTAAGGTGGCGGATAACACTTCCGTTGACGAGCTCCATATCGTTGTTAATGGAGTCTGACCTTCCTCTTTGCAAATGAACGACTGCATACTTGTCCAGTCCAAATGCCATGCCTATATCTCTCTCGTAGGTGAGGGCGATGTTTCAGAGATCGATGTAATTCCTCGCCTGATGCGTATAATTTAAGATCATCTTTAAGGCGGCCCACAAATGTACCCTTGAGATTTCCGGAGAGCAACGGATAGAGGCAGTAGTGAGATGCAGAAGAGCAGAGGACTCAGAGAATCTCCCTGATAGACACCTCTCTGGAATTGAATCAGTCTAGACATGGTTCGACGCCTGCCCGATGTCATGACAAAGCGTGTGTTTCAAAGAGGCATCGGGTCTTCTACAATTTTCACTATGTTTGGGTGGACATGGAAGCGTTTGAGCAACACGCTTAAAAGCTCGTGCGATGTTAAGTCATACGCGTTCATGTAATCTAGCCAGGCTATCGACAGGTTACGCTTGTACTGGACTGAGTCCTGATAAACCCACCTGTCGATAAGCAAGTTGTCCTTGCAGCCGGATACACGCATTTTGCAGCCTCGTTGTTCTACTATCCGCCGCCACACCGGTTTCACGGATTTCTCAATACATTCGTTCAAGATGTTAGTGAAACATTTGTGTAACGTATTGAGACACGTGATTGGTCTATGGTTTCACGGATCGGACAAGTCTCCCGATTTCGGGATTAGTGTCGTTCGGCCCTCCACCAGCCAGTGCGTCCAATCCCGGGGTGAAAAGTAAAGAGTTTCTGTAAAAAAATCAACTTAACCTTGAGATGATCTTGAACGTCGAGGTGTCAAGGATAATGTCAGTCATATGCAAGCGCGAAGTCTTCCTCTGTTCCCATTTACATAATAAAAAAATGAGGCATTCCATTAAAAAAATCGACTTCATCTTAAAATGAACTTGAAGATAGCCATGAAGGTCAAGATCTAAGTCATATTCTGACGTAAAATCTTCCACTTTTTCCACTTCCGGGGTAAAAAACAAAGTGTTTCATTTGAAAAAATTGACCTGACCTTTAAATGACCTTCAAAATAATAATCAAGGAACAAAATTAATAACACCATTAAATAGATAGGGAAAAATCCTTAAACTTTTATCCGTAACATTTTCCCCGAAAATGTACTCCCGATGAGATATTTTGCCGTTCCGTGACTTTTAAGTTTCACCTTGAAATGACCTTGGCCAAAATATCAATCATATCATAATTGAACGTAAAATTTCCCGCTCTTTCCGAATCTATGAAAAAATAGGGGTTCGCATTTAAAAAAATAAACTAGACCTTGAAATAACTTGAAATAAGACCTTGAAATAACTTTTAAGTATATACATATATTAGGGTGTCCCGAAAATATCGAATTTTTCGATAGAGCTTGGCCTTAGTGCGCCAAACTTGTAATTTCACATTACTAATAAGTAAGTGAAAGCCTGGCGCAGTCAATTAATATCTTCTGTTCTGGGAGCGACCCTCAAATTTAACATTGATTTTAAATGGAGAAAACGCGGGTTTTCATATTTTTCCGCCTTCCTTAAAAAGAGAAATTTCTTTCCATGTTATCATTTAGATATCTTTTCTCAGATGATTTCCACGTAAAACTGTCGTTGTGCAATTAAAAAAAAACATTTTCCGAAAAGTTGTTGCAGATTGAAGATGAGTAATTTTTGCTCAAAAACCTTTCTGCGGTAATTCTGTTCAAATTCATTCTAAAATTATAGAGGTAGAAATTTCAAATATATCGGAGTCTTACGCGTAAAATGATAATGTTTTAAATATGAGTTATTGTATTTGGAAATGTTATGTTTTTTGCCCGAAAATCAGGTAAAGCAAAAGCATTTTTAAGTAATGGCTTCCAAGTGAATGGGAAAAAATCATGCATTCCTTCTATTACGATCGGTCGATCGTACATCTCCTACTTCTTAAGATTGGTTATTACCATAAGAATTGGTTATTAATATAAGATTGCCATCATACTATATAAGCTACGATAAGTCTCGCATCCGGTCTCATGTATCGTCATCAAATATAACGCGAGCTGGAGGATGTCAACATTTTTAGCGGTTGGGAACCTACGGGGATCGGCACATCTCACGAGTCCACAACTGCCTTTGCACCGAGAAACTTCAATTTCGGCAGGTTCCAATGACACGAAACGCTGACCACGCGTGTGAACGGCGTCGATCCGTCAACGAGCGCGTCGACGGTTCCAGCGACGCATAAATGAGTTTTTTAGTTTACCTGCTGATCTTGTCTCGGAACCTTCGACTTAGTCTCGGTACCGCATCAACTAGACTCGAAGTAACGAGCTTCGGGTAGGACAGAAAAGCGGAATACGCGCGTGTTCGGGCAAAACAGACTGTACACTTTTAGTACGCTCGCCCGCGTATCAAAAAGAAAAGCCCGCTTGTTCGCGATAAGTGAAAAAAGTGACTGGGTACCAGACAATCGTGGTGGATTGCAGCGTACGCGATAACTGTTGTTGTGGCCAACATCTTAAGCACGCAAGGGTAAGTCGCTACAGGTTTCCTCACTACACATATTTACCGTTTCAAAAAACAAAAATACAAAATAAATAATAATCATATATGAATTTCAAAGTTGTCGGCATGCGCTGCATCCTTCGCGACTCAAAAAAATACTATATACTTCACGAGTTAATGCGTAGGGATCGCGACGTACTTGGATCTCTAGCGTTTCGTAAAATTCGGGGTCGCAATCGGCGAACCCACGGAAGCGCATCCAATACGTCGGACGATCAACACTCTAGTGCATCGGGGTCACGCGACGGTTCTATTGAGGACCCCGATCGGAAACCGACAATGGCCGAAAATACGGCGAACGTTGTGACGACCCAGACGTTAACACTGGGGCCGTCAGCCAAAGATGTTAGTCACACGATACTTCTACGGGGATCGTGAGAATTACAGAATTTTTCGAGCGCGTGCAAAGGCCCGTTGGCTTTTCTATCAGAAAATAGCAAAGCCTTCTTTAAGTTTCTCATGCGGGGAAAATTAAAGGGCCGATCCGAACGGTTTGTGCTAATTCTCGACAGATTAGCAACCGTCGAAGAGCTTTTCATCCAAATGGGGAAAAGCTATGGAGGATACGAAAGTCCTCATGCTTATCTCTCTAAAATATCAGGATTATTTCAAAAGCCCTCCGAAACCGTCGACAATTTTGCATTTAGAGTCACCGAATTGTGTTCGGCAGGTGTCGCTGCCGCCACAGAGGCGATAAAATATGCTGTAGAATACCGAGAAAGTTTGGCGACGGAAATCGAGGAGAACTTTCAGAGTCAGTTCATAATAGGACTCAGGGGACCGATGGAGTTCCGTGTCCAAAATGCAAGACCAAAAACGCTGGCCGAAGTCACCGATCTCGCGATTTATTTAGACCGACAATCCGTCGGAAAATCGGTCAAATCACCGTGAAAATCCGCCTAGACACACGTTCGCCAGAGTCGTCAATGCGCGCGACGATTCACGTTATCCACAGGAATATGAGTTTTACGATTCCGAAATAGAGGCGTGTTCGTATTGCGAGAGGCCTGGTCATCGCGAGGAAGACTGCAAGGTTCTGACGTATAACGAGACACAATGCAGTCACTGTAGACGTATGGGTCATACTTGCGAACGGTGTGTCACTCTCCAACGAGAACAGCGTAGAAATCAGCCACGCGATGAAATGCGACCCCCGGTCAATAACGATCGATCGCGAAACGTCACCGATCGATCGCGATACGTCACCGATCGATCGCGATACGTCACCGAACCTCGGGGCGTTCAACACATAAAAATCACGAAACAGCTCCCTCGCTCCCATCACAACCGAATCGAAATGCGCATTGGAATCCTTCACCGAGTAGATCGCCACAATCGGAAAATAACGCACGACGATGAAAAGGCCGAAATCGATCCTCGTTTGCGGAGAATCCTTGAAACTCGAAAGGCGCTCGGGTCGAGGCTGGGATACCGAGCGTCCCCGAAAGACAGTTTCAGAACCAACAACAGATGAGGCAGCTGAGAATTAGCGAGCAGCCATCCGTCTCGGGATTGCAGACTACGCGCAATATCCGCGATTAAAAATTTCAAGTCCGGACTTACACTTCTCTGACGTTATATTTCTAGTAGACACAGGTGCGCAGATTAATATAATAAAACTGTCAAAGTTGCGCCGTAATATGTATCCGGATGTAAGCGTGAATTATGACCTGACTGGAATAGGAAACGGAGTCACGCGTACCATCGGTTGTGCGAAGATAAACTTCAATGGCTTAATCGTCGAAGCTCAAATTGGTGACGACAATTTTCCCATCACGAAAGACGGGATACTAGGGGATCCGTTCTTACCACAGAATACAGTCATGATAAATTATGAACATGAAACATTCCGCATGGGCAATCGAAACATGCCCTTCGTGGATACACAATGCGCGATGTAGGAAAGTAATTCGCGTGAAAATCGGAAACAACATAAAAATTGGAATACTGCCGAAATAAAAACGACTGACGGAGTATATTTAGGCAAAGCTCTCGTTGAAAATCGCGCCGGATACGCGATTGCAGTAGCTATAAATACGACCGAAGAATCTGTGCGTCTAAAAGTCCCCGTTACGAATCTCGAACCGTGCGATGTCAAAAGCGAAGAAAGTTCCAAACTGGAAGTAAACGATGCACAAGCGCCGTCGCAGCGCTCAAAAATCCGCGCAGCGAAGAAGCATCGGTGACCTCGACCACGGTCGAGCTGAAAAGGTGATAGCGCTCATGGACATTAGCGGCTTATCACAAGAAGAGCAAGACCATGTGCACGCGTTAGTCGCGAAGCATGCGCGGAGATTCCACCTACCGGGTGAACCGCTACAAGCGACGACAGTTTTCGAACCCACCCGTGGAAACAATTCCGCACCCCCCCCCCCCCCACCCCCCTGTAATTAAAGAGGAGATGAAGCGGCTCGTACTGGAACATAATTCCCAATATGACACCAGCCTGGGTCGTACTAAGAAAGGCAGGCCCGAATGAAGAAAAGAGATGGAGGCTCGTGATCGATTTTCGTGATTTGAACGAAAAAACGATCGGCGATGCCTACCCGATTACCAATATCGCTGACACTTTCAATCAGCTGAGTCAAGCGAAATACTTCACAACGCTTGACATGAAATCGGGTTTCCATCAAATAAAGATGGACGATCATGACGCACACAAGACAGCGTTCTCGGCCGTTAATGGGCATCACGAATACATACGAATGCCTATGGGCATAAAAAATGAGCCCGGGTCATTCCAACGGCTGATGGACCTTGTGCTAACTGGATTGCAAGGTACCGAAATGTTGGTTTATCTAGACGATCTCGTCGTGTTCGCGCGGCATCCGCGACCGTGCCGAAATTGGTATGAGTGGCGACATCTGCGGGCGTTGCTAGACGGTTCGTCGTACTCGCGCTAATTAATTATCGATCGTCGCGATCATTAATCTGATTATTCAAATCACGCGCGCAATAAACTGACCAGTAATAACCTTCGCGGTCTTGAAGGATCCAGTGGCGGTACCTGGTTCCGGAGGTGTTCTTCCTGGTCAGTCTGGAACCGCTCGCAAAAGGTCACCCACGTGTGCACCATTGTCGCAACCTTTTGGTAATTTTCCAATTTGCGCTTTCGCCGCGCCGCAAGAGATTCCTCGTGATCTCCGCAATTTGTAGATCGTAGTTATTTAATGTAAATCTAATTAGTGTAAATAAAGTTATATAGTGTAAATTAGCGTTGACTCTGCTGCAAACCTGACCCGCACCCGCACGCCAGAGGCCAATGATTTTTACTGTTAAAATCAGGGCCAGGAGCGAACATTTGGCGATCCTGCCAGGATCCTGCAGTGAGAGTTATACAAATGGTGACATTTGAATCGCGAGTGAACGCTAATTATTATTATATGTTGACAGTCAAGAAAAGTCAACGTCGGTCGGTTCTTTCAAAAAAGTAACCGTGTGCGTGCAGTGCGGTGCTGTGAAAGTTAACGATCGAATTAAATCTCGATCATTTCCGTTATCACTCGGCGACTGTAAATCGAGTGAAGTCCACAGCTCCAATCGCGTTGAATCAGCGTGACGTCACTACGTCTCAGCTGTAATACTCGGCTCTCCTCGGCCGCGCCGAGAGATCACGACGCGCCGAGTCCTATCGGTCCTATCACACACTACGGGCGCTACGTCACAGTCGTGACGTCAGCAAGAGTTGGGTAGTCGATCGGCTCCCTTCTTCTACCTTTGTTGCCACGGCAACCGCTCAAGGGCCAGTCAGCGCTGCTCGCGCTATCGGCCACACCCTTTGTCTACTATCGATTGCAGATTAGTAGATCATTCCTTTGATTAATGGTGGCAAAATCTTGTCACACCTCCAAACGCACCGTATAGGCGAAATCACGCGCCACTTTAGGGGAAATAATTTTCCTTCGCACAATTGCGCGACGATTATTTCCTTGCTTTTGAAGAGCCATTAATACGCGGCAATATTTCGCGAATTGACAAGTGATTCGGCGCATTGAAATTGCATCTATTTTGCATTCGGTTGCAATTTCTGTAGTATTTTGTCGAATTACGTAAACAAGCGCAAAATGTCAAAATGCGCAGAGACAACCGACGAATATCATCGATTTGTGCAGCAAGTTGCTGCACAAGTAGCTGCGTTCGCATCGACAGAGCGAACTGTAAACGCGTTAAAAAAGCCGCTCACGTTGGAGCAAGCACAGACACGTTTAAGTGTCATTGAGAAAAAGTGGACTGAAATCAGCGGGCGTGACATCTCGATGCTCGAATTCAAAGGTTCTCCTGAGTGCCTCGAAGATGACTACTTCGCCGAGCAATTTATGGCAAACGGCGAAGATGTATACATCGACACTGTCGCCCAACTGACAGCTGTCATCAACACGCTACAAGTGTCAACACCGGCTACGCCTTCAACGTCAGCATCGGGACTACTCAACGCAGATCGACGCACGCAAGTACCTGCGATTAAGTTACCGCGATTTTCGGGAATATTTTCGGATTGGGTAGAGTTTCGCGAACATTTCAAAGCGCTAATTATAAATAACAATTCGTTTAACAACTTTGAAAAATTATATTATTTAAAATCATGCCTCGACGGCGAGGCCGCGCAATTATTAAAGAATATTTTTGTCACCGCGGACAATTTTGATATCGCATGGAGAATGTTAACTGATCGGTACGAAAATAAGACGCGCTTACTACATATTCAGTTAACGAAACTGTTTGCTCTAAAAGCTATTTCGCGTGAAAGCTCGCCAGTTGAGCTGCGACTTCTACTCGATTCCGTGACAGAAATTATCGACGCACTAATAAAATTAGAAAGACCGGTCTCCAATGACATTTTAGTGTTTATCGTTGGTCAACGACTCGACCATGCAACGCGTGAGGCTTGGGAACTCTCGCGAGATACCGACGATTTTGCGACATTTGACGAAATGTCAAGATTCTTAAATAAAAAAATTCGCGCTCTTGAAGCGTCGCAAAACTTTGCTCGGGCTGTCAGATCGTCGGTCCCACAAGTGCGCGTCAAATCCCCGGCTTCACACGTTCAAGCGCATCATCTCGTGCAACGATCTGCAGATGTATGCAAATTGTGCAACGAAACGCACACCCTTTATAAATGTGCACGATTTATTGCGAAATCAGTATCCCAACGGTGGGATTTTGTGAGGCAGATTCGAGCATGCACGAACTGTCTCTCGCAATATCACCGCTTAAGCGCATGCAAAAGCGAGCGAACTTGCAAAGAATGCAAAAAACGGCATCACTCGCTCTTGCATACACAGTCAACGCGCGATAATACGCCAACATCGGCAGCTTCTGCGGAAGCGAGTGCACAACCCTCTGCAGTAGACATAAGTCTTGTTCAAACGCATTTAAGCACTCCTAAAGTGCCAGCGCATGTGCTCCTCGCAACCGCATGGGTTGTAGTGACCTCGGCGTCGAACCGCACGGTCAAACTACGAGCACTATTAGATCTCGGATCTACGCACACGTTTATTTCGCGCGAAGTCGCAAACGCGTTACGCACCAAAATGTATACTACATCGGTGATGGCAAGCGGACTTGGGCAATGTGAATCTACGAAAGTGGACAAAATTGTGCCTATTTCCGTAAGTTCTGTACGCGATCGGGGTTTATGTTTATCTACTGACGCTCTCGTGATCGATAAAATTACGGATTACGTTCCCAAGTTCCGCTTTCCAATATCGCATTGGCCGCATCTAGAAAATCTAGAACTCGCAGATGACTGTCCGACCGACGATACGCCAATATCATCGGATATTTATCCTTACGCGATCTGTGACGGTATAAGGCGTGGTAAGAGCGACGAGCCGGTGGCGATGCGAACCATTTTTGGGTGGGTGCTGTCTGGGAACAGTAATACCTCTTGCCCTCTATCACACTCTGCATCAGTGCATGCGCTTCATGCTGTTACAGATAACAGCTCTTTACAAACAGCAATAACGCGTTTCTGGGAGGTAGAGGAAATTTCGACCTCTACGCGTCTCTCAGATGACGACGAGCGCTGTGAGCGCCATTTCAAAGAGACATACTCACGCGCTCTAGACGGGCGTTACATCGTCCGTATTCCTCTCAAGGAATCTGCATCACGCGCTATCGGCAGCACTTACGCTCGCGCGAGACAATGTCTGCTCTCCACTGAGCGACGAATGGCCTCTCGGCCGCAAGAACGTGAAGCCTACTTAGGTTTCATGAACGAATACGCGTCTCTCGGACACATGCGTATCGCTCCTGATTTCCCTACACCGTCGAACGCCATCTATCTACCACACCATCCTGTGGTCAAGGATAGTAGTACGACCACCAAAACTCGCATTGTCTTCAATGCATCCGCGTTGTCAACTTCTGGCAAATCCTTCAACAACATTCAGTTGACGGGTCCCAAACTGCAATCTGATCTTCAGCTGCTACATCTGCAATGGCGCATGCATAAATATGTATATGCTGCCGACATTGCCAAGATGTACCGACAGATCATGATCGATGATCGCGATTTGGACCTGCAGCGCATTCTGTGGCGACAGTCGCCATCTGAACGAATAGAGGAGTACCAACTTCTAACCGTTACATACGGTACTGCAAGCGCTCCTTTCTTAGCGCAACGTGTACTTCTCCAATTGGCGGAGGACGAGGGTCAAGACCTTCCAGCGGGTAAAGCCGCTCTGACGTCCAATATGTTCGTCGATGGCGCTCTTTTCGGAGCCGATTCAATCGAGCAAGCGAAAGTAATTCGCGATCAACTGATCACTTTGCTGGGAAGGGGTCAGTTCCAACTCCGCAAATGGTCTAGCAATTCGACCAACCTATTTGCTGACATAGATCCCACAGATCACAACTTAGCCTGCGATAAGGCGCAAAGTCTTAAAATCCTCGGAATTGTATGGAGGCCTTCGGATGACTCTTATCGAATTCAGGTCCACACTTTCGAGTCTTCAACCATCACTAAGCGCACGATCTTATCTGAGATCGCTCGCATTTTCGATCCGCTAGGCTGGATAGCCCGGTTGTCGTTGTAGCCAAACAGCTTATGCAACGCCTATGGCTGTGCGAAGCAGGTTAGGATTCTATTCTCCCGAATGATCATAGGGAAACCTGGCTCTCTTTTCGAAGTGCATTACCGCACTTAGAAGCAATCTCGATTCCTCGGTGGCTTGGAACATCACCCACCACGTGGTATGAGTTGCACGGCTTCTCTGACGCGTCAGAAAAGGCGTACGCTGCGGTAGTCTATATCCGTGCGGAGTCTTCCAATGGCTCCGTGCAAACAACTATCCTCACCGCCAAAACTAGGGTCGCGCCATTAAAACAATGCACGATACCGCGTCTCGAACTGTGTGGCGCAGTGCTTCTAGCGCGCCTGTTAACGCACATTAGATCTGTGCCTGCGCTCATGCAATGTCTTGTACATTGTTGGACAGATGCCACGATCGTCTTAGCATGGCTGAGAGGATATCCAGCACAATGGAAGACTTTTGTGGCCAACCGAGTGGCAGAAGTACAAACGCTTCTACCGAACGTCACATGGCGTCATGTGCCAGGGCGTGATAATCCTGCTGATGTCGCATCTCGTGGCATCTCACCATCAGAACTGACGAGTTGCAGTCTATGGTGGACCGGGCCCTCATGGTTAGCCACCTCTGCTGACACTTGGCCCTGTCTTGAACCTATGCTCGATAGCAGCGCGCCATTGGAGCAGAAAAGCTCGGCGCACGTCATCGCATCGGATCTGCATGGATTCGTGGACATTGCAGCCCGATTTTCATCATGGCCCTTTATGTGTCGCGTATTCTTGCGCATCCTTCAGCTGTCCAAACACTGGAGATCCGCCTCATTGCCCTCAGACCACGGCCAATCCTACACCCACGAATTTAGTCGTGTAAAGCATCGGATTTTCGAACTGATGCAATCGTCTGCCTTTCCACAAGAGCTATCCACTCTTCGGAAAGGCCTTGCAAATCCCAACGGATGGCGCACTCTGTCTGCGCTACATCCTCTTCCACGACGCAGTCCGTTGCGTCGTCTGAGTCCTTTTCTCGACGAATCCGGGATTCTGAGAGTGGGTGGACGCCTTTCGATGGCTGATCTACCGCTCAGTGCAAAACATCCGGTTTTGCTACCTCACGGGCATATCGCACTGCTACTTACCCGTCATGCGCATCTTCGCTGTCTTCATGGCGGTATAACGCTGACACTCAGCACATTGCGGAGCACAGTGTGGATTCTGCAGGCACGCAGAATCGTAAAACAAGTTACGCATCACTGTGTTACCTGTGCCAGGCATGATGCACAGGCTCCCACCCAACTGATGGGCGCACTGCCGCCGGCTCGGGTCGTCCGTCCACCTCGCGCCTTTACCGACTGCGGCGTCGATTACGCTGGACCACTCCGATTGCGTTTGGCGGGCGGTCGCGGCTCTCGTTCACAAGCCGCATACGTCGCAATATTTGTTTGTATGGCGTCGCGCGCCGTTCACTTGGAGGTCGTGTGCGATTACTCCACACCTGCGTTTCTCGCTGCGTTTCAGCGCTTCTGCGCACGTCGAGGTCTTCCGCGCACTATGTACAGTGACTGCGGCACGAACTTTGTCGGCGCCGATAAGGAGCTGCGCGCCGCGTACCGCGCGACGTTAAAGTCCGATACACTGCGTATTCGGATCGCTGAGGAAGGCGTAGAGTGGAAGTTTATCCCGCCTGCTGCACCTCACTTCGGGGGGCTGTGGGAGGCTGGAGTACGCTCCATGAAGCGCCACCTCAAACGGGTTCTAGGTCAGCACACTCCGACCTATGAAGAGTTAGTAACGCTCTTATGCCGCATCGAGGCATGCATGAACTCGCGCCCGATAGCTCCGCTGACTTCCGACATCGAGGACTTAGAAGTTATTACTCCAGCGCATTTCCTTATCGGCGGGTCACTTTTATCGATTCCTGCGCGCTGGAAATTGATCCAGCAACTCTCCGAAGAGTTCTGGAGCCGTTGGTCACGAGATTATGTGACATCGTGCCAACATCGTTCAAAATGGTCACAAGCGTCGCGTTCACTACGGGTAGGACAGATTGTCCTTCTGCGCAATGACAATCTGCCCCCAGCTAAATGGGATCTGGCGCGCATTACTCAATGCCATCCAGGTTCAGACGGACTAGTGTGCGTGGTAACGATACGTACCGCTACGTCGGAATACAAACGTCCGATTGTGAAATTGGCCCTTCTGCCAATCTCTATAGATGAGGATGCAAAGCCAGTCCCCAATTAGTGCTTACAATTAGCCGTATATTAGTCATAAGTGTCTTAAGTATTGTTGCGGTAGGTTACCGCAAGGCGGCTGGTGATGTTCGCGCGGCATCCGCGACCGTGCCGAAATTGGTATGAGTGGCGACATCTGCGGGCGTCGCTAGACAGTTCGTCGTACTCGCGCTAATTAATTACCGATCGTCGCGATCATTAATCTGATTATTCAAATCACGCGCGCAATAAACTGACCAGTAATAACCTTCGCGGTCTTGAAGGATCCAGTGGCGGTACCTGGTTCCGGAGGTGTTCTTCCTGGTCAGTCTGGAACCGCTCGCAAAAGGTCACCCACGTGTGCACCATTGTCGCAACCTTTTGGTAATTTTCCAATTTGCGCTTTCGCCGCGCCGCAAGAGATTCCTCGTGATCTCCGCAATTTGTAGATCGTAGTTATTTAATGTAAATCTAATTAGTGTAAATAAAGTTATATAGTGTAAATTAGCGTTGACTCTGCTGCAAACCTGACCCGCACCCGCACGCCAGAGGTCAATGATTTTTACTGTTAAAATCAGGGCCAGGAGCGAACACGTCGTCTGTGCAAAGAATTTACCTGAACATCTCAAGAAATTCGATAGACTAATGAAACGTTTAGCTGAAGCCAATCTATCCTTAGAACCGCAGAAATGCAAATTTCTACAAAAAGAGGCCAGCTATCTCGGACACAACATTTCCGAAAACTCTGTGAAACCTGATCCACAAAAAATCCATGCAGTAGAGAAATTTTCACGTCCAAAAAATCCTAAACAAATCAAACAATTTTTAAGACTCGCCGAGGATAATACAGGCGAATCGTGGAAAATTTCCCGAAAATCGCATATCCGCTAACGCATTTATTGAGGAAGACTGTCCCTTTCATTTGGACAGACGAACAGACAAAAGCTTTCGAAGTGCTAAAAGAAAGACTCTGTTCGGCGCCGATCCTTCAATTTCGGGCAACCCTTCGTAGTGCACACGGACACCTCAGGTTAACCACTAGGTGCAGTCTAGTCACAAGGAGAAGAAGGAAAGGAAAAACCGGTAGCCTACGCTACCAGGATCTTGCGAGACGCTGAGGTTCGTTACCCTACGTGCGATAAAGAGATGCTTGGCGTAGAACAGTTTCGGCCCTATCTATACGGCCGTTTACGATCATCGGTGATCACGAACCCCTAAAGTACCTCAAAACGATTAAGACGACAATTCGTCTTCATCGTTTACGCACCAAACTGGAAGACTGCGATTATACTACAAAGTATAAACCAGGAAAGTGCAACGAAAATGCGGATGCACTGTCAAGAAACCCTACTGAAGGTGTCTATGTGGAGAGTAGCGCTCAAGGGGAAGAAGTCGAACCCCCTACAAAGAGTTTACTGCCTCTACGAAAGAGAAAACCCATACAAAAGGGTTTTAAGAGAAGGAAGGAATTACACCAGTACGACACTCGAAAACGATCAGATTCGAGTTCGGGAAATCCTGCAGACCTAAATCACGCCGAGAACATGGCAATACTACTGCCACTGCTACTGAGGTCGATAACATTCTTTATAAGTCGAAAAATCAGAAAAATTTGCAACGAAAATCGAAAGATTATTCAGTCAGCAAATATTGGGGTTGGAAAGTAGTTAAGCCGACCGCGCGCTCATCTCCGAAGTCGGTCATTGAACCTTGGAGGACGAGGTCGGGTAAACTCTATAAAAAATCAGCTATACCACCGGTGTCGTCTAAGAAATGACCCGAAGAGCGAATAGGCCCAATTGCTCACCCCCTTGCGCCGAACCAGGCAAACGAATCATACTTAGATTGTACGGCGATCATGGACACAGAAACCGAAGCCGAAAAATCAAACGGTTCTCCGAAACCAGTGTTAGACATCGACAAATTCATCGATAATCACAACAATGATTATCGAACTCGGTGGGAAGACCGGGTGGATACTACGCCGATCGAAATTATTATTCCCAAAATGGACGAGATTGCGACCGAGATAGGTCACGTCAGCAGGATTGAGGAAAAAAAGGTTCCCCTCCCGAGAAGTTGTCTTCCTAGAAAAAACGAGAAAATTTCTCCTAATAGAAATTATAGTCATTGCATCTGGGGAAAAGTTAACATTCAATTCCTAGATGATGACGAAGGAAATAGCGAGAGCTCGAAATCGAGCGAGAATTGGAAGAAGCGTCGCAAGAAAAAATCACGCACGCCAGAGCGAACGCGTAAAGAGCGCGAGAAGGACAAAGGATCGTCAGAAGATGACGATAGTGGCAAAAATCGTCATCAAGTGCGCAAAGAACGCGATGAAATGAATGAATCCATGTCAAGTGGAGCATCATCGCTCATGCCACACTGGCAAATCGGGTACCCCTTCTCCGCGTAATGTAGAGAGATATATAGATAGATAGATAGACAGACAGACAGACAGACAGACAGACAGACAGACAGACAGACAGTATATATATCTTGCATAAGGCACCAAACACCCTGTGTGATTGGAAGTGTCGGATTCTTACCGACTAAAACCCCTTCCCCTTCCCACGACACCATGCTGGAACCGCGCAAGCATTACTTCGGCGTGGGCGTTGTATAGGAGTTACCCTCTGATAAGTCGTCTATATTCTTTTTCCTTTGTCTCTATTATATCCCTGCATTTTCTATATGCGATCATCCTGCTCTGCTCCGAACACATCAGATTCTTCATCATGGAGGTCTTTTCAAAATGTTCGCCAGCCTTTTGCATGAAGTCTTCTCTAGCTTCGTTCCATCTTGTGCACCTGAACAGTGTGTGTTCCGCATCATCTACCTCGTTGCATAGAAGCATCTATCGGACGCACTTCTCTTTTTCTTATACAGGAAGCTAAGGAAACAGCCATGCCAAACAGGCGCTGCATAGAGCATAATGGAGTGAATGACTCCGGCCATTACTCTCCTTTTTGATGACCTTGGTCCTCCAATATTTGGCATTAAACCCGCTAGTGCCGCCAAAGTTTGCTCTGCCTTGTTAATCGACCGTTTTATGTGTTCTTTAAAGTTCAGCTTTTTATCTAGCCAGACTCCTAGCTGCTTTAGAGAATCGCCCGTCTTAATTTGCATTCCTTGGACTTCGAAACGTATTTCTCCTATTTTTCTTTTCGTGGTCAGTACCAGCGCTTCCGTCTTCTCCGGAGCAATTTGCAATTTCCGGCTTCTTAGCCATCGTCCTATTTGGAGAATCGCCGTATCTCCCTTCTCCATTACTTCCTTTTCGGTGGGAGCAGCTATCAGTAGAGCCACGTCATCGGCAAAACCAATTAGCTCTACCCACGCGGGGAATTTTAGTCTTAACAGGCCATCGTACATGATATTCCATAACGTGGGGCCTAGCACCGAGCCTTGGGGTACACCACTATTTACGTACATTGCCTTTTCCGCGTTTTCTGCCTCTAGCCTAACAGATCGCTCCGACAGGTACGAGCTAATTATCGCAAGCAGTGCCTCGTCGATCTTTCTGTATCTCAGCTCATTTAATATGTCCTGCTAGGACGCATTGTTAAAGGCGTTTCTGATGTCAATCGCCACGATTGCGCAAATGCGCCGGGATCCCTTCGAGAACGCGGAGGCTCGTGTTGCCCCATCGACGATATCCATTAAAGCGTCCACGGTTTGTCGGCCCTCTCGGAAGCCATATTGTTTTTCCGAAAGTCCACCTGTCTTGTTTAATTCCTCTTTTAATCTCCCCAGTAGAAGGTGCTCGTAAAGCTTGCCTTCTACATCAAGTAAGCAAACTGGTCTGTAAGACGAAGATTGGTCTACAGGTTTTTTGCCCTTCCTTACAAGCACAAGCCTTGCCCTTTTCCACTGCTTGGGGAAGTTCTTTTTTGTGGCCAGGTCGTTATATAGGCTCAGCACTAGATTTGGCCTACTTCTCGACACCTGTTTTATTACCTCAGCTGGGATGTTTCCCAAGCCTGGTGCCTTGCCGTTCTTTAACTTATTAAGTGCTGCCTCTAGTTCCTTACATGTGAATGGTTCAAAGGGTGCTCCCAAGTCCGCGCAAAATTCTACTTCCTCGTGTCGAGGGAAAAGATCTTGCGCTACCCGTTCCACCATCTCCATCGTCATATTGGCTTTCGGAGGGTTTCGGAGTAATCTTTTCTTCACTATCTGGTACCCTTTTCCCCAGATGTCCCTATCAAGGTCATTGCATAGTTCTTTCCAGGTATTTTGTTTCGCTATCTTGATTGCTTTTTGCAAAGCTTTCTTCTTCCCAGTGTATTCGCACCAGTGAGAGAGTTTCAACTCCTCATCTCCACTAGCGATGCTTCTGGTGTATTTTCGTCTGCTTTTTATACAGTTTCTCCTGAGCTCGGAGATCTCAGCGTTCCACCAGGGTTTCGGTTGGCCCAACTTGACGCTTCTTTTTTTGGGCAAGCACTGGTTACATATCTCCAGTAGCCATTTTGAGAATGTTTCGGCGGTTAGTTCGTCGTTTTCATCCTTTTCATAAGCAGTTCTCCGTAGTTTTTCTTCGTCGATTTTTTTGATGTTCCATCCCTCAGGCTTGTCCTGCCTTGCCTCAGTGAGCGTGTCCTTGATTACGAAGGTAATGAACCTATAATCGCTGGGAGTTTCGTTGTCATATACCATCCATTCCGAGAGCCTATTGGCAATTTTTTCCGTTGTCAGTGTGAGGTCAAGTATAGACCCATAATTGTATTTCACAAAGGTCGGTTTCTCACCTTTGTTGGCGATAGTTAGGTTATGTTCTGAGGTCCATTCAATTATTCTGTCCCCTCTCCTGTCGTTGAACTTCATTCCCCATTGCGTGGCCTTTGCGTTAAAGTCACCTACAATTATCGCTTCCTGTTGATTTATTTTAACTTGTTCTCCCAGTGACTGTAGGATATCTTGCTCCTCCTCTACTAATATATTTGGCGATATGTAGCAGTTGTAAATGGCGAATTTTTTTGTGCGAGCATAGCAGAAGCTATTCCCACTTCCATGTTCTTTCACGATGACACTCGGGTTTACACAGTAAATGGCAGTATCAAAATTTAAATCCTTTATCCAGTTAGGGTTATTCTTAATAGTATTTTTATTCGGTTCGCATACAGCGAGTATGTCTGCCCCGAGCCCTAGTGCTGTGGCCATTGCTAGATCTTGAGCTGGTACCCTCCTTTGAGTGTTTATCTGAAGAATTCTCTGAAGAATTTCTTCTATCTCCGCCATTTTTGCTGCTTTTTTCCTGCCTGCTTGTGGAATTTTTATGTCCCCTATCTGTAGTTTGATGTCCATTTTCTTTGCAGATGAGACAGAAGGCTTGGTTCTGGCATGCCACTGCCTTGTGTCCCTCATTTCCACATTTCAAGCATAGGGTCTCTCTGTTGGGGCCATTGCATTGTGACTTGTGGTGTTCGTCACTCCAGCATCTCAGGCAGAGGGCTTATCTCTTCCTCTCGATAACTCTACAAATAGACCAGCCGATTTTTATCTTCCCGTTTTTTATTAGCTCATTGGCTTCATTTTCCTGTATTTTGACAGTCGCGTGCTGTCTTCCACCGTAAGCTGGTCTAACGGCTCTAACCTCAAAACTAGACGGCTGGAGTCGGAATTGGTCTATCAATGCATCTTTAATTTCCTCTGATGTGATTCCTTCTTCCATAGACCTAATATGTATGATCCTTATTTTACGGAGGTGAGATGATTTTACCTCCGGGATTTTATTAATGTGCTCTTTCCTCAGTGCTTCAGCTTTTTCTGCCCCATTCTTGACTGTAAGTAGTAATTCATCGTTTCTTCCGCGTCTTAACCCTTGTACTACCACGCCAATTTTTGATGGGTCAACAGATTCCTTGGTTAGCTTTACTGCGTCAGCATAGTTTTTCCCAGCTATACTGACTGCGATTACATCATCGCTTCGCTTCCTTTTAGTCGCCTCTGTTGCTGCCTTTGGGGTTATTCTATTAGCTCTAGACTCCGACCCGCCTTCTATATCGCTTTTCCTTGGCGCTTTTGTTGTAATTACTTGTATTTCAATCGACGTATCCGAGAGTAGAAATTCGAGCATTCTAATCCATTGTATTCCTCTATCCCCTTCAAAATCGGGGATCACTACCCTTTCACTTTTCTTTCGCCTTAGTTCGTTTTTGAGGAGTTTCAGTGCCCTAAACAAAAGTCGGTCACTTTCCTCGTCCTCCTGATCCCTATCGCCTGTAATTGGGTAATATAGATGTCTAGAGGATTGCCTTACATTGCCGTTTTTACTTGGGAAGCCCAGGGTGACTTGCATTTCAGCAACCTCCCCTCCTTTCTTCCCTTGAGACAGAAGATCCACTTTCCCTCCAAAATTTCCTATAGTTTCATTTACCACTTTGTTCTTTGATATGAATTCCACATTACACGGGAGGATAATGGGGCTATCTTTTGACACTTCATCAATGGTTCCTTTTCTTCTTTTTGCTTTTCTGAAGACCCCTCTCTTCCAGTCCTCTTCCGGGATTAACCTAAATCCCTCAAAGGTTTCATTCTGCTTTAGGATTCGTCTACGCAAGTGGCGAATTTGTGCCTCTTCACACTCCCTGATTTTATTGCGGACTCTTCAGCATCTTGTTCCTGTTCTTCCTCGCGTTCCTGTTCCAAGCGCCTAATTTTCCGTCTAAGTTCGATGTTTTCGTATCTAAGGTTTGCCATGCGGTCGTCCCAGTCGGAGCAGGGGCTTATCCCCTGACCCCTTCCCTCTACGCCATCTTCCTTTTTAGAGGCGTCGTTTAGATGGCCTAGGAAGTCTTTCACCTCCTCTCTTTGCCAGGTCTCTATCAGTAGCCGGAGAGCTGTACATACACTAACGATCTCTCTTTTTGGCTTGTGCATGTTCTGTAGTACATCATCGAGTCTGTCCACCTCTTCAGATATCCGGTTCATCATTTCTTCAAGAATCTTGTGCCCCAGATTTAGTTATATAGCTCCTTCGGATTGTTTTACTGCTCCATCTGGACTTCGCTTGTTCTTTTTATTTTCCTGTTCTACCTCTATAGGGCTATCGATTCGTTTCCTCCTTTTTTGGTTTTCGACTCCCCTAGTTTCTTGTTGTTCTCGAGTCATTTCAGGCAAGGAATTTGTTCTGCCCAGTGTGTTGGGAGGCGTTCTCAGAATGGAGTCTCTCCTCTTAAATGGGTCCTCGATTTTCAGGTCTTTATTTGTCTGGTTCTTATTTTTGTTGGTCGCAGTCGCATGACCCCTGGTGGATGCTGTGACCATCCCTCCACCAGCTGTGTTCTTTGATGTTCTGACGTCGGTGGTGCCCTCCTGCATCCTCGGGCCATCGCCCACTGCCCCCACGACCGTAGCCGCTTGACAGTCGGAAGCGATGGGGGATTCGGCTAAGGCCTTACCCCGCAGGTCGTCATTTTTTTCAGCCGCCATTTTTTTTCCATGAGATGGAAGCAATAAGCCGTGCTTGCCTTCGGGGTTTTCCTTCCCCTAGAACGGTTGCCAACCAAAGCTAACGAGCCCATTCCGCCCGTCTGGTTTTGGTCCGCCCCGGGTATTTTATTTCCTCGGTACCCATTATATCTAATGAGCGTTCCCCTATCCGCCACCCGGGAGGCGCTGGATGCGGGACCAGAAAACCCCGACACCAGAGACAGACAGACAGACAGACAGACAGACAGACAGAGAGAGCAACCGCGCGCAGAAAGCAGATAACACTACTGCGGCCACATATGGCTCTAGTAGTGAGAGGAATTCTCTATCCCCGGATGCAAGTGAATCCCACCGCCGTTCGAGAGAGACTGATGCCCGAGAGACACAAACGAGTTACTTTCACATCCAAATCTCTGATAGGGCGAGATGGCACCATTTACATCTCGAGAAGCAACATTATACTCCCTATCGAAAACAGCAAGGATCTAAACCTCAGGGACCTCCGGATCCAGGTGGAGGTTCATCCGAGAAGTCAACCTCGGAAGCATTTGAAATCGAAGATGATTTTTCAAGCAAAAAAGCGCCGAGAATTCAACCTTTGCCAACCTCATCTACTTGCGAGAACGAGGAAAATAGCAGGTCTGATTTAGAAATGGATGCAGCAGACATACCTGCAAAAGGCGAGCCCACGGTTACATTTTCGAATAGTCATCTGACCAGCGAAAAGGGCACGTCGTCTATTTCACGACATCCAACTGTAAGCTAGACAGTGAAGTAGGAAAATTACTTTGCGAAAAGTCTCGCGTAAGGAAGATCACGATCGTCTTCTTCAAGGATTCATTGGCTGTACCGGCTGCAGACAAACGATACCAGGTAATTAAGGAATACCATTGCTCTGCCAGCGGGGGTCATAAAGGGATCACGAAGACGTATCGGCGACTGTTACACACGCACTATTGGAAAAATGTGAAAGCCGATGTGACAGAGGTGGTGAACAGATGCAGCGTCTGTCAAGACAGGAAGACGCTGAGGAATAAAATACGATTACCGATGATCATCACTCACATGCCTACGGATGCATTTGATAAAGTGTCAATGAATATATGTGGTCCGACGACCTTGTCGAAGGAAGGCAAGCGATTCGTACTCACGATCCAGGACCTATTGACCAAGTACTCATTGGCAGTACCTCTATCCGACGCTACAGTGGAATCAGTCGCGAAAGATATCGCCGCGCATCTTTTCTGCAGACACGGCGCGCCGCAAGCGCTTTTGGCCGACCAAGGGCCCAACTGTATGGCAAGTGTAATCAAAGATTTAGCTGATCTGTTTAAAATAAAGGCGTTGAAGACCACCGCTTACCACCCACAATCGAACGGGAGCATCGAAAGAAGTCACCATGTACTCGCCGAATATTTAAGATGTTACGTCAAGTAGCGAGAAAAGTCGGACGAATATCTTCCGTATGCCATGCTAGCATACAATACCAGAGTGCACGAGGGTACTCGATACACTCCTCATGAGTTGGTATTCGGCAAACCCGCGCGATGTCCATCGAGCACGCCACCTCGAGAATCGCTACTGACTTTTGGAGCTTATATCGAGGAGCTCGCAGCGAATCTTGAGGAAGCCCGAACACTGGCTGCATTAAACCTTAGCCAGGCCAAACATCGGTCGAAAAACTACTATGATCGGAAGCTAAATGTACGTAACTTCCGGTTGGGCGAAATGGTGATGTTAACCAAGGAACCCATGGTATATGGTATGGAAAATGGGTCGATACCTTCGTAGGTCCGTATGAAGTTCTCGAAATCATCGATCAGCGTAATGTACGCCTAGGCATAGACGAGACACATACAAAAGTCGTCCATGTCGATAAATTAAAAAAGGGATACGCCCCGCTCCTTTTCCATGACGAAGAGCACTTGTACTCCAAGAGTTCGTCATTCGAAGATTTTTAACGATTTTAATTTATCAAGGAAAGAGCAGAGGTAAATAAGAAAAGAAGTAATCGGCCTCCTTTTTAAACGGTATCCACACGCAGGTACGTTAAAGCGAGGATCGACAAGCAGGGTATGGAGAGAGGAAAGGTATCGGTCTCCGTTTTGTGCGATATTTCGTGACCAGCAGCCTTGATGACGCTGCGCTCCCAGCCACGTGTTTTGCATAAGCAGTTCGGATAAATACATTGTATGAAAAGAATCGCAACGTAGTCATCAGGAGACTGAGCCAAGAGCTTCCCCTCCATAGAGAGTGGCAGATGTCTCCATCTCCCATTCTCCCCATCATGTAAGAGAGCCCATACCGTCAACCGGCCTCTCTTTGGGCCGTCGTTCGAAGTTTCCACTCCTACACCTTACATTTTACTTTGAAGCCATAGGGTGATCGGAAAACAAAATGTAGATAACGTCTATGTATTAATTATAAATCCATACCACTGTTATGGCCGGAGGAGAAGCGTTTTGCAACGAATGTTTGCAAATAGATCCACCTCAGCACAACCCCGAAAAGACGGAATCGACTGGAAGAGTCGATTCTGAGTTCGAAATTTTGTGGGGGCTGCTGCTAATACAAAAGAACAGGAATAAAGTTTGGATTAAAATAAAATTCAAATTCAAAGTAAACAATTGCGTTTATTTAGAATTATAAAAATAAGGAAGGATTGGAAGGAATTAGGGATGCGATTAATTCGAAGATTATCCGGTGTGCAACTTCTTTGTGTCTTTTTCGTAGAATCAGAAAAATATTATATTATAAATTATGCGTGTTATAAATTTGTAGTTTAAATAAGAATAACTATTTATTTAAATAAAAACAATGTAAAGAATTACAAAACATGTAATTAAAATAAAAAGTAATATATGGATAAATGAGAATTAATAGTTTTACATGTACTTTTAAATAAATTACATATTTGATTTTTAATTCGCGTTTTAAAGAAATTAAATATTCCCGAGTATTGAATGCATTAGATATTGTTAATAGTTAGTAATTTGAGGTAAATACATATTGGGTCTTATGGGTGTATATTACAAGAGAAAGAATAAAATAAAAGAACATAATAATATTACTGAATTGACACCTAACAGTCCCGACGTTCAGACGGAAATATCAGGAGAAAAAGGAATCGTGGGAACCTGGACGAAACGCTTTCTTTCGCTAGAAGGGTTTTTTAAGATAGGAAGGTTGGAGGTTCGGAAGTTTCTGGCGGATTGGCGGCGGTGCGGGAAGGAGCTCTTTTCATACTCGATGCTTTGGCCAAAAAGCTTAGTCGAGTCGGAAAAGTGGGATGACATTTTTATGGCGTGTAAATGTACAATTTTTGTAAGAAACTTATAAACTATTGTTACGACAAATATGGTTTTTATGTTGATGCAAAATGTGTTATAATAAGGTGACAATAATTAGTACAAACTTGAACGGAAGTTGTAGCGTGAGTTTAACAAAAGTTATTAATAAAAAAGGAATTTTGTATCAATTATTTATATTAATTTTTCTTAAATGTTTTATCTGAACGAAAAATATAAGGTATAGACATTAGAAATATATTTTAAGTTATTAAAATATATTTCTAATTTATGTGAACATTTTTAATTGTTCTTTTTAATGTTAATTATTAGTTTTAATTATTTGTTCTTATAAATATTCATTCAAGGGTTGTACTAATTTTACAGGAAGACATTTGAGTGTATTTTAATTCTATTGAAATGTAATTTTTTTAAATAATTTAATCATTTATAAAAATAGCATTGTGCTTTTTTATACCAATATCTGACAGTTTTTCTTAATAGCTGTAAAGGGAAAGGTGAAGGAGGAAATTATTGTTTGTAACTTTATTTATCAATTTGGTAAAGCTTAATATTATTTATCGAATTTGTAATTTAAAATATGGACAAGCATATCGTAGTCGGTTGGGGTTTTCCAGTACCACCGTGTATAACCAGATGTTCATTTTTCCTAATCTAATCTTTTTATATATATTCTGACTGGGGTCGGACTATCGTGGGCCATGTGCACGTTTCGAAAGTTTCTTGTAGGATTTTGAAAATGGAAAAGTTTTATTCCAACAAAAATATTTTGAAGATTGTTCAGCCAAATATTATTTCAATAAAAATGTATTAAAAATGCATTAGTGTTATTTCAATTAAAGTCCGTTACGTAGGACGTAACACCACCATCATGAAACACCTCACGGTATTTAATTTTTATTGAATCAGAATGCCCACGGGCATAGCTTGATCTGTGAGATTTCTTTGCCCATGTTCTTAATTATTCGCGCCTATAATCTCGGAAGTCATCCGTTTGAAAGTTTACAAACTCGTTCCGCGATCTCGCAAGGATGCAGCCGCGATAAAGAATTCTGGCGTTCGGTAAATGCGGCAGAGAGGGATGGTAGTGACGAACCTGAATAGCGGGCTATGAATAATTTCTCTAAATTTATTAGGATTTCACTTCCAGGGACACATACGCAAAATACACGCGCGTGAAACTCGATGAATTTCCAGGGCTGTATTCGGAAAATCGGAGGATCGGCCCAATGCGTCTGTCACACACTGAGTGACGATTAGTATCAAGAGTACCGTTACAAGGGTACTTCGACAAGATGACTGATTTCCAAAATAGCTTAACAACAATAGAAGAACGCTGCAGAGAACTCAAGACATGCGTCCTGTACGCCAGAATACAGGAAGCTCGATTGACCCTACGTGAGGTCAATAGGAAAAACAACAATTTGCTGGATATTCTCGCATGTCACGAGCAAAGCGAGAAACGAGCAGTCTTTAGAGCGATCGGAAAAATATCCAAGATTTTGTTCGGCATGGCCGAGGAGGAAGAGATTAAAACTCTTAAGAACCAAATGGAACAAGTGAAAGACCAGGTGTTCGAAACGACAACGTTGATAGCAGATCAGACTAAACTGATAGCAATAGAATTCTCTGGACTATACCAGGAAATGAGAACCATTAATGCATCGTTAAATGATCTACACAAAAATCAACTGTTGATCGAGTCGGGTACAGAACAGACGCTGCGCAGCGAAAAGCTTAATCACATCCAGTCAGTGATTAGCGCAGAAATCCAACGGTACGTTATGGAGGCGGATCAGCTGATGAGTGCTGTCTTGTTCACCAAGGCAGGACACATTCATCCTGAATTTGTCCCGCTCAAAACTTGACCGATCATATCAAAGAGATAATCGAGTATACACTGGAGTGTGAATTCCCGATTCCACCGAAGTAACCTTAGACTCGCTATTGGATGTTTCTGCAATGAAAATTGCGTGTTAGAACGCAACGCTAATATATGTGTTATATATACCGTTGGCCTCACATACAAGATTTACCACACATCCGTACCAGTACCTCAGCACTTCGCCAACCAGTCAAGATCAGCCTTCATCGTACCCTCTGTTCAATACTCGGGTGTATCAAACGTCCAGGACAAGTACGTCTGACTATCCGCAGAAACGTACCGCCAATGTCGTAAGGGCGGAGACATTTACGTTTGCCACTGGATTCCGATAGTGACTGCGAAGTCCGTATGATCGCAGAGCTAAAATTCCACGACTTTGGAAACTGCGATGTAAGACTACTCAAACAAAAAACAGGGTTTTGGCTCAAGCTCTGAACAACAAACCGGTGGCTCTATTCCATGACAGCTCGGGGCCACTGAGAATTATTTGTCATCGGCCTAGCGCCGGGTTGCAAGGCACAGAGAGGCAAGATCACACTTGTAGCTTCGCGAATCATAGAATCCGAAGTATTCATGGACTACAAAGGATCCGAACGCCTCAACATCACCCGCCCATTGGTCGAAGGCGCAGTAGGAGCTGAAGAGCTGAGTGAGGTAATCACGCAGGAAGACGCAAGATCTGGAAATATATGACCAATGATTTCGTGACAATCATGAAATTTAGCAAACTCATGAGCAGAGCTCGCCTGATCGCTAATAGCCGACGGATGAATGCGCGAGTGCATTTAGTAGAAGGAGCCAGAATCTATGGTGGGCCCAGTTGTGTACTGGCGATCACTCTAGCCCTTGTATACTGGAAATGTCTACGACAGAGGAAGTGGTCCCAACAGCGAAAGCAGAAGGGGAATATGATAGTGTCTTTCTGCCAAAAGCATGGCAAAGACTGCAAAGTGAGCATACAACCCGCGACCGAAAAACCTTCCGTAGTGTCAGTGGGAGATTTAGAATCTCCGAAAGTGATATATTAAAGCAATAGCTTCCTCGAGTACTGACGTAGAATAACATGAGGCCTAGTTTTAAGTGTAATTTTAAGTACAGTTTTAGAATATTTTGTAAACATTCTTGTAATAATAAGACTGTTCTAAAATTTTGTACTACGCATCAGCACCCGGACACACATTGCGATGTAACCGCGTGGGTTCGGATCCCACTTCGCGTTTATTTTACCGTACCGTCCATAGCACGCACGGCGGGAGACCGCCGATTTTTTTCTGGGGGGAGGTGTTACGATCGGTCGATCGTAAATCTCCTACTTCTTAAGATTGGTGATTACCATAAGAATTGGTTATTAATATAAAATTGCTATCTTACTATATAAGCTACGATAAGTCTCGCATCCGGTCTCATGTATCGTTATCAAATTAAACGCGAGCTGGAGGATGTCAGCATTTTTAGCGGTTAGGAACCTGCGGGCATCGGCACATCTCACGAGTCTACAACTGCCTTCGCACCGAGAAACTGCAATTTCGGCAGGTTCGAATGACACGAAACGCTGACCACGCGTGTGAACGGTGTCGGTCCATCAACGAGCGCGTCGACGGATCCGGCGACCCATAAATGAGTTTTTCAGTTTACCTCCTGATCTTGACTCGGAACCTTCGGCTTAGTCTCGGTACCGCGTCAACTAGAATCGAAGTAACGAGCTTCGGGTAGGACCACGGAAAGTCTAAGTGTGCGCTCCGTCGTCCACATTAGCGCGCCACTGTGTCGGGTTAACGGGTGCTGATAATATTGAATAATAATAAGTTGAATTCATATCAACTCGTTTGTATTTGCACCCAACCCTCGCGATGTTACGATCACCGCTCGGATCGTAATACCTGCGCTGTATAACACCGTATTCCTTACCTTTTTTCATATAAATTCGGTTACTTATTGAGTACAAACAAAAATGTTTTTGTATAGTTTATATTGCTTGGAATGTTGGACGTCGCCACAAGAATGAAATCTGTAGGCCGGTATTATACTAAACAATGGTTAAAAAATGCATAATTTTTCACGAATCGATCACAATAATTTTAAGAGCGTTAATATACTATTCACCAATCCTAATCCAACTCACTGTTAAGTTCGATTCGATACAGGACAAGCTGGATTAAGATATTTTTTATATCTGAGGTTAAATAATCAGGGGTTTTAAATCGAGTCTACTCTCCGCGGAAGTATTTAATTGTGGGGGAGAATAAATGCAAAATGGCGGCTTCAATATGGCGACCGTCAAACTGAAAATTTCAATTTTTTGAAACATAAAAAATATTGCCATATTCTACGCAAAAAATCTACGACAGATCGCTTAGAATTCACATAGATTGAAAGGTTTTCGTTATCGCTCATTACGAAACCTGTGGGAGATTTGCGACATTGAAGTTGGCGGAATCTGTACGGTGGAGCTGTTTTGAATTTCAATAAATATATTAAAGATCACAAATAATAACTCCGTTCGAAAAATACTCTGATTCTTCAAAATTCCTTCTACTTCCTTGGTTGCAGTAACTAATTTACCTACTTATGCACAATACCACGTGACAGTTGAAGTTCGGTCTTTCATGTGCTGTTCGTTTGTTAATTTTCATATTTTTTTTCGCAAAACCTATTTGTAAAACAAAAAAACAAAAAAAATAAAAACTACCAAACTAAACTTTTTTTTCGTGTATATTTTTTTTCGGATGTTGCAACTTTGAATTTATGCTCGCTTCTTTACAACACTTTGTGACGTTTCCCGCATGAATCGTTTCCTGCCATCATAAATATTTACTAATTGTATCGCGAGATTGGTTCGGTATGATAACTGATCTCCGCCTACATCTTTCTTGTAGCATTTGTGTAATGTATAGGAATTTAGTATAGCGATGTCAATAAGTAATACATGATTGGATGCCACCACTTTTTTTACTTTCTACCTATCATATACCTTTCCCGTAGTTGATCAAACCGATCAACACCTCCCATAATGGCATTATAAGCTTGTACGGTAGTTGGGCATTGTAAAGAAATTTGTGAATCATTTCTCAATTTTCTGTTGATTTCTACAGTATGCGATGGGTTGAAAGCTGAAGTGAGTGAAGTGACAGGTTTAGTATCCATCCATTTTATAGCAGCGACGTTTCCTTTAGTCTCGTATTTGTGTTCTCCTCTTTGCATTTATTCTTTGCTTTTCATCATATCAGGCAAACCTTTCCGATTTGTACGAACTGTCTCAACGGAGTAAATTCCTCTTTGTACAAGTTTTTCGACAATATTGACAGAAGTAAAGAAATTGTCGACAGCTACCAAGTGTTCATGTCCGATCGTACCTGTAACTAGATTTAACACTACACGTTCACGAAGAGGATCTTTTGTATCATATTTTTTTGATTTGCCAATATACATTTCTGTTTTAATCATAAATCCTGTCTTTGAATCAGCCAAACTCCACACTTTGTACACCCGTTTTATAGGTTTCTGAGGCATGTACTGCTTCATGGGTGATCTTCCTTTGAAAGGAATCATAGATTCATCAACAGAGACCGGTTTCGAAGGGTTGTATACCTTAGCAGATTGATAATTCATGTGTTCTAAAAGAGGACTTACTTTATGAAGTTTATCAAAGGAGTATAATCTCCAATAATTTGAAAAAGCGTTTACTCGTCATAATTTTCGCAATGCAGTCAATTCTCAGATAACTATCGGTGCTCCAATAATTTTCTATTCTAGGCATTTTATGAATTCCCATAAGAATCAGTACACCAATGAGGGCATATAATTCATTTACATTAGTATCATACCAATTCGCTGAGTTCTCATTTTTCTGACGGGCATATCTGTTAGTTTCATGAACAATTTCTTATTATCTGTGTATTTTCCAGAAAACAAATTCGCTTGCGAGAAACGAACTTTCAGTGAAGACTGAAAAATTCCCCATTTTTTACCGTGGAATGTATGCAATTTAGGCAAAAATTACAAGAGACATTTTTTACTCAGAATTTGGCGTGGAATATGATAATATTTTTTATGTTTCAAAAAACTGAAATTTTCAGTTCGACGGCCGCCATATTAAAGCCGCCATTTTGAATTTTTCAAATCTGACCTCGGATGCGTAATCAGCGACCCCGAAAACTTTTAAGAGCGTGCGATTTGTAATCATAGGATAATTCATATCGTTCCGCCTGGTAAAGGAATACAGTAATGGGTGATATTGCGTTTTGAAAGTTTCGGATTTTTTTCCTTGGAATGTATGCAATTTAGACAAAAATAGCAAGAGAAATGTTGTATTCAGAATTTTGAGTAGAATATGGTAATATTTTTTATGTTTCAAAAAATTGGAATTTTCAGTTCGACGGTCGCCATATTGAAGCCGTCATTTTGCATTTTTCAAATCTGACCTCGGATTCGTAATCAGCGACCCCGAGAATGCTTAAAAGTACTGTCACTTTTTCTGGTGGATTGCGCAGAACCTTCGGCCTGTAAAAGGGTTAAAAATGCTTTTGCTTTACCTGATTTTCGAGCAAAAAAACACAACATTTCAAAATGCAATAACTCATCTTTAAAACACTATTTTTTGATTAACCAGAGCTCATTTTACGCGTAAGACTACCATGTATTTGTAATTTTTAAGTCTATAATTTTAGGATTAATTTGAACAGAATTATTGCAGAAAGAAGTGAGAATTTTGAAAAATTTCCGTTTTATGAGCAAAAGTTACTCATCTTCAATCTGTAATAACTTTTCCAACAAATTTTTCTTTTTTATTGCACAACGACAGTTTTACGTGGAAATCATCTGAGAAAAGATATCTAAACGAAAATATGGAAAAAATTTTTTTATTTTTAAGGCAGGCGGAAAAATACGAAAAACCGCGTTTTCCCCATTTAAAACCAATGTTAAATTTGAGGGTCGTTGCCAGAACAGAAGATATTAATTGCCAGCGCTAGGCTTTCGCTCACTTATTAGTAACGTGAAATGACAAGTTTTGCGCACTAAGGCCATGCTCTATCGAAAAATTCAATATTTTCGGGACACCCTAATATATATATTATAACGGCAATTTTTATTTTTGTTGTCTGTTATTTTCGGGAATTACTTTTTTACATCCGAAAATAAATATTCAAAAAATGATAATACAAAATCATATAAGGACTTCACAATACATTTACAAATAGAATAAATAAATTACTGGGAAACACATCTTTTAACAAATCATATAGTGACTAATTACTGAACTGTACATTACTAAACCAATTGTATTATTTTAGGAAAGACGGGATAAAACTAATAGTTCGGTAATTAAATAGAGTTACATTACTTCTGCCACGGAAAACAGTATTAAGTTTTAACAAAAATATGACTTTAAAATATCGAATAAAATAAAAGAACAGTCTTATAAAATATATGTACTGGAAAGCAATATTAAATACTAAAATATATTACAGTACTTGCTCGAAGCTTCAATCAATTGACAGATACACCCGTTGACGAAAACTCTTCTAGATTACGGCAGTTTGCCATAAATGCACATGTATAATTCCGGCGGCAAGACATTCGCCATTAATTTTTAAAGAAAATCCGATAACAAAATTATTATAATCTTTTAAATTAAACTATGAATCGCGTATACAAGGTAAAATTGTGTTTCGGTAAACTAACGGAAAATTTAAATTATCAAATTATTATGACCTGTTCGACTCGCGTTTGAATAGAGAATGTTCGGACCGGTAGCAAGTATCATCACCTTCAGGATTTCTTGTAGACGATTCTCTGATAGATTACGTTGGTTCATTTCGAGAACGAACGTTTCCGAATTTAACGTAACGATGGCGTTTGGAAGTGAGCGCACCTTTTGAAAATCCGATGGTAGAATTATACATTATTTTCGTTGTTCTGTTCTACCAGAATATCGAATCCTAAGATCGGTAGAATTGTATTCCTGAACGGAAATACGATGGACATAGATCGAGATGAGACATGTTGCCCTCAGATGTAGAATGTTCAATTCGCCGTTGCTCTCAAACTAAAACGAAAAGGCCTCGGGAAAATATTGAGTGTGGCACCTCGAACCGTCAACACCTCTCTTTTCACGATACAGCTTTCTTCCTTATCGACGGTCCGATAGTCATAAAAAATATAAAAATAACAATAGTAAACAAGAGAAATATGTACGAAATAAATATGCTCAGGTTGCCAGAAGGTATTTCGCCAATTACAACGAATCGGTATAATGCTTATCATAATAAGACTCTCTGTTCAAACGATATTTTTCTGCGATTTTGCACTTCGGTATTTTGTAACGGGTGGAGTGGGAAGTAACGCCGTTACAATGTCTTCCGTTGTGGTACTTGTGAGGACTTTAGACATCGGACGTTCTCATTGCCTCGACTCGGAATTCCCGCGTTGTACTGGGTCTGAAACGTCGAAGTTTGATGAAAAACTGTAGGTTAATGTGATATTGCCGAAGTGACCAATTAATACTTCATCCATTAATTTATAGTTAATTCGTTTTTTCCTCAAAATGAAGTGCAATTCGGTGTCAAAAAACATAAAAACAACGTAAATTTAAAAAATTGCTATAAGTGGAGGATTACATGTAAAATCTGCAAAAAGTTTTTTTTTTCTTATTTCAAAAGTAATCTTAGGATTCGATATCATCCTTTAAAAGCATTATGGCGAAGTATCAAGTTGAAATGTGATATATTTACGGAGAAATAGCCCATAGTCGAGAGGGCTCGTGGAACTCCGGAATCGTACCTCAAACGCGTGAGCCGAGTGGGCAGATTCGGCCTAGTGTCCAAAATCGACTTGGCAACGTTGGTCGGTAATACAATTTCTTCGGACGAACTTTTCTTTCATATACGTACCTTCACAGTTACATAAGATATGGGTATATAGTTATACATAATATATGGGTACATAGTTATGCGAACGAACGTTTCTCGATCAGTGGGGTTCTCTTTTCATAAAAATGTCGAAAGGAACAAAACATAATGTTACTCATGTCATCGTAGCAAGAAAATATATTGTCATGAAAATCAGTTTGCGGACGAATGCTGGAAGAATTTCACTTCGAGTGAAACTGACGATGTAATTAATGCAAGTGCAAAACAACTGCATACTGAAAGTAGTAACGGTATTCGGTCGATTCCTTCGTACGCGTACAAAATCATTGAATTTGTGATTGTTTTTCTTCTTTGTCGCAAATTTTAATTTGCTATAACTGCAAGAAAAGTGTAGGTTTTGAAGAATCAGGGCAAAGAGGACTTGGATTTAAAATTGTCATTTCGTGCAGCTATAGTCGCACAGCAATGAATTCAGGAACTTTTATTCACAACAGCTTCGAAATAAATCGAACAATTGTATTTCTCATAGACACGCATACTGGGATTAGTCACAGCAGTTACACGAAAAAAAAAATCCGTTTCATCGGATAATGCTCAAAGTTGGTTGAATTGTTCCCCTAGCAAAAGGTAATGAATGGCATACATTTCATTTAATTTCGATAGATATTCACTGAAGTAGAAAAGGGTGAAGTTTTGGGGCTCCGAAGTAAACCTCTATCTTTAAGCGCGTGTAACTTTTTATATATTGCTCGAGACAAAATTTTACATGCGATCTTTTTGTTTATTTTTAAGTTATCTTCACGCTGATTATATTTTAATTTTGTTGAAATCAAAATTAGACTAATATTTTTTCAAAATAAAGATAAATTTTGCTTTTTCATAATGAATGGTATGTTTTATTATTCTAAAAATAGTCTAGAATGAAAGCTGAGCTTTTTTCCTATCAGAGTAGTAAATTTCAAGATGTCTTTTCGCTTCGTTTTTGAATTATAACATTTCAAATGACTATACACGCCCTCTTAGCCAAACGGTTGAACACTGTGCGCCCGTGGCGAGGGATAGCAGCGGATTAGTGAAGTTCATGATTTCACCATAAGGGGGCGATCATTCTCGTAAAACAAAATGTATTATCCAAAGTAGAAATGTTACATGCCGATGTCCTTCGTTTTACTTGAAATGCATATATTGATCCCAATTGCCGATTCTATAGTTAATTGAATTAATTAGGCAGTATTTATTGTATTTAAAATGTCTTTTCACTGTATTAATCCCTTTAAAAAACGAAACATAAGCCAAGTAAACTTCGTTCTATTTCTGCTGCTTTGAGGTAAAAAATTCCTCATTTGCCAAAAGGATATAAAATTTATTCTTCCCGTAATTGGGCACTTAATAATTCAGCGAAAACGACTTCCACAAATTTTGAGGCAAATGAAAATTCAACAGAAGTTCATGTTGAGACTGACGATTCTTTTTCGTATGAAAACTTCAGGTAAATTCAGATAAATTATCTGATATTTCGGAAGATGAAAATCCGAAACTTGAATGCCATAATAATTACTGTAAGGCAGGTGTTGAAGTACTTGATCAAATCATTGAAAAGTATAAAACTTCTACAAATGAAAATTAAAATTTTTAACTTCTTACTCTCGCGCCAAAATCTTTGACTCGCACAAAATTTTACTCAGGTATTTGATATATCTGAAAGAAAAGCAAAATGTGTAAAAGATTTAATTTTTTTCACCGAATCCTAAAAAGGATAACCATTGTCTGACGAAACTGCGATACTTGTGGATTGATCCAACTCCTAAAATCATGCCTGATGAAGTCGTTTCGATTCTCCAAAACAGTCGCGTTTTGTTGCGAAAACGGGCCCGTAATTCTGTCGCTTTGCCGGATAACGACGTAGAAACAATTTAAGGCCTAAATCAGTGGTAAGCTGAAAAATTCTTGAATTCCCGGGAGTTATATTAATTTGGGATAGTCTATTTTCTGTTGTTTTCCTAAGCTCTATGTGTTTTTGAAAAATTAAAAATGACGTAAAATGAACTACACTAATAACGTCGGTTGTCTTGTTTCCTGTCCTAGGCTAGAAAATAAGCATCCGTTTATCCAAACACGTGAGTTTAAGAACTTTGATGCTAAACAATTTGATTTGATGGCTGCTTTTTACCTTTGGAGGAAGTTTTTGATGATAAATTAGCATACTTGAATTATCTTTGACATATTCTCTCCAGAAAAACTCTTCCGCATGTCCAAACATCGAGCTCCTTGGATAACGGATACTGTTAAGATATTTATTAGGAAAAGAAATGCTGCGCGATCAAACTGAAAAAATCTAAAGCATCCTCGGACTTTCTGTACTATAAGTCCCTTAGAAATTGTACCACCTCGATGATTAGAAGAGAACAAAAATGTTATTTCCGCAAGATATCATCATTGCCGAGTAAACTGTTATGGAAATCTGTCAATTATCTAGGGGTTAAAGATTCCATTTCTCCATGGATTCCATCTCACCTGTCAGATGTTAACCGTTATATCAGTATTTTGCCAATATTCCAAAAATTTTACCTAACACTGATACTCCCCAACTCTTCCGTACAACTCGCTCTTCAAAGATTCCCGAAAATACTTTTTTTTCTTTTAGAGTAATAACTATCTAGGTCTATAACAGAATTATGTTATCTATAACAGAAAGATCTCAAAATTAAACCTCCATGCTGCTGAATCTCATGGAATCTCTGGAGAGATGTTCATAAGAGTTTTTAAACATTGCCTGCCAGAAAGCTTAAATATTATTAATGGCATAATTAGTTTTAACGCATTTCCTAAAGTTTGGAAACAGGCGGTCATGCGTCCTATTCCCAAAGCGTTAAAACCTGATATGTTTTCTGATTTACGCCCGATTAGTCGTCTACCTATATTTTCAAAACTAGTTGAAACCGTTCTGTATGAACAAATTTTAGATCATTGTAACGAGTACGATATCTTTCCAGTGTATCGAACTGGCTTTAGAAAATCCTTTAGCTGCAAAACAGCTCTTCTTGATGTTTCTGAGGCGATACTTTCGAGCATTGATCATCAAATGTTATGTCTTACTGGTTTGCTACACTTTTCTCGGCATTTGATACGATGAACCACGATCTTACTATTGCAAAATTATTATTCTATGCTTTTTCTGATAGAGCAGGTGATTTAATGAAATCGTATCTCCATCATCGTTTCCAATCAGTTTCAATCTCTGGTAACAGTGCGATCTCTGAGATAAAAATGTTAACTTTTAGTGGTCCCCTGGGTGCTAAACTAAGTTCCTTACTTTTTATAATATATACTGCTGACATTTTTAGTTTACGTTCGAATGTTCTCCTCAAAACATATGCTGACGATACACAGATTTTATTACCGTTTAGACCGCGCGCTGCATAGGAAGCGTTTTCTAGGTTTAATACTGATCGCAAATTGGGCAAATGATAACGCACTTATCCTTAACCCGTTGAAGTCTAAAGTCCTCATAATAGGAAATGCGAAGCGAGTAACGGTTTTCGTTCCAATGTGCTACTCGCGACAGCTCGGGTTCATTTAGAATCATCCTCCCGAGCGATTATAGCTAGAGCGCTGCTAGATTCAGGAAGTACACATTCATTCGTGTCCTCCTCCTTGGTGAAGGCCCTCCATGTGCGAACATTCCCAACATCTGTGCAAATCAATGCGATTGGAGGAAATGTGGCCACTCGTGCTACGCATAGCATTTCGGTGAAATTAAAGCCCATTGGGCAATCTGAGCCGATGTTCAAATTCGAACCTCTAGTCGTTGATACTTCAACGACGTATATCCCTCAGTCCTGTCCCCCTTCGGCGAACTGGCCCCATTTGGAAGGGTTAGAGTTGTCAGATGGTCTCTTCGGATTACAGTCCGATTCATCTGCTGATAGGCGCCGATCTCTACCCCTACCTTCTGCTTGATGGATTACGAAAAGGTGCTGTTGGGGTGCTTGTGGCTCAAAGAACCGTTTTCGGCTGGGTACTACTCGGACAGACCTCTGTTCTCTCGGTAAATTAGGAGCCAACGCTATTTGCGAATCACATCGATTCATACACAGATCTAAAAAAAGCTATTTCACGCTTCTGGGAGATTGAAGAGGTCGGCGCAAGTCTTCCTCCCTCCGAAGAGGATTTACGTTGCGAAATGCATTTTCGCAAAACGTTTTCGAGTACCTTTCAAGGACGATTTATTGTGCGTTTACCTTTCAAACGCTCCCTTCTTCTCCAAATAGGCAATTCTCGCCCACGCGCCGAACGGCAGTTTCTCGCTCTCGAAAGACGTCTCTTACGTTCGTCTGAAGAAAAATCGGCATACGATGCCTTCTTGCGCGAGTATGAGGATCTTGGACACATGACTCGCGCTGATCCCCCACCGGATCTATCCCAAGCATACTATTTGCCACATCACCCTGTCATCAAAAAAACGAGCTTCACGACCAAGCATCAATGCATCTGCTCCATCATCTGATGCATCAGCGCTTAACGATCATTTGATGGTTGGGCCAAAGTTGCAACTCGATCTTCCAACGCTACTATTGCGCTGGAGATTCCATCGATTTGTTTATTGACTAGATATAGCTAAGATGTTCCGCTAAATACTGATTGATCACTGAGATCTCAATTATCAACGTATCCTGTGGAGAGAAACGGAGGTGGACCGTCTTCTTGAATACATGCTTCGCAGTGTCACATACGGGATGGCGAGTACTCCATTCCTCGCGCAGTGAGCCCTGCAGCAACTACCGGTCGACGATCATCGCGAGAATATTTGATCCCCTCGGTTGGCTTTCTGCGCTGGTGATAACAGCAAAAATTATCATGGAATGGTTGACCAAACTGTCCACCGATTGGGATGATTCCATTCCAGCTTCCCACGCCGAAACGTGGTTACGTTATTATAATTCCTTAGCGTTCGTCTGTTCAATAGCGATTCCACGCTGGATAAACTTTGGAAGCGAAGTGAAATCTATCGAGTTGCATGGGTTTAGCGATGTTTCCAATTTTGCCTACGCCGCTGTACTGTATGTCAGGATGTCTAACCTTGCTGATGAAGTCAGCATTCATCTTGTTGCAAGCAAGAGTCGCGTTGCTCCCAAGAAGAAGCTCACTACTCCTCGGCCCGCGCTCAGCGGTGCACTTTTGTTAGCATGCCTAGTTCATAAGTTTCTTTCGATGAATGAATTAGAGTCTTGTGCCACCATCGTCCTAGCATGGTTGAGCAAACAGTCCACACATTGGAAGACATTTGTTGACAATCGAGTCTCGGAAATTAATACACTTCTGGACGGCCTTCCATGGGGCCATGTCGCAGGTGAATCAAACCCGGCAGACCTAGCCTCTAGTGGCGTATCGCTGTGTATCGCTAAACTATGGTGCAATGGCACTACTTGGTTGAGATTACCTCAATCTGAGTGGCCATCATTTGAAGTTGAACCACCAGATGAAAGCACCATGGAGATTCGTGCCACGACACTGCAGACCCATGTAAAGACGAGCGACGGGCTCGCCTTTGTCGAACGGTTCTCATCGTGGTTACGGTTGCTTCGTGTCACATCACTCATTCTAAGCTGGCTCCCACCGCATAGACGTAAGGCTTCACGTCAACTTCCACTCACCGCTGAACAGTTGGAATACGTTGAACGCAAACTGATTAAGTGCCTACAGACTCAGCAGTTTCCAACAGAAAGCACTCTGCTTTCAAATATCTATCCGAACCCGGATGGCATACGTCAGTTTGGGGATCAACTCCCCGTAATAGCCCTATGAGAAGACTCAACATAAAAATGGATCAAGCTGGTTTATTACGAGTAGGTAGTCGTCTTTCACTAAGCACACTAGATCCAGCAGCTAAATTCCCGTATATCATTGGGACGCATCATATCGTGAGATTATTGGTTCAACACGTGCACCAGCGGACATTGCACGGCAGTATCGCACTTAATCTAAGTGCTCTGCGGGATCGGTATTGGGTCATCCAAGGCCGAAAGTTGGTCAAGTCGGTAGCCTTCAACTGCCTCACGTGCGCTCGTGTTCGAGCTGAAGTGCCGAAACAACTAATGGGCTCTCTACCTGCCGCCACAGTTACCCCGGGAAGCCCTTTTGAAGGAATGCGGCACCGACTACGCGCGGCATCTCTCACTAT
This sequence comes from Trichopria drosophilae, assembly GCA_030407085.1. NCBI lineage: Eukaryota > Metazoa > Arthropoda > Insecta > Hymenoptera > Diapriidae > Trichopria > Trichopria drosophilae. Next base: position 119,772,275 of record CM059583.1, read on the forward strand.
TTAAAAGTAAACCGATTATTGCACCCAATGCAATCTGGTTTCCGGAAAGGTTGCAGAACTCAGACTGCCTTGGTATCAATAGTAGTCTTCGCCCGGAAGAGAATCGAACACCGAATGGTTACTATCCATCCTCTATTCGATTTTTCTAAGGCATTTGACACTGTAAATATCTCTGCACTGGTTCGCAAACTCAAATCACTAAATATATCGTCAATAGCTCTGAAGTGGTTTGCCTCCTATCTATCAAATCGATAGCATGCAGTATCCGATCACAATGGTGAGTGCTCACAATGGACAAAAGTATTTGCTGGTGTTCCACAAGGATCTTTTCTAGGACCGCTACTCTTCTCTATTCTTATAAAAGACATGCTTTATGCTGACGACTTATAGTTGATGATCCAATCCAAACCATCTGATCTCGACCAAACGATTGCACAACTCAATATTGATGCTACTTCAGTCTCTAACTATGCCAAAGAAAACAAGCTCTCCCTAAATTTATCTACCACAAAGGTAATGTTTTTAGGATCACCCTACAATCTGAAGAAAATGTCGGAGCAGAGACATCCTAATATTGTGATTGAGAACGAAACTATATTAATTGTTAAAGGGGCTACAATACTAGGACTTAAATTAGATTCTTCTCTAACGTGAAATGCGCACATCAATCTCATATCCAAACGTGTCAATTCTATACTTTATGGTCTTAAATATAACAAAAATGCATTGTCGACAAAACAAGGCTAAAGCTAGTAACTTCACTAGTATTCCCACATCTCGATTAGTGTGCGGTAGTTCTCACTGATACCTCCCAATCACGGAGAAGTAAATGTCGGAGACTGTTAAACCAGTGTATGCGCTTTATATTTAATAGTAAGTATGATTGCCATGTTTCGCCCTATCGCTGTGAACTTAACTGGCTACCCACCAAATATAGACACTTATATTTCATTGGTTGTCTTACTTTTAATGTTTTAACTTTCCATGAACCACACTACCTATTGGTGCTCTCTAATCAGCGCTCTGAGTCAAGTACTCGCTTGACAAGAACAAAACATGGTAGCTTACAGATGTAAATAGCCAAAAGCAGACTTCACTTTAACTCATTCACATTCACAGCCGCTAGACTATTGAACTCCCTCCCTAATTATGTTAAAGAATCTTCTTCCCAATACACTTTCAATTCAACTCTCTTTAATTCTGTATTAACATACGACGCTCCTAATCCAAACACGTCATTATTGCGTATCCTGTAATAAAGCTTTTTATACATATTCTCTTTCACTAAGCATAATGCTCACTGCCCCTTTCTTTTTCTTTATTTTTCGTCCTTGCATTTCCCATCCGCGCAATATCACTCGTTTATTTTTTTTTGTATTACAGTATTGTAATCTATAACTATGTATATAAACCGGTCACATTCATCTAATCTAGAATATGTATAGCTTCGTTCATTAATTCACGTCAAGTCATCCTAGTTATATTAAGAAACTGTAATTTTAAGTTTGTAACTCTTCTTTATTATGTATTATTTTGTACCTATCCATAAGGTAATGCGATGTTTATCGCAATCCAAGGCTTAAGTAATAAATAAATACAAATGCAAATATGCGGGTCCCTTCCGCATACGCAGGGCGGGCGGCCGCGGGTTGCAGGCTCACTAAGCCTACGTTGCCGTGTTTGTCTGTTTCACGACTAAGGCGGTGCATCTCGAGGCAGTAAGCGATTGTAGTTCGGTAGCTTTCCGGGTCGTGTTCGACCGGTTTTGCTCAAGTCGCGGTCTCCCAGCGACTATGCATAGTGATTGTGGGAAAAATTTTGAAGGCGCAAGCAACGAGTTCCATAAAGCGTACAACGATGTGACTACTAATCCGGAATCTCAGGATCATCTCGCGAAAGATCACGTACGGTCGTCATTTATACCCCCTGCAGCGGCTCACTTCGGAGGCCTATGGGAGGCAGGAGTCAAAGGGATGAATCAAGGGTGCATCGAAAAAATCGATTTTTCGAAATTCGAAATGCATTAGTGCGGAAGAAGTAGGGTTTCGCGATACGAATAAGTGAGCGAAAGCCGTAGGCTGAGAAATAATATCTTCTGTTCTGGCAAACGCCTTGAAATTTAACATTGAATTTTAAATGGGAAATCATTTTTTGTTCGTTATTGCACGATAACTACATAGATAAAAATGGTACTCGAGATGTTTTTTCTTTAACGAGTTCGTCACTCTTTTCCGCGTAATTTGCCAGATTTGGATGTTGACAAAAAAATTTTCCAGATGTTTTATTAGATTTTGAATTTTGCCTATTTTTAAACTAAAGAAAATACCACACTTCAAAACTCGTATTTACATCGATGTAACTTCACCAAAGCAATTTCTAAAATTATACGATTTGAAAATGTGTTCCTTGTGGTAATTGCGGCATTGCATAAAATAATTTTTAGTAACTTTTATACCCTCCTCTTTTCTCATACGGGCTGAGGACCGTCAACGGCAGAGTTATTTTTTTTTATTCCAGCAGTTTTTATTTGTTTTTCGCTTTTTGATCGTTTTTTGTTATTCTTTACATTTTTCATGATTTTTTGTTTTCTTTTTTTTTTACCTTCTAATTATATCACCTTATTGAATGACAGTTGTAATATCTTCAAATTAATATGTAATAAATTATACATATAAATAAATATGTGCAACACTTATAGCTCTGACGCGAATTTGAATTTTTTTGTTGTATTAAATTTAGGCATTATTTCACGAGATTTTAATGTACATGTGATATAATTATTACGTGCCGCGGTCCCTATTACTGCTTTTGAAGCCTCTGATACCAACTTTACCGTGCGTTCAACCGCTTGGGTATGACACGGAAATGCTGTGAAATCCCAATTCGTTGGTGTAACTTCTTGTAAAAACATTTCTTCTAATCTATTCTTATTATAATATTGAAAAACCGGTGGGATACGATCATAAGCTTCAGACCAATCAATCATATTATAATATTCATCTGCATCAATGTTTATCCGCAGTACTGAAAATTGTCGGAGCTTATTTCTTATCGCTTTCAGTACACACAATCCCAACAAGAATTCTATTTACAGCCAGAATTCTAATATTTTTCCTGTCATCTGTTATCATAGAAAGCAGAATATTTCCTGCAGATGCAAAATATCAATTTCTTTCAATAACGGGGTCAATAATCTGTAGATACTTTTTCGGAAGATATCGAGATGATTTGATGATGTATTTTTTTTAGTTTAAAAATGGGCAAAATTCAAAATCTAATAAAACATCTGAAAAAATTTTTTTGTCAACTTCCAAATCTGTCAAATTATGTGGAAAACAAACCTTGTACATAGTTAATTAAGTTAGTGTAAGGTTAGTTTTGAAATATCGCATACCGGCGCACAGTGGGTAAAACTGAAAAATGAGAATTCACAATCGTATATGTCCCGAACGGAAAGAGATAACCCAATGAATTTTTTTTTAAAATGGAACTAAAAAGTGTGTAGAATAAGGCAAAATTGATTACAATTATGAGGAGATGATTATTTATTAATAATATTTATTTACAACTGACCATGTGTACGTATGTTTTAGTAATATTAATGATAGGCCGAAATAAACATTTTAATTTTTCATGCAACATGAACTACATTACTTTATGTTGCATTTCAAGTCGGTTTTGAGAAATTCAAAATGGCGGAAACAATATGGCGGATGAATTTTTAAAAATGCATCTGATTTACTTGAAACTCGTTACTCGGGGGTTTTTTGGGTCGCTGATTACGAATTTGAAGTCGGTTTTGAGAAATTCAAAATGGCGGAAACAATATGGCGGATGAATTTTTAAAAATTCATCTGATTTACTTGAAACTCGTTACTCGGGGGTTTTTTGGGTCGCTGATTACGAATTTGAAGTCGGTTTTGAGAAATTCAAAATGGCGGAAACAATATGGCGGATGAATTTTTAAAAATTCATCTGATTTACTTGAAACTCGTTACTCGGGGGTTTTTTGGGTCGCTGATTACGAATTTGAAGTCGGTTTTGAGAAATTCAAAATGGCGGAAACAATATGAAGGATGAATTTTTAAAAATTCATCTGATTTACTTGAAACTCGTTACTCGGGGTTTTTTCGGGTCACTGATTACGAATCTGGCCTCGGATTTTGAAAATTCAAAATAGCGGATCCAAGATGGCCGACAGAAATATGAAAATTTCTCCGATATTGATGAAATTGTGTACTCGGGTGTTTTTGGGGTCGCTGACTGCGAATCTGATCTCTGACTTATATATTTAAAATTCAGAGTACATAGAGTACCCAGTTTTATCTCGATCAAGTAAATTTTCACATTTCTGTCGGCCATCTTAGATCCGCCGTTTTGGATTTGCTAATGACATTATGTAAATGTTATTTATTTGCTACTTATTATTATTTTTGAAACATTGTCTTTCGTATTGAAATGTAAATATTCTTTTGTCTTTTAGTGGAGTTGTTACCTACGTTACAAACATTTGCATTGTAAGCTTCAAATTGATAGTTCGTTTATACGGTTTACGGGTAAAAAATTAATTTCTTGAATCTGATTTAACTTACGGAGTATGCCAAGTAGAAAACGAAAGCGTTCGCGGAATGGACAAGTGGGTCGTCCACGTAAACAGTCCAAAATAAGTATTAATTCTGGCAGAAAACCTGTGTCTGTTGAAGCCGCGTCAAAATCAACTCGGTATAGGCGAGCTAAAATGCTTTTAATGGATCCGAGTTATAATATTGGCATAATTCAATCTGCTGCAAAATTAGGTCCACGACAAAATAGTGTAGCTGGTGTAAAAAAGGTTATACCGATCAAGAGACGAAGTAACGAAGAAGCTTTAAGCTATTATTTGGAAAATGACTATAGCAAACAAAGGTACTTTAGACATTACATCATTTTACACTTACTTATAATATAAATATCTTGTAATTTATGCTTAATAATCAAACTTTTATAAAAATTATAGGTATCTTCGTTAATCGTTTTATAATTACAAAACGAAAAACAAAATTTAATTTCTTTACATTTGTTGAATGATTAATTCAACATTATATTTTTAAAGGTTAATAAAATAACATTTAAATAATTATACATTACATAGACTAATGAAATTTCATAAAGTTACAGTAGAGTAGAGTGGGGTGAAACAGCCAATTGGCTATTATGTTTAATCCTGTAAACTAAATTACTAATCATTGACAATAATATATATATGAGGCGTTGGGTTCCAAAACCTGCCAAGTCCTTGCTATGGAGGTTTGAGAAAAATGCAAAAAACTGATTGCGACTGAAATTTAGGAGATAGCAGAATTTTAACAGCATAGAGTGTTGCATAATATGATAACAAAAATTATAGAAGAAATTTGCACTACAGATAACAAAATATGAAGCTTTTTGTAATGGACTTGGCAGTGTTTGTTTCGCGACATTGAACTTGGAAGGTTTTGTTTTGCAAAATTTACAATATAAATTAGTCATTAGTAAGTAATAATTATTTTATTAATGTAAATGAACAAGAACGAAGTTTGTTACTCGGGAGGTTTTCGGGGTCGCTGATTACGAATCTGAAGTCAGATTTTGAAAATTTGGCGGCTCAAAGATGGCCGACATAAATGTAAAAAATTTACTTGATTTTGATGAAAGTTGGTACTCGGGGGTTTTTGGGGTCGCTGATTGCGAATGTGAAGTCAGATTTTGTAAATCCAAAACGGCGGATCTAAGATGGCCGACAGAAATGTGAAAATTTACTTGATCGAGATAAAACTGGGTACTCTATGTACTCTGAATTTTAAATATATAAGTCAGAGATCAGATTCGCAGTCAGCGACCCCAAAAACACCCGAGTACACAATTTCATCAATATCGGAGAAATTTTCATATTTCTGTCGGCCATCTTGGATCCGCTATTTTGAATTTTCAAAATCCGAGGCCAGATTCGTAATCAGTGACCCGAAAAACCCCCGAGTAACGAGTTTCAAGTAAATCAGATGAATTTTTAAAAATTCATCCGCCATATTGTTTCCGCCATTTTGAATTTCTCAAAACCGACTTCAAATTCGTAATCAGCGACCCAAAAAAACCCCCGAGTAAACAGTTTCAAGTAAATCAGATAAATTTTTAAAATTTCGTCCGCCATATTGTTTCCGCCATTTTGAATTTCTCAAAACCGACTTCAAATTCGTAATCAGCGACCCAAAAAACCCCCGAGTAACGAGTTTCAAGTAAATCAGATGAATTTTTAAAAATTCATCCGCCATATTGTTTCCGCCATTTTGAATTTCTCAAAACCGACTTCAAATTCGTAATCAGCGGCCCAAAAAACCCCCGAGTAACGAGTTTCAAGTAAATCAGATGAATTTTTAAAAATTCATCCGCCATATTGTTTCCGCCATTTTGAATTTCTCAAAACCGACTTCAAATTCGTAATCAGCGACCCAAAAAACCCCCGAGTAACGAGTTTCAAGTAAATCAGATGAATTTTTAAAAATTCATCCGCCATATTGTTTCCGCCATTTTGAATTTCTCAAAACCGACTTGAAATGCATCATAAAGTAATGTAGTTCATGTTGCATGAAAAATTAAAATGTTTATTTCGGCCTATCATTAATATTACTAAAACATACGTTCACATGGTCAGTTGTAAATAAATATTATTAATAAATAATCATCTCCTCATAATTGTAATCAATTTTGCCTTATTCTACACACTTTTTAGTTCCATTTTAAAAAAAAATTCATTGGGTTATCTCTTTCCGTTCGGGACATATACGATTGTGAATTCTCATTTTTCAGTTTTACCCACTGTGCGGCGAAGAATTATTGCATTAAGGCCAATGCAAGGCGGGCGGTATGTTGCCGTATTGCGATATTCAGGTTCATGTCTGTGTTGGCGTTATCCGTTGCCACACCGGTTTCATGGATTTCTCAATACGTTCGTTCAAGATGTTAGTGCACCACTTGTATAACGTATTAAGACACGTGATTGGTCTATGGTTTCTCGGATCAGACAAGTCTCCCGACTTTGGGATTAGTGTCGTACCGCCCTCCACCAGCAGAGTGCGAAATGGGTGGGATTTATATAAGAGGTGAATATTCGGACTAGGTGTTGATGGGCAGAAGTGAACTTCTTCCACCAATAGTTGTTAATACTATCCCAGCCCGGCGAGAAAAAAATCCTCGCTGTTTTGATGGCATTATTCACCTCTAATGCACTGACGTATGGGCAATCTTCACTTTCTTGTGCGAGTTCATCACACAACTGGATAAAGATTTCAATACCTGGAGTGTCTGCATTAAGCCTCAATGTTTTCTCGTAGATGCTCCCTCAGAATTCCTCTCATCTGAGGCCATCGTCGGAAACTCGCGTGAGGCTGCGATACGATGTTTGAAGAGGTTGCACGGATTCGACAAAAATGTTGCATTTTGTCGAATTCCATCCTCCCGTCTTTGCAGCCTCTTTTTGGCATCCGCCAAAACCCGAATTTTATCTGCCAAACGTTGCTTGATGTTGAGCAACGTCAGCTTGTTCAGTGTGTGATAGTACGTCCGCAGTTGTTGCGCGAACTTCTTGACTTTAGCCGTAAATTAACGGCCAGATGTTAAATAGCCGATCACACACTGAATTCGGGAAACGAGTTTCCGTGTCAGTCGAATCTTGCCGTTCAACTGACACATTCGTTTTGTAATCTGTCGACTCCCCGATATCTGTGTCAGATTTCGCGGAGTCACCAGAGCACTCGCAGCCTCGTAAACGGCACAATTGACTTCTCAATTACTTCTCTTTGTTTAGGCAAAAATTTTCTTGTCAAATTTCGCCTAAACACGAGTGTCGTGCTTTCATAATATAAAGCATCTCTCCCAGCACCACACAAGGGGGCAGTTCTTATGCCATGATGCACATGCGGACCGTTGCACAGCTGGGAACAACAAAACCTATCTGCCTCAGATAGGCCACATAATCTCTCAGATGTTGTTGAGAAAAGCGATCTGCCAGTTCGGGATGCATTACTGCAAACCGACTATACATTCGCGCCATGTAGCCTCGATGTTGCGGACAGCTCTCCTCGTAGCAGCGCATCAGATCTTGCCTGAGACCCTCCGCCCACTGAAATCGTCCGTGGGCATGTTGGGGTTGTGGTCCCGTGACACCCGCTTCTTGTAACCGTTATGCCTCTCTCGTTTGTCTCTTACCTCGCCATCCACTGGGGTTGGTTACCCAATCTCTGGCAAGGTTGCTGAGAGTCCAGGGCCCACCGGCTATAATAAGCACACGTGGAGGTGAGAGTAGGCCATTTGGGATAGGCTAGGAGGCAGCTTTTTGCATAGCCGCATTGTGTTACGCATCATTCCCTTTTGGCCCCTTTTATTAATTTATTATTATTATAATTATTATTATTATTTACTCTTAAATTGTGTATAAATTAATTATTTAAAAAATTATTGTAGTTTTAACGACATGTAACATTGAACGGACAAGAAAATTTAACCATTGAAGCGATTGACACAAACTAAGAAAATGACAAAACTTAAACAAGCGTATGAAGTAAATGATTTTTTGCAACCGCAAAAGCTTTACGACATTCTGGAGATGAATGCGCAGTAAAATTAGTGGAGGATATAGAATAGTCTGCTGGACGAGGAAAGGAGTTTTTTTATGCGTGGAATCATAATGAACAACAAAGAGAACCTAACAAAGCACACCACGGTCGAAGCAGTATTTCTTATCCTGACTCATACCATCACGAAATACACATACAAAGAATTATGCAAGGGTATATTAGAACACAATAATTATATTTTTTCGTCATATTAGGACATACTGGCCGCGAAATAAATTCGTATCCAGGCGATATGAATGAAAATCTCGAAATTCCTTTCCACTGTCGACTGCTTGAGGCCATTGGCCCATCATGCATCTGATCCTTACAGGTGGTTTTTCAGTTCTGGTCATTCCGTATTCAAGCAAGCATGGTCGGCAGAAAACGAGGGGATGAAAATTTATTTTTAACATCAATCGTTTCCTTTCGTTTATGCAACATAGAAACAAATAGGATTGTATGACATAATCTTAAATTATCCTCACCTCGATTTTGTAGATCCTTGAGGATTATATAGCTCCGTGGAAATTCGGACGCATAAGCAAGGGAAAAACTGATTTGGATAAACAAATTGCTCGACTTCGTTCGTAAAAGAACAATAATTGTCCCGTTTCTTTGGAATTGCACATAACAACTATTGATGGAAAAGTAAGAATTAATATATTTAATTTTTTTGTATATCTGAATATTTGAAAATGTAGAATCTATGTTACAAGAAAAAAAAAAAGAAAAAAACGAAAATTAGAATAGTGGTTGATACCTTTAAAGGAAATTTCTAATACATTTTCTTTACACAAGTATGCAAACCCTCGTTTGCGCACCATTCGCAGGCATCCAAAACAGCTGTTTCCCGCATGGTGCGCAGAATCGGTGCGTAAAATATTTTTCGCAATGGACGCGGCGTGCAACAAAACATTTTGTACACCGCTTTTCCTCACTGGCGAGATTCAGTTGTTTCGGACGCAAACGAATGGTTAGCAAACTGGGGTTATGCATGCTTTTATAAAGAAAAGTATTGTTCGGCACATAAGTTCAGACGGGCGATTTGCGTCTGCTCTTGTCCTGGTGTCACTCGACCCCGAGACGCCATGATACTCGCCGTGCACAAATGCCCTTATGCACTCTTGTATCGAAAATATCTATTTCGTCATTAATTTTAGATTGGCAACACACTGACGGATACATCATCAATGTGCTGCAATATTTGCAATGCTACTGTGCAGGAATTGAACAACATTTCGAATTTGCGGTCAAACATAGAAAACGGAGACGTATTCCAATATGACGTACCAGCTAGCCATGGATAAACGATTAAAATTATCAAACACAGAATAGAGACAGAACATAATTGTTACTTTAAAAACGTTAAATTTTTTGGATTTTTAGGAGTTTCATGGGTAATATTGCAAATAGTGTTCTTTTGATTATCCCTATATTGAGAACAAAAATTCCACTTACGCGTTTTACCAACAACAAAATGCTCACATATACGATATCTCGATGTAAAATTTCATTCCCATGTTCATTTTGTTCACTTCTCGTATATTATAGCAAAAAATGTTTGTATTTAAATTTCTATACTATTGCAGATTGATTCATTACGAAAACAATAGTTTTTTTTCTGAAGACGATCTAAAATAAAGTGATCGAAACGTAATATTGTTTATTTTTATCAATTCTTTATATAAGCGGCGAGATATATAAAGACTATATAAGCGGTCCGCAGGTTATGTCATCCGTCTGAGTTCGTACTAACTGAACGTCGTGAAGGTCCCGACTTCGAATCTCCATTCGTGTATTTTTCTCTGTTTAAGTCCAGTGTTTTTAATATTTAGGGAACCATTTCCATTTTAGGCTCGATGGCGTTTCCAAGCTGGCGATTTTTCCGTCGCGCCCTCAACGCTCGAGACCTCAATCTACCGGCACACTCGCCGAGGTGCTAACGCATCTACGCCGCTCGGGATTGACTGCCATTTTGTCGGCGGCTCTGCCGTTCATTGGTGCTGGCTGCTCCTTCTTCCCTGGGTGTTATTGCCATACCCAGATATACGAATAGTCTGCCGTATTCTCGCCCTCTCCTCCAGTGCTCCATCGTACATCGCCAGTGGGAGTCTCTTCCCCTCCCTCGACGTCGACAGCATGAACTCCGTCTCTCTCTACCGGCCTCTCTTAGAGATAGCCGCGAGGCATGAGGGGCCAGTCTCTCTCTCTTTCTTTCCCTCTTTTTTACCCCCCCTCCTTACCCGGTGCTTCGATGTTCCGTTTCCAGCTGGCGCACACCCGCCCGCGCGTCCGGCGCTGGCAACACAATGAACCACTTCGCATACGTCCTTCCGAGCGGAAAATTTGCACACCGTGCGCATCGTGTCTCTAATTGCCGTTGTGGTTTAGCGGGGAAAACCAGAGTTTGGGACTTTGCCCGTTTTGTGACGAAGTGCAGTCAGAGTTCTAGTGCAGCTGAGTCCCTATTGCGCCCCCATCAATTGTAATTTTTCAATGCGACGTCACGCATAGTGGACTCTTTAGTGCGGGTAGTGCTGTTCCAAATTTTTGTTTGTTTCCAAATTCATTACCTCCGGTCTTGTAGTAAGAATCGCGACCGTTGCGTGATTTTGCGGGCCCCGATTATATTGTTGCGTTATGAAAAATGTCTAAAAATGTTTAGAAAAATATTGATTCTTTTGGTTACGGTCAGTGTATCTGACTGTGTGTTCCAATTCTTTGCGCAACCTTCCCTTAGGTTTATCTTCAGAGAGGTCGGTCTTGCAGTACTCGAAGCCTGTCATATAATTGACGAAAAATGTCTATAATGCTAACAAACGTCGATATTTTCGATAAATAGGCTTGTATGTAAATCCGAAAACAAGTTTGTCTGGAAGAATCAAACATAAAGAAACAATACATGCACCACACGAAGCTGCATAACTTGTAATGTCAAACGAGAATTGAAATGGTATTTCAGATGAATTCTAATTATGTGCATACTGTGCTAAATTTCTACGTGGATTTCAATCTCGTACACTTAAATAAAAAAACAGAAAACGTATCGAAAGGTCCATATCCGTCCATTTGTGGGGTAGCTCTTTTGAATGGCGTGTATGAAAAATTGGAAAAAATTGCATTTAACCCTTCTTTTTTTAATACTTTAAGGCCACGTTACCATGGAATATTTTGAAAAAATCGAAAATTTTGTTTTCGTAAATCGCTAGGAAATACTCTCAGAAATAACATCTTAAAATTAATCCCGAAGGTCCGAACGACCGAAAAATAGGTATAAAAGAGGGGAGAGTGGAGCGCGGTAAGCAGTAAATCCGGTCGTTTGAGCACCCGGCGTGGTGGAAGCTGTTACATTCCAACGGACCGCCTTATTGTTTTGTTTCCTTTCGGTTTTGAAAAGTGTTTACTTCTCTGTAGTTTCAGCAGAGTTTCTAGTTTAGTACACGTGGCGCATTTTCGTTCGCAATAGCCTCAGTCTTTGCACGCATTTGTAAATTTTTCGTTCTTGTGTTCTAAAAATTAATCATGCATAGAAAAATCATCGGGAATACCGCATAGATCGAAGAAGAGGAGATTCAGTGTAATCGACATACTTCAGATAGTAACATTGAAAAAACCAGTGCTGCTGCTAAAAAACTGAAAAACAGCCAGCCGCAATTGGAAGTAACCATCGATCCACCTCTGGCTTACGTGATAGTTCAGTGGTCTGCGTTTATATTATTGAAGCAAAGAGTTGTTTGTGTAAACTGTGGTCAGAAAGTGCGATGCGGAAAAAGTGATTTAAAAGCATTGGGTTTTCTACTAGAAATCATCTGTAATTGTGAGAAGAGTGAACCAATCCCTTCATCTCCAAAAATAAGTAGTGGTTACGAAATCAAAAGAAGGATGGTTTTTGCAATGCGGAGTTGGTTTTTATTAAATTTGTGTGGACTGATGGACATCTCCTCGAAAGCATTAAGTGCAGATTTTAAAAAAATCTGTCAGAGAAGAACAAAAAATGAATAAAGAAAAAGAATTATCCGAAGATAGGCTTACTGTTTCGGGCGACGGTTCGTGGCCAAAAAGAGGATTCACAGCTTTACTTGGGATTGTTAGTTTAATCGGCAAGTATATGAAGAAAGTCATAGATGTAGCCGTGAAATCAAAAATTTGTCAAGCATGCAGTATCCAGACAGCATAAAATGTTTTGTTACATACCAAATACGTTACTGATATATAACGGTTATGAAGTCGGACATTTTTACATTCCTGCAACGTAACCGTTATATATTTGCAACATCTGTGCTGTATGGGTAATTATTCACAAAAGTTTCCCGAAAATACGCCAGAATTTGATGCTTGGTTTACGGAAAATTGTACAAAAGGTAAAGATGGTTGTGCCGGTCTTATAGAAGTTGATGGAGTGCGAGACATGTTTATGAGATCTGTGGAGACGTACGGTGTTATGTACGAATATTATATCGGTCACGGTGACAGTAAAACTTTCAAGCGGCTCGAAGAAATTGAACCGTATTGTAAGGCTCTCAAAATGAAGAAAAAAACATGTGTTTTACACGTAGGCAAGAGTATATATAGACGTGGAAAAGAAGGAAAAAAACCTTGGAAAAATAAAGAGAGCTATGAAAGCAAAAGAAGAAAGAGAGGCATTAGAAAGAGGTGAAAACGTACTAACAAAGAAGAGGGCTAAAAAAGTGACCAACCTGCAGGACAATCTTTACAATTCACTGAAGCGAAACTGGCCAAATTATCTGGCTACTTTAAGAAAGCTATGCTTGCTCACCTCGATTTTGCAGCAGATATGAAGAAGGCAATTCTGGCCTCTTTTTATCACGAGTGTTCTATCGACGCAAAGCCGCAACACGAGTACTGTCCAGCCGAAGCAGATTCATGGTGCGGTTACCAAAAGGCAGTAGCTACAGATAAATTACATGACTTCAAACATCCTTCGACTTTCGATGAAGAAGTGAAAAATCTTTTAGAACCAATTTATGAGGAATTAACCGACGAAAAAGTGGTCGAGAGATGCTTAGGCGCCAATACTAAAAACAATAACGAAAGTTATAATTCGTGTGTTTGGAACATAGCTCCTAAGCACAAGTTTGTTGGTAAACAAACGCCTGAAATTGCTGCTTTTAGTGCTGCTTGCATTTTTAATGAAGGGTTTTTGCCGATTTTGAAAGTTATGGAAGTTATGGGTGTTACAATCGGCCCTCAAGCAAGGCAGTACGCTAATAAAGTCAACGACAGGCGTGTTGATCGAGCCGAGCTTGAAGCGACGGAAGCATCTAAAGAGCAGCGGACTGCAAGCAGAAAAGCAAAAATCCTTGCAAATTACGCATATGAAGACCAGGAAGGAGTAGTGTACGAAGCCGGATTGAATATGTAAGTAAAAATCACTTTTTAGAACGATTTTTCACGAATAAAACAAAACAAAAAACTTTAAAAAACTTTAATCGCGTTTTTCTCGAAACCACGTTTTTTCAACTTAATGACACTCTCATTTAAAATCTTTTGCACCTATCGACATGAACCAGGCGGCATTTTACTCTTCAAAGGCCTCTCTATGGTCTGGACTAGGATCTAAAATATTCATTGTTATTTTAAAAAGTTATGAACAATTAAAACTGAAAATAGGGTCAAAAAATTGAAAAGGTCGGCATTTTTTTTTGGTCTACATTTTTTATTCTAGTTTATACGATAGCCAATGTCATACAGAATAAGAAACCATTTTCATTTTTGCTTGCAGATAATTTTTGGATGGGAAACCATGTCATTGGTCCGGAGGAGGAGCGACTTTGAGCCGCCATTTTGAAAGCCGCCATTTTGACAAAAAAATTACGAAAAAATATATTTTAATTGTTGATCACATGTATTTTAAGATATAAAAAGTTCGATTTCCAAAAACGTTTTTTAGTGTCAATAAAATTTATTTCAAACAAACACGAAATCCATGGTAATCTGACCTTAAATATGACGTTTTTATTGCAAATTTTTAAATTTTGTATTTAAAAGTTTCGTTTAAATTCGACAACATTTCCATGGAAGCCACATCAAAAGACGAAAAAATGGATGCCCAATATAATGGATATCTGAACCTTTGGTAAAAATCAATAGTGTCTGTCGGCGTATTATCCATATGCGCATCGATCCCGGCACTTGAAATAGGCTTGACACGCCATCTATGTGTGAGCATTCGACGTGTCTAAGCGGTCATATCAAACCCCCATATGACACTAATAAATTCAAATCTCGCGCAAATCTGCAATAAATTAGTTTTAGTTTAAGGCCACTAGAGGCATGAACTGTTAACTTCCTGAAAATTATGGGAAGATTTGCGGTTAGATATGTACGACTCGTTTACACGTGTGCTATCGCGTTCGCATATTTTTGCTCAGAATCTAAGTGTTCCTTTTTTTGATAAAGTTCAGCCACTGTAGACAAGGTGAAAGATTTAGGTGAAAAGAGAAAAGAAAAGGTGGAGAAAAGGTGCTTGCATTTTTCTGACCTTCCTCCAACCGAATTCTAGGCTGAAACCACACAACTTTTTTTAGAGTGTATTCTATATTTTTTTAGAGGTAATTTATTGAAAAAAATGTTCAATTAAGAAATGCTGTTGATAGTGTATTTTTCATCCAAAATGAACTATCTGCTACATTCGTTGAAGTTCAGTACCCGTCGTATAAAAATCCATATCATGACCAATAAAAGGAAAAATCTTGCCTGTCAAAACATCTACGTTGACTCTTGATCTAACTAAAAAAGAGTGGAAAGTATCATGCATGATCTTTGATTAGGAAGGCCACAGATAACTGAAAATAAAAATGTGTTTAGGAAATATTACAAGTTCTAAATCGATGGTAAATGGTTTGCTTGATCTAACAAGGTTCTTATTCCAGGCCGAATTGCCGAGTGACGACTCGCTTGTCTTTACCAATTCAGAACTCTGACCTAAATGAATCGTCCTTGAGTATCACCTTCTGGAACATTCGTAGACCTTATAATCTTTCCACAGTTGATACGTATTCTAAGACATCTGTTACTAACTTTTCCGAGACTTGGTTATCATCGTACACTATACCAGGTTCCACTGAGAATATTCCTCCTTTCTGTGCGCTTGCAACTAGAGAAGGGTCGCCGGTAAGATTCAGTGGCGGCTTACTTTCTTGATTTCCATCGGGTGGTCTGTCCGAAGTGATTGAAGCCTCCCCAACAGGAGTTTTATCTTCGTTAAAACCGTTCCTGGTCTCACCCAGTTCAAATTGATCAACACCACACATTTCAATTAGTTTTATATTCTTTTTTAGACAAATTATCAAGTAGCATATATTTAACTGGGAGTGACTTCAACCCTTGCATGGGTTAGCTAAATCGTGAAGGCGAATGCAATAATTTATTTAGTAATATTTCTTTGGATAATACCAAGAGATCTTGCGATTCGTAATATACTGTTCGTAGCAAGAAATAGTAAAGTATACAAATAAAAGTATAATTTTATTCTCGAAAATAATAATAATTTCGTGTTGCTCACCGTTGCCCTGGCGATACTCCCGTAAACACCTCCTGAGAGTACGATGTCTGCCTATCTGCATGCTCTTCAAAAATGGTGACCGTTCCGACACCTTGAACTATAGGGCAATAGCAATTACCAATGCGTTAACTAAAACTTTCATGCTGATTTTTGCAAACGGCACTGGACACGTGGCTTGACACTAGAAATTGAATTCCAGAAGAACATACGGGTTTTAGGAGAGATTGATCTGCGGATAATAATATTATCACTCTGAGCGCTGCTGTTCAGATCCAGTTGCGTTAGAAAGCATCGAAATGTTTTTGTTGACTTAAGAGCTAAACCAGATATTCTTGCCTCTTATTGTGCTTTAAATGACCTTTCTGTCAATTTATGCAAAACTAAAATTGTTATTTTTAGGAAAAGGATCCTCTAGGCGCTTTTTTAAATTTTTTATTATAAAATTTTTTATAATTCAAAATTATAAATAAAATAATACATTACTAAACTAAAGAAAGAAATTATAAAAATCCTTCAGAAATTTTGATATTGACAATTTTGACAGCTGGTCGAGGTGATGGCCGGCACCGATATTTAGGAACTCGTCGGCGAGCGAGCTGAAGGCAACATAAAAAGCTATAGGCAAGACTCGGCAAGCTACCGCGTCAGTATTGGTTATAATGGCTTCTGAGCATGGCGATTAGTAGGTCTTGAAATTACATCGCGCGTCTAATCTTTTCACCTAGTTCTATGCAGCCTCCTGCTAGGCCCTTGGTCACTTTGATAAATTAGAATTGGTACAAGGGGACTTTTGTAAGAAGTCGTTGAAGCTTCCTAGGTCGGCATAGGCCTGTCTCATTCGCCTTGAATTAATACTTTAACATAGAGCGGAGAAATAGGTCTTCTTATGCTGTTGTTTGTCATTGGACTATTACGCCAGCTCCTTTCCACAAAAATGTGTACTGACATCTGCTTTTTTTGAGGATAAGTGGGAGGATTTTTCAAGCAAAAATTGAAAGGCGCGTCTGATATCCTCCTGTGGGGTTTATGCCAACAGAGCTGCGTGATAGTGACCTACACCGTTACTTTTCTTCCCACTCAGTCCAGTTACAAATTGACAGGCAGTTTATGAATGGCCTCCTCGCCACTTTTTATCGATTTCAGTGTCAACTGCATTTTGTAAGTTTGAAATACCAACTCAGGATACCAACTATTTTTTCGCATTCGGTTTGTATTGGTAATCTGTTTTGTAAGCAATTCTACCGGAAACTTGCACCATGTGTAACATTAATGAAAATGCAACTGTGTTACACATTTTATGCTATTCCTGTATGTCTCGTCCTGCGAGAATGCGTTTGCGCCAGAATCCCGCATTAAAAAATCGTCAGTTTATTAATTTTTTATGTTACATGGACGATTGTAATAATCTCTTTGTGCTCAAAGTATTATTTTTTGTTGTCTTATTTCATTAGTGCTGTAGTCCGCGTATGTTCCCAGCTCGTCGATTTCATATCTTTCTTTTATTGTTACTTAGTAACATGGTTTTACCGTCGATTTTTATCAATGTAATTTTTATAATTTTTGTAAATTCTATCCTTTAACTATTTTTGTTATTTTCATATAGTGTACCGAAAATTTGAATTAACCAATCAAGACGTTTAAGGGCTCAAAATGTTCGTCTGGTCAAGCGCCTTCACAAAAGTTTTGGAAACCTTTTGGAAAATTTTATAATGGCGGCTCAAAATGAAGGCTGGAAACCAAACAAAAATTAAGAATTCGAATTAAAAAGCTTGTGGGAAAGAAAATTGGTGTTCTATTCGATTGGTTTTAGACTCAAATTGTTGGTTTCTGACGTCTTCAGAAAGTTGGTAAGGTAGATTGATGAAATCCTAGATGGCGGTTGAAACGTCGAAATCGTCGTGATTTAAAAAAGAATCGCCAGATAAATGCTAAAATTAGTTTACGGGGGTGTTGTAGGTCGCTGATCATGAATCTGAAGACGGATTTGCGAAATTCAAGATGGCGGATCCAATATGGTGGACAAATTTTAGAATATTTTTGGATATTTTTGGAAAATCAACCGATTTAAGCCAAATTTCTTTCACGGGTATTCTGGAGGTCGCTGATCATGAATCGCAAGACGGATTTTGCAAAATTCAAGATGGCGGATCCAATATGGTGGACAAATTTTAGAATATTTTTCGAAAATTTAATTGAGTATTTCTTTAAGGTTTACTGTTTGAATATTATGCTGGTCTATGAATCTTTGTGTTACATGTTCATATTTTGAGCATACTTCTAGAAGATGTTTTGCGGTGTCTTCTTCTCCGCACGTGCACTTTTCTGTCTCCGTTTCGATTTCTATGCCGACTTTGGCTTTCCAGCTGTTGAATTTTCCGTGTCCTGTCATGAACTGGCTTTTTCAACTTAATTCTGTCAATAGCTTGATTTAACTCACTCCTTGCGGAGATTTTTCGATGGCTCTTCTGATCTCTCTGTGCTCCTCTGTATCATTATCGATGTTATCCGCCGGGAAAAGCTACTGTAGCATTTCCCCTGCCGTACTTGTCCAATCCGTCGTCTAATAGCTGCCGATCTTTATATTACTTGCGACTTCTTTTAACTTCACTTTATCCGCCATCATCTTGTAAACAAAGCTCCAAGGGTTTTTATTGCCTTTGATTGTTACGTATTCTCGCCACTTTTTTATTTTTGTCTGGTTTATTAGTATCGTGTACTCTTTTCTTTGCTCTCTATACCGGTCACGGCATTCTCGCCTCAGCTCTCGGTCAGTTTCATTTTGATATTTTCTGTGCGCTTTGTATGTTTGTCGTTTCACGTCCGTTAGCTCGACATTCCACCATGGTACTGTCCTTCTCTTGAACCGCTTTCTGGGTGCCATTGTTTCGCAGGCTTTTATTATTGTAGTTATATTATATTATATTATAAGGATGCTAAGTAAACCTGAACAAAACGAATAAAATAAAGGGCTTTGCCTAAGGTGATCGAACAACAAGTCCTATGGGTTTACTTCATGGAATCGCTTGACAAGTTTTGTTTCACCCTCAGGTGACCACGACGTTTTGTACCTTGTAGATGCAATAAACGGAGGATAAAATACAGACGGTGCATTATACAGAGTGAGGGACAGCAGAATGACTGCCGTAAAGTGGTCCGAGCCTCCATCATTAAAGCCGATAAAAAAATTTTTGACAATGTACAAATTATTGGCGGAAACCCAGACCAAGTCGACAATGCTACGCCCCTTTACATCAAAATAAGTATATTGTGCGGGTGAGTCGCTAAGCGAGCAATCATTTAAAAGAACAAAATTATTACTAAACATAAACTCATACAAACATTTACCACGGACATTATACCTAGAATGAGAAGTTTTTCTATTAACTACAAATTTAGTATCATCAAATAAATTCGCATTCAAGGTCGAGGTCACCAATCCATGAATTGAAGTCTCCCCCTAAAAGGATCATACTGTCCGTAAATCTTACTACAAAAGAATCCAATACTGACTGAAGGTAAGAAAGCAGCAAGGTTAGATCAGAATTTGGCGGAAAATAAAAAGAGCCTTGAATTAATAGAAAAGGATAAGATTTAATCAGCACGAAAATTCAATATGGGGAGGATTCAATCACCACTGGTGACCCCGACGAAGGTGCAAACGTTGACAAGCCACCACGAAATCTGCCTCTGGATCCTTCACGTGTGGCTGGAACGGTGAAATTGTGTATACCTTGGTCCATAGATAGAGTAGATTGCTCAGTGCACCATGTCTCCGAGAAATTCATAATCCTTGTGATTGTTTTTTTATAGCGAAAGAATAATTGTGTGGACCATGGATATTCCAGAAGACAATTTTGAGCAAAGAATCGTGCATTAGAGATGGCGCCTGGACAAGTGGGGTATGTTGAGCTGATATATACAATGAAGAGGGACGAGGTCCCAACCGATGGTTAATGGCATGATGATATGTACGGCAGCCCCTAAAGCTGGAGAACGGGGCCGCATCTAAGCGTTTTTAGAGGGACTTCATTACTGACTGATCTGGAACTACTTGGAACTGGCGTGATTGGTAGAGAGGATGGAGGAACCATGGCTTTTCTTATTGTATCGTTGATGTTTTTAATCGTTTTGGTGATATTGTTTCTAGAGTCGAGCTTGAATTTTTGAACTTTGTTCCATTCAATGGTTAGTTTCTTGTTAAACGCTTCCCAGTTGGCCTTGTTCAGAGCGTATCCGCAGTATAGTCCCTCACTTTGCATATATCTATGGTACCTTTCTCTTGGTTTTTCAACTCTGAATGTTATGGGAAGATGATCGCTAGAGATCCCCCAATCTTCTACTGTCCATTCTGTCAGTTCGTTTACTTCCTTCGTAGACAGAGTGATATCGATATTTCCTTTTCCCAATTCGTGGTTGACGGTGGGGCCACTGTCTTGGGTATTTCATATTTCGAGGTTCCAATGCTGGATAAATGCATCCAAAATTCTGCCTTTATTGTCCGTATGTGTTGCACCCCATGAGGGTGATTTCGCACTCGAGTCTATGCCTATAAAAACCTTTTTTCCTTTTAATCCGTGCAGTACTTTTTCTAAGTGCTTTATAAATCGTTCAGTGGGCTTACTTAGCTGGAAATATCCACTTCTACGTATGTACTATTTCCTTTAAAGTTAATTTCGGCTATCACGAAACGCGTGTTACATAGATTCGTAAGCTGAGTTGCGTTTATTTCTTTATTGATAATGGCAATTGCTGCCCGTGGATGCTCATTTTTAACTTGTACAATGCTCGTTTCCAGACCTAACCCGCACACTTTGTGCGAGGCTGTACTTGCATACGGGTCCTGTAATAACATTATATCAACGTCTTTAAAAGCTGCTGCATTTTTAATTTCTGGCATTACCCTTATACACCTTCTGCAGTTCAGTTGAAGGATTTTAATAGACGAGCTATTTATCGACATAATCTGTGGAATTGATTAATCTATCGTAAGCTAGGATGTACGACGGACATGTCTTATCATTCATCGAATGATTACATTTTCGTTTCTGTTTGGCGCAATTGAAGCATCTTTTGATTTCTGCATTACTTTTCTTCAGACAGTTCGGTTTACTGTGTCCGATTTATGTGCAGTGTATACATACCTCTTGCGATTGGCAGTGCTTCGAAACATGACCAAAGCCTTGGCATTTGAAGCACCTTGTGACCAGTCAAAAGTCTTGTACTTTGCAGGATGACCAACCTATGTACAACCTTTGCTTGTTTAGGATGTTTCTTCTAACAGTGGGATTAACGTCTATCACCCAGTTGTTACTGCTACCGTCCTTCTTGCCTGTCCTGAACTTTGAATTGATCTTTTCTGTAAAGTTGTCATGGCTTATTTTTAGTTCTTCATTTTGCGTTATAATAGCCTGGAGCAGCGCAATTTCATCCATCTCATTAGGCACACCGTACACTATAAGCCTCGGGAGTTTTTTCTTTGGCTTATCCGCCGTAAGGTTTTTGTGCACCTTTTCGTTGTTCGCCAGTTTGTTCAGATCGTGTATCGGATTTATCGAAAATACATTCTTGAAAAAAAATTATGATAGCTGATTATAAAATTGAAAATACGAAAACTTATTGTGTTTAGTTCAAATTTGGATACCGAACGAGGAATTAATGCTAGTTAAAATGAATTCAGTATTTATTATAATGAATATTAATTATGAATCCATCGAACTGCAGTACATCTGAAATACATTTTTATGAATAAACATGATAATCAATAAATCTTTTTTCCTTTTCTGACTCTTTCGTAAGTGAAATGTTCTTGATTTTTTCTTCTATTTTACGTTAGATTTACTTGGTGTTTTTAATAAATTAGACGGTTAACGTTTCGGTCATTTATTTTGACCCTCTTGAGAATAGTATATGGTTCTATACAAAGAATACAAAATAATAGAAACTACAATCAAAACATTTTTTTAAATATTTCTGAAAAACTTTTCATGATCTTTTATTTGGGTTTTATTTTGAATTTAATTTGCTTTTTGATTTTATGTAATTGATTTTGTTTCTGCTTACCTGTAGGATTTATGTTATTGTTTTTAACATTATATGAGCCGGTTTTGAACTTTGGAACTGTGACACTGTGAAAAAAAAATATTATTTTTGTGAGTTTTTACTCAGTAAGCAGAAAAAGATTTTTTTTTAAATTGGATGAAAGAGAAAAAAAATAAATTATAATTTGAAGAAAAAAAAGAATTTTTTTGAATATTCACGTACTGTTATTCGGATGTTATGTAAAAGGAGAATGAAAAGTTTTTCAGATTACATAATATTTTGTGTACATTCAGTTATCGTTCTATTTACATTTATTGTTTTGATTTTTGAACTTGAAGGAGAGGTATATATGTGTCCGGTAAGTTTGATTTTTCAAAGCGGATGTTCACTGATTTGTTATTATTTTTGATAAAAAAGTTTTCTATGTGTTTCCTTTTGTGTCTATTTCTTTCTATTGCAAGGAGTTTGACACTAGAAAAATCAAAATTGTGTCCTGTATTAATTCTATGTGTTGTGAGTCCTGTGTATTTGTCTTCGTTTAAGTAAATGTTATGTTTATGTTTGGATATTCTATTTTTTAAAAGTCTGCCCGTCTCACTTATATAGACTTCATCGCAATTGTTGCATTCAATTTCATATATGACGTCTTTTTGATATAATGTATCTGTTTTGTCCTTGAGTGGTTTAATACCACCAATATTTATGTTCGTTGGTTTGAAAACTACTCTAATATCATTATTTCTGAAATTACTTCATATGGGACGTTCTTTTACAAATCGAACGGATTTCGTAAAAAATATTGGTCGACATTTTTGATTTGCTTCTAAATTTTTTTATGCGTTCCTTATACAAAAAAAGTCGACACGTATTTCTGGATTTTTTTTAATCAATAATTTCAAAAATATGGCGGTTTGAAATTTGTAATACTCTCCAATTCTGCACTTTTTGAAATTGCCATAACTCCGGTTCTATTTATCCGATTGACTTCAGCCGGGGCTCATTTCAAAGGTAATGAAATTGTCTTTATTTCTATATGCGTAGTTTTTAAAATTGTTGCTAAAAAGCTATTGTTATAAACAATTGAATATTAGAAAGTCCATTTACTGCTCGAGGCCGACAGTATACAAATTTTATTATTGCACCATTGAATTCCTCGGGAAATTTCCTACAAGAAACATATTTTTCCAGAATGGCGATTTTACATCTACTATGTCAAATAAATTAATTTCCGACGGCAGATTACGCTCCGTAGCGCGTGGCGCTATGGCAAGACCAGAGAACACGCGTAACGAGTTGCGCAGTACATGCGTTCTTCTGTAAAGGGTACAAATTGTTACAAACATTACTAGTGTGGTATTAATAGTAATAAAAGTCATATGTTATAATGGATAATAATATTGTTAATAAATTGAAAGTCATTTATGGAAATAAAGTAGACGCAATCACTTTATTTGCTTTGTACTGTTACATTCGTCCACTTATCAGACAAAGAAAAAACCTTCGCTTGCAGCTGTCTTCTGTTTATTGGTATCATAGTATGAAATGCTAATGTGCCTTTAATAGTTTTAGCTTGTAGAAAACGCTTACTCAATGTAATCTGGGCATCATTATACTCGTCATTAGTTGTATATTTACAAACTATATTTGGTAGTGATTCATTTGCCTAAGTAAATAGTTCTTGTGGTGTCCGAATAGGCTTATTAATCCTTTGGAGACTAGCCCTTGCAGCCGTTGCAAGTCCCACCCAATCCATCACAAGGTCCTTTGCCATGTGATGTTGGAAAAAAATGCCATTCAGCCTCAATACCAAAATCAGATTTATGATAACACAGATGTATAAAATTTTATTTTTGTATTGTGCGCTAGCTCCATCAGAAAAATAGAATATTTTTTCAATTCCCACTAAATGTATTTTTAAAAATTCTATTAAACAGCTCTGAAAAACATAAACTGCAGCAGTGTCGTGATGTAAACATTCAGAAATAATTACTAAAATTTTCATTCTAATTTTATCATCACTCTTGTCCCGGTAATATATTGCAAATGGATGGACTGATGCCTGGTCATTATTCCAATGTATTCGCTGAACAGAATTTTGAAGAACAAAGGCATAGTTCTCTGCAAAATCGCAGATGACGATGCATTCGTTTCGAGATAAATTTTGTTTTTTATCATTCAAAAATTCATTTTGTTTGTTTACAAGAAATGCATGCCGCAATAATTTTGTTAAGCCTTTTTCCAGAATCGCTAAATACTCGTCTACGGGAGATATAATAGTCTGTAAGGTCGTTCTATCAACGTGTGTCCATTGCTTATAAGTTACAGAATCATGAATGATTTGGTAAACTAAACAGATTAAAGCATGAATCACCCCTTCGTTTTGACAGACTA
The DNA here is from genome assembly GCA_030407085.1 of Trichopria drosophilae. NCBI lineage: Eukaryota > Metazoa > Arthropoda > Insecta > Hymenoptera > Diapriidae > Trichopria > Trichopria drosophilae. The sequence goes on from CM059583.1 coordinate 119,796,857, forward strand.
GATTTCTGCAGTACTTTAGGCATAATTCAATCTGCAGTACTACAGTGAATATATTATGCATGTCAAATTGTGAAAGAAACGTACTGAATAAGACATTTAATTATTGAAAAGTACTATATTACTTACATTTTATTGCACAATATAAACCTTAAAAGTAAATTTAGTCACTGTATCCGTTTTACGATAAACCTTTATTTATGCTCACACAAATCGTATATACAATTCAACAGGCAAATATGTATTAGCTGTTTACTTGCTGTTGTCAACAGTTCAATGACTTCTAGGTAAAGAATACAGTACTAAAGACGCAACTACCACACATATCTCCGCTAACCGTGCCGATAACTACCGGACGGGATCGTATTTTAATTTATTAACGTTATTATATTAATAATAGATTAAATATATTTCATTATAAATTTCGTCATTTACAACAGATCAATATTTCGTTATCCCTTATTATAATTATATTATTACTTTTATTACTATTAATACCACACTAGTAATGTTTGTAACAATTTGTACCCTTTACTAGAAGAACGCATGTACTGCGCAACTAGTTACGTGTGTTCTCTCGTCTTGCCATAGCGCCACGCGCTACGGAGCGTAATCTGCCGTCGGAAATTAATTTATTTGACATAGTAGATGTAAAATCGCCATTCTGGAAAAATATGTTTTTTGTAGGAAATTTCCCGAGGAATTCCATGGTGCAATAATAAAATTTGTATACTGTCGGCCTCGAGCAGTAAATGGACTTTCTAATATTCAATTGTTTATAACAATAGCTTTTTAGCAACAATTTTAAAAACTACGCATATAGAAATAAAGACAATTTCATTACCTTTGAAATGAGCCCCGGCTGAAGTCAATCGGATAAATAGAACCGGAGTTATGGCAATTTCAAAAAGTGCAGAATTGGAGAGTATTACAAATTTCAAACCGCCATATTTTCGAAAATATTGATTAAAAAAAAAATCCAGAAACACGTGTCGACTTTTTTTGTATAAGGAACGCATAAAAAAATGTAGAAGCAAATTAAAAATGGTACCCAATATGGAGTGTTCGATTTGTAAAAGAATGTCCCATATATTCTCTGAGATTTTTTTGAAATATGGAATGCTAATGGTTTTGATATATTTTTTGTCGTTTGATTTCGTGTCAAGGGTGTTATATATTTTATAGACTCTTTTCCTGAAACATTCATTAATTATGTAAGTGGGATAGCCGTTTTCAGTTAATATTTGTTTAACTAATTTTAAATTTATATTATCAAATAAACATGATAATCAGCCTATTATTAAATTTCGTAATCCCACCTAAAATATTTAATTTTGCTGCGCATTTTGCTTTTTATTTTAAAATGCATGTATAATATATTATCAGAAACACCCTTGAACAGCGGACTTTGAAGTTATTGTTCGGGTGTTGCAGTCTTATTTACGTAACATAAACGGTTACCTTATTATTTATAATAATTTATAATAATTGACATAATAATGTAATAAAATGTGTTTCAGACATTACGCAAGGATGTACCAATCTAAATGTTCGAGCACAAAACGCCGAAAAACTTTTGTCCGTTATATAATCAGATTTTCAGCATTATTATTAGTTCCAAAAGTGCAGATAACATTTCTATACATTTTCAATATCAGCCAATACATCATAAAACAATACACAGTAAACATGAGTATTCATAAGTTATTTTAGTACTAATAAGCATATTAGATAATATAACAGGAAATTGGGATTCGAATTACATTTACTGGTACATTAATAATAAATACCATTTTTTTGGAATTTATAAATATTACTCGAAGCATATGTAGTAGGGCGCATATATGTAAGTGGCAAAGTAACCAGTGAACCAAGAATTACTTGGAAGCATTTCAAATAATTAAGTTCATTGAGCGTTAATCCTATATGTGGCTTTTCGTGAACTCTTCTTTAAAATTAATTTTTTTAATACTTCAATTAGTACTGAGCATAACACTACAATACTACTTTTTTGTTCTTGAAAAGGGTCAGGTATAAAGTGGCCGAAACATCAAAATTTTTTATTTTCTACTTACTTAATTAATCACGTATTTACTTTATCAGTAATTCCCCTATTTCTATAATTTTGACTCTATCATTTTAAATACTTACAGTAGTTAAAAATTTATTTCATAAAACGAATGCTTCGCAATTTTTTTTTTAAAATATTTTTAAATATTTTTTTCTCATTAGTACCGGAAAATAGAAGGGAAGGGGTGAGGGGAGAGTGGTAGAGAAGAATGTTGAAAGTAATGAAAGGGGGGTAATTGGAATATTCTGGAATCTCGCGGGGTTACGAAAGAAAAATAGGATTTTGGGAATTTCCTGAAAAAATTTGACGTTATTGTATTGCCAGAAACTTGGGTAGAGACAAGTGAGAAAGTAAGAAGGGAAGAGCGATGGGAGTGTAATAACTGGAGTGAGGAAGGAATTAGATAGGGGAGACAGGGTAGACTATGAAAAGAAAGAAGGGCTACAAGAGAGGAATATATACATAAAAAAGAGGGATGGAGAATAGTTACAGTGTGCAACAGAGATGGAAAAAGGACTTTTTTTAGATAGTGTGAAGGAGATTGTGAAGGAGACGGAGGACTAAATTTAATTAATGGTGGGGAATTTTAAAGCTAGGACGGGAAAGTTAGGAGTTGGAGAGGGTTTTTTACTCCAGAAAGAGAAATCAGAGGGAGATATTAAAAAGATGACAAAATAAATGTACAAGGAAGGGATATGGTTGAAATAATAGAAGAGAGGGGTTGGATAATATTAAATGGCGAAAATGAGGAGGATGAATATGAGGAATGGACTTTTGAGAGAGAAGAGAGGAGTACAGTCAGTAATTGACTATGGGGTGGTAAATTGGGAGTCGTGAGAGAAAGTACAAAGAATGGACGTCAGGGATAGGCTGGAATCAGATCATCAACCTATAATAGTCAAGTTAGCTGGAAGTTGGAAGAAACATCAAATGATATAGTTGAAGGAAAAATATAAGGTCAGACGAAAGAAGGGAAACGGAATATTGAACAAGAATACAGAACGTAGGAAGGAGGAATTAGGGAAGGAAATAAAAAAGGCGGTAAAACAAAAGAAAAAAGGAAGAAAGAAAGAAATGGGATAGCTACCGCGGTGGGATAGAGAACGCAAAGAAAAAGAAAAGAAGCACATAGAGCGAGAAAAGAGTAGAGGAGACAGGAGAGCGAGGAATATTACAGAAAATATACTCAAATAAAGAAAGTGTATAGGAATGTATGTGAAAGAAGGAAGACAGAATATAATAAAGAGAAGAGATGGATATAGACAATATCAGAACCGAAGAGCAGGTATGGAAATTTGTATATAAAGGAAGAAAGAGAAAAGAGGAAATTGATAAAAGTATCAGCATTGTGCTGTTACGACCGGGATTTGCCTCGAATTGTGAGGTTTCTCCCTAAGTCGTCGAAAGGTAGGTCGGTCTCAGAAGCCGACCTGGAGTTCGAGGCGGAATGTTCGGACGCGGGAAATGAGGAGTAGGGAAAAAAAATAAAATGGATAAACTTTAAATTGAAAAATAGATGTCTTTTTATTTATTGTTTTTTTATTACAGGTTGGTACGTCTGAAAATATTCCTCCAGGGTTAGTCGGGTTTTGGTTTCGGAGGGTGGTTCTGTGGAGGATGCAGGTTGTGTGGACGAGGACGGGGGAGGAGGGAGAGTTGGGAAATTGCAAAGGACGGCCAATTGGTCGAGCGGAAGGGGGTTGGTGGCCAGCTCAGGGTCGAGCGATCATTGGTGGTGGGCGTTCCATACGGCCCATTGGGCGGCTTGGATAAGACGGGCCCGCTTCTTGCGGCGCCTTTTTTGAGCACCCGGCACTGGAAAAAGGTGAAAAAAAGAAAATGGGGTTAGTGTCCACTATGTGATGGAGAGGGGGGCGGGACCAGTCAACGGGAAATCTCTGTGCCCCCGCTGGTTGGCCTGCCAAGTTAGTAGGCGGTTAGAATTAAAAAGAGAAGGGAAAAGTATGAGGGTACCTATGGGTTGATTCCGGGGCGGAGCGCCTGCATCCGACCTCGGGATCTTCCGAGGATGGGTCAGTCTAATTCCCAGGTGAGTGAGGGCGGTTAACTGAGTTTTATGGGCCTCTGTCCACTACCCGTTCACCGAGTTTTAGAATGACCCGTAATGTTCGGAAAAATAATAAAAAAAAACGCGACTGTCCCTACGAGTGCCTATGCACCAGGTGGACCAAGCCAGTCCCTTTGCACCGGGGAAAATAACTGAGGCTGTTAATCTCTGTACTTCTCCCGGGTACCAGAAACCGCAGGGTCCCTATAGCTAGTTTAGGGGTTAGTATCGTTGATAGTTACTTTTCAAGATGGACGTCCTAGATGAGCCTCGACGGGAGTGGGTGGATCCGCGCACGACGTCTTCGACCTGGAGAGCTGCCCTGGATCTAGCTTGTGCTGGGTGGCTTTGGAGAAGCTACCCTCGGTCTGGCTCTGTGTCCGGGTGGTGCTGGCTGCTTCCGGTGATCTTCCTTTTTTCTTACAGGAGTCTTGCTGATTAAACTCTGAGCGTAAATTTTTGACTGCCTTCTATGATTTTCGTACGCCTATTTATACCAATTTTCGGCTCATTGAAACTTCGTTGATGCGAGATTTATCGAGGTCGGAGAGGTGAAAGGAGATTTGTCTATTGTGGAGGTTTCGTAATTTTTTTAACTAATGTTGATCTGATTGACAATTTTGGTTTTTGTTCGATTTGTACATTCGCAAAATTTACATAAAAGTTAATTACACGATGAACGTAATAAACATACAAAAGAAGGCGTTAATTGCTGGTGTAACAATATTAATAATAATCTCGGAGTTTTGACATTTCGATGAAAATTATTATTTATATAATATTATGTGTTTTTCTTTAAACTTCCATGTGATGTTAAATGTAAAGCAAGGTTATTGACAACATGACTGTGTAATTTTTAAGCTATTGTTCGTTAGTGCGACGTGCAAATTTATTAGTATGGTGGTTTGTTTCATTTTGTAACAAAATGGAGGAAATTATTATGAGTGATATTGTGTTATATAAATACTTTGTTTATTAATTAATTTTGCGGAAATAATAAAATAAAACGTTGTCTGGGCGTGGCTCGAGTGAGTAATCACATATGTGTGCGTGTGCTTGTATGTGTGTAAATACGTAATTATTTATAGTTTAATATTGAACTTGCGAAAAACATAGTTGGATTTGAATTTGGTTTTTTTAATGGGATGTTAAAGTTCTGATTATTAAACTATTTAGCTGGTTTAATTGGTTTATTTTAATTTTGTAAATGCATTATATTATTTATTCATTTATATTGTAAATGTGTGGAAATTTGCGTGAAGTCATAACACAGTATTGGTTATGATTATATATTTTTATTAGTTTAGAAAAAACATAAAGTGTAAGTTGGATAATCATTAACGGATCTCTATGTATCAGCGTATGTGTGTGAGGATGGGTGTGTGTATGTGCGTATACAAGCATACAAACAATATCTACATTATTTATGCATATTTTTTTATAATAATTAGAAAAAATAGTATCAGGGAGATCTCGAATTATTGGTAAATGGTAAAATAATTTATTTGTTAATTTTTTTAATTGCTAAATTTATTTATTGGGTTTTCATGGTATATTATGGTTTTTGCGTATGTGTATTTATATTGAAAATGTGCGAAAAATTCCGCTTAACCTAATCATGGTATTTATTATTTATATTTTTCATTATTGTTTGTTTAAATGAAGAAAAACGAACAAATATGGGTTAGGTAATCGTGAATGGGTTTCTATGTATTGGTGTATGTGTGTAATTTTAAAAAGGGTGTTTGTGTAGGTGAGTTTACGTGTGTGTCCTCGTTGTCTGATGCCGTCTTTCAGGAATTTTTATGGCTCTGGAAAGTCAAGGAAAACTCGTCAGTGTACATTTTAAGATGGCTATTTTTTTAACATGGAGAAGTTTTTTTAAATCAAAAATATTCGTATTTTTAATTCTGGGTAAATTTCAATTTGCAAAAGTATTTGTATTAATGAATTCTATATTTTTCCAACTTTTTACGTTTTTCTACCAATGTTTATGTTTGTCGATAATGTAGTTAACTTGTGTATCGGTTACAGAGAGGTGAAGGGATTGGTTCGGGATCTACCTGTCGAGATCGATAATTCAGGTTTTTCCTCTACAGATTGTCATGTTGCCTAGTGAGCGAGAGTATGTTAATACATTAGTACAAGCAATAGGAAGCGCTGCTTGTGATTTCCTAAAATTCTATCAATTTGTTTTTTCGTGTGTCTCGGCTAATTCATCGGTGTTTTTGCTATAGTTACGGAATCGTAACAGTGCAATGGGAGGAGCATTTTATGAGAACATTAGGTGGAGTGAGAAAGAAACTAGTCGTGGAGGATGTAGAGGGAGAAAACAGGGAAGGAAATGATTTAAGTCGATACGAAATAAGAGATGAAATAAGAAAAGTGAAAAGAAAAAAAGCAGCAGGAGCAGACGGATTAAAGAATGAGCTACGGATAACGGGTAGAGGAAAAGTAGAGATGAAACTAGGATAAGTAAATAAAAAAGTATGGAGGGGTGAGGGGTTTCCAGACAAGTGGCGAACAGGAATTGTAGTGCTGATATGGAAAAGAAGGGAAAGGAACATAGTAAGCAACTGTAGAGGGGTGACATCGATGAGTACAAAATGCAAGTATTCTGAATAAAAAAATAGTAAAGGAGGTAGATGAAAAAGGAAGGTGGGGGAGATCACAGGCGAGATAATATAAAAAATAGAGGGACTATTGGAAACATAAAGGTGCTAAAGCATAAAATAGATAAAAGGCTGGCAAAAAGGGGGAAGTATGGGCGTTTTTTTGCGGATCTGAAGGCGACTTTCGATAGATTGGATAGAAAGGTTCTATGGAAAATGACGAGAAAAAAAGGGATAGAAGAAGGACTAGTAGATAGAGTAACAGAAATTTATGCAGAGACAAGATGCAGAGTAAGAATAGCAGATAAGGAGAATTTTCTGTGGAGTAGGGGGTAAGACAAGGGTGTTCTGTAAGACAAGAGTGCTCTACTCTGTTCAACATATACAGGCTGTAGTTGCAATGGCGCATAAGAGATATATCGTGATGAAGATTTTTGTTCTGAAGTCGATGGAAAAATAATTTTCAGCAAGGTATGGTTCGGTTGTAAATTGAAATTTAACGTTTATTTATTTTGGGGACATGCTCCCCAACGAGACAATTGGTGAACATGTGAATGTCGACTGCTTCACATCGAACACGTGGACCGGTGACAGTTGAAAACCCAAATCGATATTGCCGGGAAGTGATTTTTCGAAAGTGTCAGAGGGTTTTTTTTTCGAATAAATGAACGCTTGCGGGTGAGGTTAAAATCATCAGAAATTTCAAACATTCCGTAAAAATATAAAACTTGAAATGTAGTAAGGAATAATTAAAAGGTCATAAATTACAATTTTTTAACTAGCTATTTGACTAAATATCAATCTGTATTTTCCCAAATCGATTCGTAAAAAGAAATCAGCCTGCAATGTACTTTGTGCATAGACGTAAAATCGGCGCGTTTAAACTAAATGATCCTAATGTAAAAAATTCTTTCAATTACATATGGGATCATTTAAATTCAGTGTAGTATCTCAATTTTCATGTCCAACATCGAACTCTAACCTAACAAATTCTCTCATTTCAATTTTGAATAATTTAAATTCAATCTGCATATTCCTTTTTCCGGTCGTACAATAACCACGCCATACCTAAGAATAATTTTTTCTGAAATAACAGATAAAAGAGATAGTGAAAGATTCTTAATGGTACACCTTTTTAGCAATTGAGTGTAGGTAATTCAAATTCACTAAAGAAATGCGTTTTTCGGTTCGTTCAATACTTACAAAAAAAGTTGGACTTAATAAACACGTAGTTATGTAACTTATTTTCTCTATTTAGCACTGGATAATTAAATGCAATTCGCACTTCGATATGATTAATAATAGTGCCAAACTGCTCCGGAATTATTTATTGGCAAAATAAAAAGAAATTATTAAATTGAAAAGGTCCAATTGTCAGATGATCCAAAAGTACAAAAGTGCCAATAGTCGAAAGATCCAAAAGTACAAAAAGTAAAAAAATGTATATTATGAAAGTTTTTAAAGTAAACTACAAATGTAAATGGTATCCAAGAGTTTTTGACATACGAACCATACCTTGCTGAAAATATTTTTTGCACAATCGGCTTCAGAAAAAAAGACCTTCATAATGGTATCTCCCTTATACGCCATTGGGAGATACATGGTCACTGGAATATGCGGATAACATAGTCCTAGTAGCAGAAAAAGAGGACGGGCTAAGAGCGATGATGAAGATGTTAAAGAAATATTTAGAAGTAAAAAAAATTAGATCTACGTGCAGAAAAATCAGAGTTAATGGAATTTAGAAACGATGGAGGAAGGAAAAAAGATAGAAAGTGGTGGTAGGGAAACGAGATTACTCAAGAAGTAAAAACGGTTAATTATTTAGGGTATGTAATAAAAAAAAATAATAGAGAGGATGAACACATAAGGGAACGAGTAAGAGTAACTCCACGAGCATCGCAAAGTGATGGATGTGGAGTTACGCAGAAAGAAATTTTAGGGGGCATATAAAGTGGACTTTGCGAACCTGGCACACAACTTTCGAGAATTTGAAATGTAAAAGGCTATTTTGTTAGTGTTTTGATTGTAGTGAAACGTATTTCGTTTGTAGTTGTAGAAAAAAAAAGTTACAGGGGTCCAAAAATGGCCAGAACCCCATTGTAGAACATTTTTTCTTTCAAACTTTTTGCCGACAGAAAATTGTTTGTAGTGGATTGTAGTGAAGGAATGTCCGTTTGTAGTAGAGGGGAAACCGTTTTTTTTTTCTAGTAGAAAAAATTTTTTTTTTATTAAAACATTTTTTTTTATTTTTTAAATTTTGTAATTGTTTAATTTGTATGTAAATGTATATTAATAGTCTGCATTAGCTAAAACCCCACATCTCACCGACAAAATTAATACGAAATCGCCTCCCCCCCCCCCCCCCCTCTCCGCACTAAACAACCCACGATTAACAGTACCCAAAACAACCGTAAATATTAATTTCATGTACAATTGTTTCCAAAGCAGCTTATTATATGTTCATTTATTTGTGAACATTTTCTAACATAACCACAAAACCACCTATAACTATTCATTTCGAGATAATCATCATTAAACGTAATTTCTTGCGCTTTGTTCTTTGTTCAAATTTTAAATAAGTACAAACAACTACAAACGTTTCTTTCATTTCGAATGACAATGCTTAGCCATATTCTACAGTACAATCGTTTGCGGTTAATTTCTAAATCAACTACAAACAATTGCAAACGTTTATTTCATCTACAATGTTAGTCTGGAGCAACATTCTGCAGTATAATCGTTTGTAGTAATATTTTTCAGTAACTACAAACAACTAAATCATTTATTTCAACTCTAATCTGTATTAGGAGCAATATCTTATATGCATTCTAATCGTTTGTTGTAACTATGTTTAGCAACTACAAATAACTACAAATGTCTATTTCAACTGTACTGTACATTAGGAGAAATATCTTACAGTTTAATCGTTTTTAGTAATTTAGTTTGGCAACTGCAAACAGCTACAAACGTTTATTTCAACTCTAACGTGTATTAGGAGCAATATGTTGCAGTTCAATCATTTGTAGAAATTTAGTTTGGCAACTACAAACGACTACAAACGTTTATTTCAACTCTAATGTGTATTAGGGGCAATATCCTACAGTTTTTAATTATTTGTAGTAATTTAGTTTAGCAACTACAAACTTTTATTTCAGCTCTAACGTGTATCAGGAGCAATATCTTACAGTTTAATCGATTGTAGTAATTTAGTTTGGCAACTACAAACTTTTATTTTAACTCTAACGTATATTAGGAGCAATATGTTACAGTTCAATCGTTCGTAGCAACTTAGTTTGGCGGTTGAAATAAACGTTTGTGGTTGTTTGTAGTTGCAGAAAAATACTACTACAAACGAGTAAACTGTAAGATATTGCTCCTATTATACATTAGATTTGAAATAAACGTTTGTAGTTGTTTGTAGTTGCAGAAAAATAGTACTACAAACGATTAAACTACTAGATATTTCACCTTGTAGACATTAGAGTTGAAATAAACGTTTGTAGTTGTTTGTACTTGCAAAAAAATACTACTACAAACGATTAAACTATAAGATATTGCTCCTAATATACATTAGAGTTGAAATAAACGTGTGTAGTTGTTTGTAGTTGCAGAAAAATACTACTACAAACGATTAAAATGTAAGATAATGCTCCTAACACACGTCTGTAGTTGTTTGTAGTTGCTCAACGTAGTTACTACAAACGAGTAGACTGTAAGATATTGCTTCTAATAAACATTAGAGTTGAAAAAAACAATTATAGTTGTTTGTAGTTGCAGAAAAATATTACTACAAACGATTATACTGCAGGATGTTGCTCCAGATTAACATTGCGGATGAAATAAACGTTTGCAGTTGTTTGTAGTTGATTTAGAAATTGACTGCAAACGATTGTACTGTAGAATTTGGCTAAGCATTGTCATTCGAAATGAAAGAATATTTTGTAGTTGTTTCTACTTATTTAAAATTTTATCAAAGAACAAAGTGCAAGACATTACGTTTCATGATGATTATTTCTAAATGAATGGTTGTAGGTGTTTTTTGGTTATTTAAGAAAATGTTCACAAATAAATGAATATACAATAAGCTGCTTTTTTTTAACATTTTTTTTTTAATTATTAATTAATGGGAGGAATCGCCCTATTACTTAATTTTTGCCATATTTTTATTAATCGTAAGATTTTGCGAGAGCTGCAGATCGACTACTGAAGATGGCGCCATACTTCACATTTGTGTATGAAATGTAGGACTGCAGAAACCTACACCAAGTACAGCAGCGGTCATGAGTCGATTTCTGCCAGATAAACAACACTTTCGAAACGTCAACACAAACAACGTGGCTCGTCTTACCAACAGCGAGCTGCTGCTTGAAAACGAAATCGAAAAATTGTTCACCAGATGGGGATCGAACTCACGACCTACGACTTCGTAGTCCAGTGCGTTAACCGCTTTTGAAAACAATTGTAGGTGAAATTAATATTTACGTTTGTTTTGGGTACTCTTAACCGTTGTTTGTTTAGTGCGTGGAACGGGGTGGGGGCTTTCTTATTAACTTTATCGGTGAGGTGTGGGGTTTAGCTAATGCAGACTATTAATATAGATTTGTATACAAATTAAATAATTACAAAAATTAAGAAACAAAAAAAAGTTAAATACAAAAATTTTTTGTTATTAAAAAAAAAAAGTTTTCCCCTCTACTACAAACCTAAATTCCTTAAGTACAATCTACTACAAACGATTTTCTGTCCGAAAAAAAAAATTTCTGAAATGTGGTTCTGGCCATTTTTGGACCCTCTGCAATTTTTTCCCCTGTAACTGCAATTTTAAATGTCAAATTCTGGAGAGTTGTGTGCCAGGTTAACAAAGACTATAAAGTGCAGAGTAAAAATGGTTGATAGTGTAGTGAAAGGGGTGTTTTTATACGGAGTAGAAATTTGGGGATACAAAAAATGGGAAGAGATAGAAAAAGTACCTGAAAAGTATTTACGATAGATCTTAAATCTGCAAAGAATGACAGCCGCCTATATAGTAAGAGAGGATCTAAAAAGAGACAAAATAATAAATGAAGCAGGAAATAGGGCAGGATGCTTTGAGGAGTAAATGAATAACGGAGAGATGGGAGAATTGAAAAAAAGTATGATAGAAAAGAGGAAAGACGAGAGGGAGAGGATAGAAGAAGAATGAGCAAGAGATAGTTTAGAGAGAAGCAAGAATTTGTGTAGATGCGGAAGAAGCATAGAATGAGGAAGGGGAAGAAAAATAGAAAAAGCTGCGAGTAAGGGATAAAGAAGTAGCTGAGAAGGAGAGGGTAGAACAGGTAAACATGTTTAAATACGTATTCGTGCATTCCACAAAAATTGCATATTTCGTCGATATTTGGAGAATATGCACTCCTCGCATACTTGCTGCGGGGTTAGTGATAATGGTAAGAAATCAGAAGCAGCAGCAGCAGTAGTGGCCGAGAATAAGTTTCCCGAAGATAAAAATATGTTGAAAACACCTGAAAAACATATCGATGTAGAAAGTGCTAACCAGCCACTACCGAGAAAGAAAGAAAAGAAGGTAGTATCTGACACAAGAATATTGAGAAGAAATACTTTACCTTCTCGATCATAATGCACAAATCTACATTCGACGGTTTGAAAAGAATAGTGATCTGTGTCGAAGAACGAATGAGAATGCTCAATGAAATTTTCGAAGATGTACAAAAATGTAGATTTCGAATCGAGGATGAAATTCTGAGACATCTTCTTTCATCACAAAATTACAAAAACCTACCTTGCGATTTGCGTATCGAACAAATTCTTTTTGACAATCGGGAAGAAATGTGTAATTCCATGAATGTCATCATGATCACAAATGTCAGAGGCTTTCTTTGCACATGGTTTGTTAAACATAACTGTGTATAAACTTATCGTACTATTCTTAGAAGTAATCATCGAAAATACAAAAACCACCTTTAATGCTCTACTTTAAAATTGTCATGTATCATCATTCAAGCTGAAATAAATTACTTTTTAAAGTTTCCACGTCTTGCCCATCTGTAACCTGATAGCTTTAAGCAAATGTTTTATTCAGAAGGAACACTTCTTCTAAGATGTGTCGCCTTGGTCTTTGATGTTGGAGCGTCATCGTTTATTTTTATTTTAGCCTGGTATGTATGTGCATTAGGGCGGTCCTTGAAAAATTTTTTTTCGTGCTGCCCCCCAAATCGGTTCCAAATAATTCAAAAACAACCTCTGATTTTTCTCAGATTTTTATTTGGACTCCTAAGGGTCCCACCCGAGCTTCGAAAATTGGCATTTTTTGCCAAAAAAAAAAACATTTTTCCCCGTATTTCTACTGACGTTTTCAATGCAGTCCGTGTAAAAGTGTACCGAGTGAGATAATTTTTCTTGGATGTTTTCCGAAGACAATGAGCGTTAGTCCAAACAAAAACGATCGAGTTTCGGCCGAGTTTTTTCGTTTTGAATATTGATAATTTTTCCTCACAAAAAATAGTAACACCTTAAAATATCCCAATAACTTTGTTCGAATGCATTCTAAAATTATGTACCATGGAATTGCGACATCCTTGTTATTTTCCGATTAAAATGACCACTGGTTGAGCTAAAGACGATAATTTTTAGCCAAGATAGAGCATTTTTTATGAAGAAATTTCTTCTAGCTAAAATCAGGTAAAGGAAATTAATTTTTAGTTTATTGAATACAACTCGAAAGAAAAAAATCTGACGATATTTCACCACAGACGATCGTTTTCTTTACCTTTTTTCGGTTTAAAACGCTTATTTGTAGACCAAAAAAAAAAAAGAAATTCCTGACGTAGTAGAGGTCACTTGAACTTTGCTTCTCTTGGTATGCATGAAATCTGGAAACAGTCATTTTATTTTAACTTGTTTAAAGCATGCATTTTTCTTTAACTACAATATTTTTATCAACTGAGGTACCACACTGGGACTTTTTTCATATTACTCCAGAAAACGCGAGTTTTATAACACAATGTTATATCATGTGCCAAGAACTTATTTGCTTTTCCCATAAGAACAACATGAATTTTTTGTAAAAATTACTAAAGAATTCATTTTGTATCGCACTATTTTGTTATTGCATTAAAAAGTCGTTATTCTTAAGAATTTCTGGAATAAATATTGTACTTTTCAGAAAAACATTGAATGCCAAGAATCACTTGAAACATTTTAGCCGATTTTTCAAAATTTTTTTTGAAAATTTGAGAGCTTTTTGTGAAAAAGGTCTTTCTTTCAAAATTCTTGCAAATTTGAAAAAAAGAAATTTTCCAGATTTGAAGCGAAAAAATGTCCAAAATTCCAATGATCACAAATCGGTTAGAAATCATTTTTCTAAATAAAAAAGTATACTAGCGTAAAGGACAAAAGATGGAAAATATGATAATCGTTTTTGCAAAATTATATTTTTTTCTTACGAGTTATAGCGAAAAAACATAAATTTTATTTTCTTTTACTTGTCTTCGACCAAAAAGTTTTTTCAAAAATTTCGATAACTCGGCTAAAATGTTTCAAGTGATTCAATGTTTTCCTGAAAAATAACAACATTTACTCCGGAAATTCTTAAGAATAACGAATTTTTAATGCAATAACAATATAGTGAGATACAAAAATTATTTTGTAATTTTTATGAAAATTCATGTTGTTCGTATGGGAAAAGCAAATAAGTTCTTGGCACATGATATAACATTGTGTTATAAAACTCGCGTTTTTTGGAGTAATATGAAAAAAGTCCCAGTGTGGTACCTCAGTTGATAAAAATATTGTAGTTAAAGAAAAATGCATGCTTTAAACAAGTTAAAATAAAATGACTGTTTCCAGATTTCATGCATACCAAGAGAAGCAAAGTTCAAGTGACCTCTACTACGTCAGGAATTTCTTTTTTTTTGGTCTACAAATAAGCGTTTTAGACCGAAAAAAGGTAAAGAAAACGATCGTTTGTGGTGCAATATCATCAGATTTTTTTCTTACGAGTTGTATTCAATAAACTAAAAATTAATTTCCTTTACCTGATTTTAGCTAGAAAAAATATCTTCATAAAAAATGCTCTATCTTCGCTAAAAATTATCGTTTTTGGCTCAACCGGTGGTCATTTTAATCGGAAAACAACAAGGAAGTCGTAATTCCATGATACATAATTTTAGAATGCATTCGAACAAAGTTATTGGGATATTTTAAGGTGCTACTATTTTTTGTGAGGAAAAATTATCAATATTGAAAACGAAAAAACTCGGCCGAAAATCGATCGATTTTGTTTGGACTACGCTCATTGTCTTCGGAAAACATCGAAGAAAAGTTATCTCACTTGGTAGAATTCTACACCGACTGCGTTGAAAATGCCAGTAGAAATACGCAAAAAATGTTTTTTTTTGCAAAAAATTCCAATTTTCGAAGCTCGGGTGGGACCCTTAGGAGTCCAAATAAAAATCTGAAAAAATTCAGAGGTTGTTTTTGAATTATTTGGAACCGATTTGGGGGGCGGCACGAAAAAAAATTTTTTTAAGGACCTCCCTAATGTGCATGTGTGTGTGTGTGTGTGTGTGTGTGTGTGTGTGTGTGTGTGTGTGCGCGCGTGTGTGTGTGTGTGTGTGCGTGTGTGTGTTATACTTTCAATAACTCGGTTTTGAAGACGCTTATAAGCATTGTCGAAGGGGGCGACACCGGTTAGTCTTGTCAAACGCGGTTCCCCATCTTCGATATTCGCGAAAATCAAGCTGGCGAGAGCCCGGGACGCGCGTCGCCGCTGCCCGCCGCCGCCGGCCGCGATTATATGGATGTTTTCGCGTTATGTAAATTTATCGGTATATCCTATTAATATTACGACAAATCAGTCATTTCCGTCAGATTATCGCGTACAGACATTTCGAAAAATGTCGTCAAGTTTAAAAGTCTCGATGGATACACGGTGGAAACATTCCTGGAAGTGCCTGGTATATGGTCCTACAGGATATGGAAAAACAATTTTCGTTACCAAATTTAGAAAAAATTTACCCTTAATGGCGGTTACCTCGGTCGAGCGGGTGAATTTTTATTACAGCGAATGGCAAGCTGAATATCGTGATAAAATGATTGTATCTGGTAAGTCACCCGCTGCGCAAATTGGGATCGAATTTCGAGAAGGTTTACTAAACCCTGACGATTACTTAAAGGAGAACGACATTAAAAAGTTGATTATAATCGATCTTATGCGCGAATCGTCGAGTAATACAATCATGGGCCTTTTTACCAAAGGCAGTCATCATAAAAATTTGAGTGTAATTTTCATAACGCAAAATATTTTTTACCATGGTCATGGATAGCGCGACATTTCACTTAATACCAATTACCTAGTTTTGTTTAAAAATCCTCGAGATAGGGCTCAAATTCAGCATCTCGCACGGCAAGTATATCCGGAAAATTCAAAGTTTCTTCAAGTAGCTTACAGAGATGCAACTTATCGCCCGCACGGTTATCTTCTCTAAGATCTTAAACAAACCACACCGGATGATTTTAGATTTCGTACATGTATATTCCTGGATGAACAACCGCACGTTGCATATGTAGCGAAACGTAAATGAACGAAAGTGAACAAGATTTGAAAATAAAAGCGCACATGCAATTATTATGTTCAGTATCCGGTTAACCGCGACGATGGCAGTATCGACTGTTGGAAAACATAAAAATAACAAAAATAATCTCCGCACAACAAATCGTAAAGATAGAAATCCTGCACAAAAAGGATACTGCTGTCTTCCGTGTTTTTCACCCTGTGGAAAAAAATATCTCGCTTTATTACACGCTCTGTGTCATGCTGATAAACAAGAACGTAAAGCTCTACTGAAAACCGCCGACAAAAAACTCGTCAAATACATCTGTGAGTGTGCGCTCAATGTACTGCGAGGTGTTATTTCTTTAAAATCACGAGAGAAGAGTTTACTTCGAAAGCATAAACAAACTTTACGCACACTCGTCTGGTCTGCGAAGAAAAGGGGTAAAAGAAGGTCTAGACAGATGGTTGGTGGTGGTGGTGGTAGTATTGGTGGAGGCTGTACGTGGAAACGAAAAAGACGGCTTCTTTTACAAAAAGGTGGAAATTGGATACCGATTCTTTTAGCACCATTTATCAGTGCTATTTTCTCGAAATTACTCGGCACCGGCAGTGATTAAAAAACATTGCCTTATGGAGTATGCAATGAAAATGATACTAGTTCCCGAAAGTGAGGTGCGCGGTGCGAATGACGATAAGAGAACAGCACAAACACCCGTGACAGTACTTTGGAGATTGGACGAGGAATTATCGTATATTCTCCAGAGTGGAAATAATGAGACGTTTGATTGTGATGATATTTCCACGTTTAAGATTAAAGACGGTGAGTCAGCAAAAATTTTTCATGAACGTGGTAAACTCGCTCGGTACATTCGAACGCTCCAAAGATATCTCCATTTTTTTCACCAAACAATTATATGGTGAAAAACGAACAAATGTACAGAATGCAAAAGATATCAACGATATTGAAGATATTGGTCATATCGAGAAAGAGGGGGGTCAGGAGCATCAGCAAAAACAGAAGTCGCTAAACAGTGGACAGGTAATTTCTAAGACTCAACATGATGAAGAAACATCTAAGGTAAAGGATATGATTCCAAAGACAAATCCGATTGCTATATCTGAAATTCTGAAAAGTATTCCTATCTCGTATAGACCAAAAGCTTTGAAATTGCTAAATCATCTACATCGCTCGAAACGTATTTCCTGGGATAGTGAAGGTATTGTAAGTATCGGCGGTTATGAACTTATCGGGTCTGACATTGTCGATCTCGTCAACGATGCTACACTTTCGCGAAAATCTGCACGATCAGTTGGTCGCGAAGAGTTTATCCGTGCTCTTCGTGCAGACCGTATCCCGCAACGTTCCGTCGGTAACAAATCTTTGTGGAACCTTGCGGGTACCCCGCGATTTAGTAAAAAATCCCGAGATATTATAACGGCTGCGAGATTACGAAAAAACTTGTCGAAAAGTGTCATCAGCAGCGAAGAGGAGGAGAAGGACAGTGAAAGTGAGAGAGAAAGAGTGAAAAAGCCACGACGCACACACGATAAATCAGGACGGATGGAATGGCTAGACCTCCAAATGTAACGCAAAACAATCTCGAGCGCATTTACTACAATCCTTCACATCCCGTCGGCTACTCGGGTGCCCGAAATATTATTCGTTTCAAAAAGCATCACTTTTCTGAGAAAAACATTCACGAGTAGCTAAATCAGCAAGATGCCTACACTCTTCACAGGCCTATCAAAAGACGTTTTCAGCGTTTAAGATATTCCGTTACAAATATTGACGACCTTTGGGAAGCCGATCTCGTAGATTTACGCTCCCTGAAGACTTACAAGGACAATAAAAGCTACGTGCTTGTCGTCATAGATGAATTGAGTAAATATGTATGGGTCGAATCACTTCGAGATAAAAACGCCCTTGAAGTTCTCGCCGGGTTTTAAAGAATTTTCGGTAAAAACGATGGTCATACCGGTCCTTCTTCAGACAGACCTCGGAAAAGAATTTATCGGTAAAGCGGTGCAAAATTATCTACGTGAAATAGACATTCAATTTCGCGTTACCCGTAGCAACCCCGATGTAAAAGCAGCGATCGTTGAACGGTTCAATCGTACACTACTTTGTTAGCTGGGTCGGTTATCCCGAAAAATTCAACTCGTGGATCTCTGCTAGTAGTTTAAATAGGCTTTAAATATGCATCACTCACAAATGGATGAGTTTTTTCTAGTTTTACCCAGCAACAGTAGTATGAAATATTTTCCCGATAATACAACAACAATTCACTACAGTTCTTCCCAAGGAAATCGAATTAACAGGGAACTGGTTAATGGGATTATCGGAAATTCACGTACCTTACAGTGCTGTACATGAGGCATTCTTTTACAAATCGTACACTTTTTTTCGACATTTTTAAATCGCTTCAAACTTTTACTGGTTCAAGGTATAAAATGAGTGGACACGTATATTGGGATTTTTTAATTTTTTTTCGAAGATGTAGCGAATTTAAAATTTGAGCTTTGGCGTTTTAGGCAATTTTTAAAAAATCATATCTCCGGCAATTTTGATCGTGAAATCATTTTTGTTTTCTTAAACTAAACGGAAAAACCTCAACTTTTTTATGAAATAATGACCCTAACCTCAAAATAAAAAAAAGTACTTTTGTACGAAAATTAATTAAAGTTGCAAAGTTAACTTTCAATATGGCATCCGGAGCCAATATTTTTTATAAAAATACTATTGGATTCGTTGGGAAATGTAGCAAAACATATCCAAATTGCAGAATGATATCTATAAAACTCGCCTCGCAATTAATTAAACTGTGCGGCAACTCGCGGATGAGCGCGCGGCTCGCCTCCGTGCCGGGCGGCGCGTTGGCTCGTGCGATACCGACACGTCTCATACGGTTTTTTCAACTTTTTAAGTTACAAGATCAATTACATAGTATTCAAAATGTAATATTGTATATTTGGGACAAAAAAAACATTTAATATAAAAACAGATGAAAATGCATGTGAAACGAAAATAGATTTTAAGGTGATTCAGCATATTATGGCTATACCTATTTATTCAGTGACAATATTTTTCTCACTTCTGTGTTATTTGTAGAAAGATATTTCACGAAAAATATCAAGCTTATCTTTTCTCGGTATTTTTCGACCGTTGGGGTTTCCGGGCGATTTTATTACTCACGTGAATGAAGGACTAAGTTTCATCGCTACCTCACCTATTAAAGTAAACAAAATTCACCAAAAACAATATTCTACAGAAAAACTAAGAAATATTTGTGATGCATTGAAGAAGAACGTTTTTGGTGATACGATTTTCAAAGATAGTGACGAAGATTACGACAATGAAGATGACGGACAATATGTTTTAAATGTTTTGCAGAAAAGGTACAACAAATCGCACAATTAAAGTTCAAATTTTAACAATAGTGCGCCAATGGTCGTATCGAAAAATATTCGAATATTTTCCAACTGCCACACAACACATGATTAACATAGCGAAAAAAACTTCAACAGAAAACGACATTTTGTCAGGACCGAATCCCAAAAGTTATCCTGGGTTAGAAGAACATGTTATAAACTTGGTAGAACCTTTTTATAATTCCGACGTATACAGTCGAGTGATGCCTGGTCAAAAAGATTTTGTCTCTGTTAAGATTGATGGGAAAAGACATCACATGCGGAAGAGATTGATTTTATGTTATTTAAAAGAGTTTCACCGAGCTTTCAAAGATGCCAATCCACTAGTGAAATGTAGTTTCTCAAAATTTGCTAGTTTACGACCAAAGAATTGTATTCTGGCAGGCCCCTGTCACCCCGTCATTCAGTATGTGTTTGTGCCAAACATGAGAATGTTAAATTATTATTAGAAGGGGCAAAAATCAAATCTCTAACAGCTAATGCAGAACACGTAATTGGCGACTACCATGATTGTTTTCAGAAAATGGTTTGTGATCCTCCTTCCATCAACTGCTACATGGGAAATTGTTCTGAATGTCCTCGTTAAGACAATTTTATACAATATTTGGAAAGCGTGTTTAAAGATAACCTCGTCGACAACATCATTTACAAACAATCGACTCATATAGACAGGACTACATTGCAAACCATAGTATCGTCGGCAGAAGAATACTTGCAGATATTGTTGGAGGGACCAGTAAAATTATTGTACATGTTTCAAGCAAGACTTATCAAATTCATTAAGGAAAAAATTCCACGTGTCAATCACGTTATACATTTTTCTGACGGAGCACGCGCTCAATATAAAAATAAAAAGAACTTTATAAATTTGGAACATCACTCGCAAGATTTTAAAATGTCAGCCGAATGGCACTTCTTCCCAACATCCCATGGCATGGGGCCATGCGACGGTTTAGGAGGAACACTAAAAAAGACTTGCTGCTTGAACTAGTTTACAAAGAGTGCAAAACCCGATACAAACTTCATTAGAATTATTTCATTGGGCTATCGAGGCTCTTCCCAACATCAACTGTAATTATTTTACAAATGAAAAATACACAACAGAAGAACAAACTTTATCGAAGCGTTTCGAATTAGCCAAAACTGTCAAAGGAACGTTATTCTTTCACTCAATGAAACCTGTAACAACGGCTATTTTGCACGCGAAACTTTTTTCATCGTATGTCGTATAAAGTATCGAAATAAAAATCATTAAAATCAAAGTAAAATGAATTGTAATAAATACTTACTATATACCCACACATAATGCAAAAATATTATTCTTTCTTATTGAAAATTGAAGAGCAAATTTAAATAATTATCAATTAAATATATATATGTGATTGATCTTGTAACTTAAAAAGTTGAAAATACCGTATGAAACGTGTAAATATCGCACGAGCCATCGCGCCGCCCGGTACGGAAGGCGAGCCGCGCGCGCGTCCGCGAATTGCCGCACAGTTTAATTAATTGCGAGGCGAGTTTTATATACACCATTCTGCAATTTGGATATGTTTTACTACATTTCCCAACGAATCTAATAGTATTTTTATAAAAAATATTGGCTCCGGGTGCCATATTGGAAGTTAACTTTGCAACTTTCATAAAAAAGTTGAGGTATTTCCGATTAGTTTAAAAAAACAAAAATGATTTTACGATCAAAATTGTCGGAGATATGATTTTTTGAAAATTGCCTAAAACGCCAAAGCTCAAATTTTAAATTCGCTACATCTTCGAAAAAAAATAAAAAAATCCCAATATACGTGTCCACTCATTTTATACCTAGAACCAGTAAAAAAAGTTTGAAGCGATTTAAAAATGTCGAAAAAAAAGTGTACGATTTGTAAAAGAATGCCTCATATATAAGACGTAATAATAATTTATTCACATTTGGAAGCTTGGAGATTGGGGCCCATGGACTACAAGTTATCGATACAACCAGTGTTAATATTTCCGAAGGTTATTACAATAGTGTATCTGATTTTGTAGACGGAATCCACGATCATCTAAAAGTTTTTTACGACCGATTTTCAAACGGAGTACACTTACAATTCAATTATGCAAATACACGCGGGGGCATTGTTTCTTCGTTTTGTGCGCAAAAAGATTGTAAAAAATCACATTACTTTCTTTTTCACAGTTTGGTGAATTGGATCCTCGGACTTCCCGATATAGCGAACATTACTCGTAAAGAGGGGGAAGAAACTGATAAGAAAAATCGGATACATCGTTACTATCCTGCTAGTTTATCCCGTGCGATCCCCAATCAGTTATTTGTCTACACCGATATTTCCGAACCAAACATTGTCGGTGATTCGCAAGTAACTTTGTTGCGAATCGTTAATGTAGGCGGAAAAAATATAATTACGGTGAAACTGTGGCAAGGCGTTTTTCATCACCCAATTACATTCCACTTTTGTCGAAAAGATTTTGCGAAATTACAATAGATATATGAGACCACGCAGGGATACCAATACTATTCGAATACGGAACGTTGACCGTCGCTCTTTACTTTAAAAGACGATATTGAATGGTGTACAATGTTGAATAATAATAATTACATCACATACTACAACGAACAGGCTGGTAGTGGTTTTGTTGGAAACTTGTTGGGTAAAGGTCGACAAATTCGAAAGGTTTATGTCGGTTCTCTGGATCAGCGCGGTCACGGAATCGGAAGTTTTCTCGGAGGATGTTTAGACGTAATTACCCTTATTAGATAAAGGAGCGACTGCAGTTGGTAAAGAGGCTTTACGTGCTGGAATAAATGTTGTCAATGATATCGGCGAGAAGAAGGTTTCATTCAAGGAATCGTTAAGAAGTCGCGCCAAAGCATCTGGCAAAAACCTCACAAGTAAAACAAGAGAGAAACTTTCAAAAATGATGTTTGGTTCGGGATATAAAAGTTTATAAAAAATAGATCCTTTTCAGTATTCATCTGGTAATACGTTAGTGCATGTTACACAGCGACGCCGTCGACGCAGCGCCAGTAAATTACGCAAAACCAATTCGGGGCGTGTTTCGAAACGAAAGATAAATGGTTCTCGAGGGAAAAAGAAGAAGACGGTAAAAAAGAAGAAGAAAACTCAGAAGAGAAAGAAGAAAAATATCGTAAAGTGTAGGAGTAGAAAACGAAAGCGTAATATCGAATCAAACGACATATTTAGATAAAAATAGAAATAATATCATTTCTCTTGCGAGTGCATGAAATCCGAGCTTGACCTCTTCACCTTACCTCCGACACAAACGACGATCGAGAGCTCGCACTGGGTGCATTATAAACCCGTTTCTTCGTTAACAGATGACTCGCCGATAAAATTTGTTGTACCCGGTCATGGCGAAAAGTACATTGCCCTTGCGCATACTATGATTAGTCTCAAAGCTTGTATTCACCCCAACGATACAGAAGACAACGCCAAAGTCGCGCCTATGAATAACTTTTTGCATTCAATGTTTAATCAGGTAGATGTTTTCTTTAACCAAAAACTAGTATCATCACCTATAATACCTACGCCTACAGATCATACATTGAGACATTATTGAATTACGGTCCAGCGGCAAAGCCTTCGCACTTGACTTCGACGCTTTGGTATAAAGACACTGGGGATCGTATGGATTCATTACCGTCAAGTACGCATAATGTTGGACTGGCTAACCTTAAAAAATATACTAAAAATTCTCAAACAGTGGAATTCATTGGACATTTGCACTGCGACATTTTCAATCAGGATAAATTCATGTTAAACGGAGTCGAAATACGCTTGCGACTCGTCCGCTCTAAAGATTCGTTTACTCTCATGGACGAATCAGTAGATGGAAAATTTTCAGTCAATATCAACGATATTACGTTACTAGTACGTCGAGCCAAGATAAACCCAGGTATACTTCTCGCACATACAAAAACCTTATCAAATACTACAGCGAAGTATCCTCCCATGAGAGTCCAAGTAAAATCGTTTGCATTGCATAGTGGAACACTGGGTGATACACTAGATAACGTTATTCTAGGACAGTTACCGAAAAGGGTGGTAATTTCGCCAATCCTTGTCGACAATAAAGCTTTTAACGGCGATCGTCGACTTAATCCATTCAATTTTAAATATTACGGTATAAACTTTTTATCGCTCTACGTTGACGGTACACAAATACCTAGAAAACCTCTACAGCCAAATTTCAAAACAAATTCAAAACTATTCATAGAAGCGTATCACACACCGTTTTCAGGTACAGGTATTCATTTTATGAACGAGGGGAACGAAATCTCCAGGGATGAATTTGCAAATGGCTATTGTCTGTTTGTTTTCGATCTAACGTCTGATCTTTCTGCAAGTTGCGCTACTCATTGGAACCTCGTAAAGAGCGGTTTCTTACGTATAGAGGTACGCTTCGATGGCGCTCTTGAAAATACCGTACATTGTATAGTCTACGCAGAATACGATAATGTTTTAGAAATTGACTCTGCACGTCAGATTATTACTGCTTACAATGCCTACATTCGTAAAGAGAGGGGACACTGTATCGTTTAAAAGGCTGAAACCGAAGGAAATCAGACTTTAGTTACACGATCCCAGTTGAGTATAACGGTACAAGTAGGGAGTTTATCATCGACGTTCAAGGTTTTTTAAACAAAAAGCACAATTTCATTCCAAAAGAGATTGCTATTGTTTGCATCAAGAAAAACTATATTGGTCACTGGATTCTACGATCGAACGATAATTTCTTCGAAATACCTGACAAACCGCGAAAGACAAATTCGTATCTTTCCGAGCATCATCACGGGATCAAGTGGTTCGACGGTCAATCAGACACGTGTAAAGTATTTTACTCACTTCAAGAAATCACGCGAAATGCGAGTCATATTTACGTACGTGGATATAAAAAAAAGATTTCTGGTGAAAATTATTATGAGACCATTCACAAATTTAGAAGAAAACCCGGACGCTCCAAAGTTCGCCGAAATTCGATCGAATGAAACGGTCTGTATCTATCATGGACTCAGAGTCTCTGACGCTCTGAATAATGCTGAAAACTTGCGGGAGTGGCTGATTTCGCAAAAATCCGCTTCTGACGACAACAGCAACAACAACAACAACAACAACAACAACAACAACATGGACAGCAATAAAAGTCAAGATTGGAGTTTGCCGCATTCGACCTCGTCGTAGTCATCGTTATTGGGTGTTTCTACAGAAACTAGTTTCACTTTCATCGCCGAAGATTGCAGTTCGGAGGTGCCTAACAAAATCGCCAATGAATTCGAAACAACTGTTACGATCCCTTCAATACATCCAAGGGCATACGAAAGGCGTGTATCCGGCAGATCTGATTCCTCTGGTGTGGACGAAACCTGCGGTACTAATCGTCAACACGGACAATAAAACAAAACCAGGTTCGCACTGGGTATCATTCTACGTTGACGAATTTTCCAATGGGATCTTCTTTAACAGCTATGGATCACCACCATTCATGACGCATCACATTCTTCGCCTCCGACGCAATTGTAAGACAATCCGTTGGAGCGACAAGTGTCTTCAGAGCTTTACTTCTTCTGTGTGCGGTCAATATTACCTTATGTTTTTATATAATATGTCTAACGGTTATAGCTTATATGATTTTCATTAGAATTTCTCTACTGACACTAGAAAAAACGATTTCGTTGTGAGCAAGTGGTACGAACAATTTTTAAAAAAATAAAGATATTCTAGAAATTAAAAACTTTTTTAACTATACACAGAATAAATAATGATCATAATTTCGATTTCAAAAATGTTAAAATATTACCTACCGAAAAAAATACTTTTAAGCGAAAACATCTGGAAAATTATTACATTAAAAAAAATAATAATGCGGTTAACATTCATTTTGAAAAATCAAACTTACCAGAAAATTATTTACCGTTATTACATTTTTCATAAAATCGACAAATTTAGAACAGAAACAAAAACAATGTCATAGATAGCAAACTCGTGTGTTATTGTACAATAAGAAATTTTCAGTTACCGAATAGCTTTACATCTAAAAAGTAGTTATTTATTTGAATTCAATAACTTTTACAAAATTTTATATTTTCTTACTGAATTTATATTCAAAAAACATTTTTTATTTTAATTACAGTGATTAAATAATTTTCAAAAACTAAGACTCAAGGATGTTGCTTATAAAAGAAGAAAAACTCTACTTTTATAAGGTAAGATCATATAAAATAAAAACTAATAAAAATACAAATTCATACACTTTCCATAAAAAAAATTTTTTTTTTTTCTTTCTTCTCACAATAAACTTAGCTGAAAATTTCTTAAATTAATTTAATTTTGTATATATTTTACTTATAGAAATAAATCTCATTTCTGAAGAGGACCAAATTCTATGGTCGAAACGTCAATTACGACTATTATTATATTACCTGTCCAATCTGACTAAAAAGAAAAACTTTGAAATTATGATTACTTTCACTTAAGAAAATGTCAGAAAAGAAAAATCAAAATTAATTCTATTAATTTAAGGTTTTTTGACATTAATACAATATAACCAAAATATTATCAATATTATTGTTACGGATGCAGATTTTTTTGGGTCGTGATTTAAGGAACACTCTCTTTATGCTCTTCGCACAGTTATTATTTATTGTTATTATCCCGACCAGCATCCGTACAGAAATGATTATTATCGGCGCGCTATAGTAAACGACCGGAGCGCGCACTCGGTTTTCCCGGCGTTCGGAAGCCACGAGTCGGATGACTTCCAGAGGCAGATCGCTGAGGTTAGATGTATGAAATCGACTAAGTCCCGACTGAAATCAGTACCTCGCGATCTAGATTTCTCGCATGAAAGTTGCGAAGGACCCGAAGTTGCCTCTTTGCTTTCGGTGATCTGACTGACTAAAGACTATCGCGCTTTTCGGGATCCGTCTACGATGAAGACGGATTGTCCATCCGGTCACACGCGCGATATGCAGTTTTCGTGTGGGAACCCGCTGACGACAGCTCCTTTAGGGTGCTAGTCGACACTGAGTGTAGCCATGCGATCTGCAAACGCTAGCAGGTTACCACCGAAAACTGCTTACAGGTTCCACGAACATTCATTTGAGCAATTTATAAAGAATTAAACTGCTGTGGTTGCTCGGACCACGTTGTAACCTTGCACCGGATGTACGAATATCGTATTGCGTTAAATACGATATTCGCTCATCCCACTCGCAACCTGACATCTATTATAATGGCTTAAATATTATAGAAAATTATAATATACTATTTGATAAGGCGAGGTACGTACTATCGTCCGTAACAATTATCATAAACCAAACATTAATTGAACCTCCCGAGTAAAAACCACTACGCTACGCTCGCAAATGTAGCATTTTACAAAAAAATGCTCCCTTCTATTAACCCATTAAGGCCCATGCATAGCACAACTCAGGTAGCGTCGAACTAACTATCGTCAATAAAATACCTGCCAAAAATCAAATACCCGTATATTTTTTTGTTTATAAAAAATAACAGTTTATAACATTTTATCAAGAAACAACTTCGACAACAGTGGTTTTATATAAAATCTGGCTGTTTTAATCTAATCTAGGGAAAAATTGGACCGAAAATATGTCTTTTTGTTAAAAATTTGTTTTTAAAAATAATACATAAATATTATGGTCTTTTTGTCACCCCGAGTTGCCGCTTTCGTATTTAAAAGACGAATTACTGACAACATCAATAAACTAAACTTAATAGTATATTGTGTGGATATTTCAATAATGTTATAGATCTTTATTGTAAAATTAGTGGCATATTATATTAACATTACACATTAAGGTACATTTCTGGAAACCTTTTATTAATGTTATGACAACCTCGAACTGTAGGATATATGTAGTGTCAAAATATGCACGAATACGATGGATCTATACATATTAATTTTGATATATCCACATATCGACAAATGACTGAAATGTACTAGCTCTTTCAATGAAAGTTTTATTATTACGGCAATAAAATATTTAATTATATATATATATATATATATATATATATATATATATATATGTATAATTAATCGATTAATTTATTTAAAATAAATTAATTCAATAAATTTTGAATAAATTAAATAACTTTTTAATATATATATTATAATATATTAAAAAGTATTTAAGTTTATTAAGAGATGTGAAATTTGTCCATAAAATTTTGTACATCTAAAACAAATGTTAAAGAAATGTTGGAAAAGTCGAGTCGGTCCTCAATTTGGACCTCTTTTTTATTGAGCATTTTCTCGGATTACAAGTTGTGACATTTGATCCAAACAAAATTTGACAGGGAAATGAGGATTTGCCATAACTCGAGACAAGGTTATAAAGTAATTTTGAAAATAAATTAGAAGAGATATAATGAGGACAATTCTGTCATTTTTCATTCATTTTATTCTTCAGCATGAGTTTTATATTTATTTATTTTTCTTTAATTTTATAATTAGTTTGCTATGAGCATTTAATACTATCAGTTGAATTGGTTCAAATCTACTATACCTTAGAAAACTAATTTAATATGCCTTGAATAACATTGCAAACATTAAAGCGTATACTGCAATTAGAGAAAAAAGCCCCAATTTGTCATCATTGTATCTCCTTCAATTTCGCATAAAAATAGCCTGGTCACGAGTTATGCCAGAATCTCGAAAGCCTGAAAAAAAATGATTGAAATAAATCGCATAACTTCAAATAAGAGATAATGCTAATGAAACAAAAGGTCCAAATTGAACACCAATTCGACTTTTCGAACAGTTCCAAAGCAAGGTCGCACAGGAATCAGGCATCATGAATTTCTTTATGCACATTTCTCATCGATTAATTATTTAAGGCTAAATTAATGACAACTTGATCTTGCAGTCATAGATTTTCGATCATAAAAATAGATAATAGAGTTCAGCTACCGAAAGTCGAACATAGGTAAAAATATTTTCTACACAGAATGTTTTCTTTCATTTCTGCATTGATACAGATCTTTTACATTATAATAAATATTTAAAAGTTCAGAATCAAAATACATTATACATTTGTATTGTAACAATCTTTTATATATAGGAATTCAAAATTAGATAGACCAGTAGCGTCTCGTATATTCAAAATAAATACATCTCGCGCCGCTTTTTACAAACGTCGTGAAAATCCAACCTGAATGCACGACGTGCAAATTTTGAATTAAGAGTTACGTGCTCCACTCTATCCAGGGTAACACACGGTCGTCCCAAGTCAAACCTGCTAATACCCGGAAAACGCGAGACGACCAATTTCGTACGAAACGAACCCGACACAAAAGACAAAGTTCCTAGGACAGAATTTATGACATGAAATAATATAATAAAGACGTAGGTAAATAGGAAAAAAAAGTCATTTATTAAAGTAATATTAAAGTAATATTAAAGTCAAGATCGGCCCGAGAATTACATAAACTAGTCCAAAATTAGTACTTACATTTGTTGGTACGTCTAGGTACGCACAAGTTCGCTCGATCTCTCTCTCTCTCTCTCTCTCTCTCTCTCTCGCTCGCACGATGGACGCTGCTCATCCTACGATAATTGCCGCTGCAGCTGGCCGCACAATTCATTTTTTAAGATGGACGTCTGTCCTTATTTGACCTATCCGGTGGTCGCCGATGCTCGCACCAAATCTAATGTTCCGAGAGGAAAATCGAAATATTTTGTGAGGCTTGTTGGCCGTCTAAGCGCTCGCAGAGAGCTGGCTTCTGCGGTTTTCGCGGGCACGTGTTTTCATCGGTTCGCGGCCTACCTTAACTTACAGTTTTCGGTGGTCGCCTTCCCATTGTTGCCGACGTTCCTGAAACTTTTAAATATTATTGGCAGTACCTTCTGGGCCCGAGAGTTAACAGAATGCCAACAACACTATGTATTATTAACATTCTAAATAAAATGGTATTTTCGTTACACCCCCCGCCCAGACGCTGGCTATCCGAACAAGGTACCAGCTCTGTACCAGTTCTGCAATCTCGGGTCCTACTGAACTAAACACGAAAAGAAAAGAAAACATGCTTTGCAAAGAAATTGGTTTAAAAATAAAAAGCCATAATAAATTTCGATGCTTTATATTTAGGTAACATGCTATGAGTCGTATGAATGTAGACAACACTAGATAGATGTAAATATAGTAAATAGTCTATTTTATTTATTTTATTAATTGGATACATCTGTATAAAAGTTTTGGACGACTTGTCCACCGTAAAAGAAAAACCTCACTGGAGAAGACGTAAGGTAGACGACGATCTATTAATGATGGCGTCTATGGCCACATAAGACGCATTCTTCACATATGCGCCGTAAAGGAGCTTGAGCTCTGGCCACCTGTACTTTAAGGTCCGTCTTGGCCTACCCGAGCCGCGAGCGGGCTATTTCCACCCCATTTTTGGTGAAACGACGCTCCTTTTCAGAGGCGCGTGGGTCGTCTTGTACCCTCTCCAATTGCTGCTCGGCTTCCAACAATGCCATTTCCAGGTCGATTAGATTATTATGGCCCCAATTCAGTACCCCCTCCATGCGCTGCGCCTCCTCCTGGCGTTTAAAGGCCCTTTGGATTCTGTACTGGCGTAAGATGTCCATCCCAACTCATGTTGGATACTCATGGATGGAACGCTCTAGGGGCTGCTTTCTCCTTTTCTATGGCGATTCGTTTCAGTCGGGTCGCTAATAAGGCTTGCTTTAGGTCTTCCCAGTCCTCCTCCTCAGTTCGATCGAGTACTGAAGCCGTTTCTACTACTGCGATTATTTCCGCTTCAATAAGGGCAACTTCAGTAGTGGCCCTCATCTCTTCTTCGGTTGCCCCCCAAACCGGATAGTCTTCGAGATAATGCAAATTCTCCATTGTCTCGTCGATGGAACTTCGAGAGGTATGCTCAAGGAGGGCACGCTTCATTGTCCGCCTTTCCTCTTCGAGCTGCTGCTGGTATCCCATGATCTACATGAAATGAAGATGATATGAGGGATATAATGATTATAATAAAACATGCACAAATTATTATGATCAGATGATTCATGCAGGAAATCCGTCAAGTTGCCAAACCCCGTGAACATAAGCTTATCACCCTGTGTACTACATTCGGCTACGAGTGCCGTATTTGTGAGATATAACATTTCGTGGGGAAATTGGTCGTCCATACTTTCGAGGTCGTCCACGTGGACGTGGAACCGCGAGATCCGGCATATTGACTTGGTTAGGCGTTACAGCAAAGATCTCTGCGTTTTTTTGCTTGACATATCTATTCGCACTGGCCGACTATCTAACCTACCGGCATTTTCGCTGGTCGTTTCGCCTAATCTAACCTTCCGAGGTCTACCTCGAGGTCGTCGCTCGACCCCGCCATTTCTATGGACGTCCGCGTGTACAATTATAGTCGGTCGACCTATCTCTTCTTGTTCATGCTCAAGCAATGATGATTGGTGCTCGGTGTCCTCTTCTTCTTCTTCTTCTTTGGAGTGGCTCGACGATTCTTCTTCAATAATTGCCGGATCATTCAAAGACGGACCCGTATCTTCATGGTACTTCTTCAGTTGATTAACATGGTCTTTACCGATTCTTTTTCCAGATCGATCCTTTAACTCGTAGACGTTCGATCCTAATTGTGCAGAAATAGTATACGGTCCTACAAATTTAGGTGCTAACTTCGCAGCGAATCCATTAGCTGCTGATGATAGGACTTGATTCCTTTTTAAGTCGGCGTCACCTATTTCAAAATGGACGTCTCGTCTTTTTAGATCATAATAATGAGCGTGACGCTCTTCCCAATCAATCCAAAATCCAATTTTTAACGACTTGTTCATCTTGCATTTCTTCAGCGACTTTATCCTCTTGACGTTGAGAATGATCTGGTGGGATCAGTTGTCGCCCATAATTCATCATGGCTGGACTCTCACCCGTTGAGTCATGAACGGCCGTATTATGCGAATAAATATTAAATGCGAATTCCAAAGTATAGTTATCCCAAAAACGATGATTTTCATCGACAAACGCTATGATCAACCCTTTTAATGTTCGGTTAATCCGCTCTACAGGATTAGCTTGTGGATGATAAGCGGGATTCGTCGATGGTTCGATTCCTCGGTCCTTCAGATATTTTTCTATTTTCGTATTTCGAAAGGCTTTCCCAGTATCAGTATGGAATACTTCCAGTGTTCAAATGCAGAAAATAATCCTTTCGTTGAACGCCTTAATTACAGATACTGCGTTCGCCTTTTTCACAGGCACACATTCGATCCAGCGTGTAAATAAATCCTGGAAGACTAGTAAATATTCTCGACCTTCAGAACTTTTAGGAAATGGAACCCTGGCGTCTGCTGCAACTATTTTCCATGGTCCAGGTACCGGTCGACGACCCATTAATCCTGATGGAGCCATCGATGGAATTTTAGTCCTTGACAAAC
Organism: Trichopria drosophilae; assembly: GCA_030407085.1. Lineage (NCBI taxonomy): Eukaryota > Metazoa > Arthropoda > Insecta > Hymenoptera > Diapriidae > Trichopria > Trichopria drosophilae. Next base: position 119,829,043 of record CM059583.1, read on the forward strand.
AGAACATTTCCGTACATATTTCACGATATCCTTCCGCATCGTCGGCCAGAAATAATATTGGGCAATCCTATCGCGAGTTTTGCGATTGCCGAGATGTCCTGCTGTAGGAATGTCATGATTTTCTGTTAAAATAGTCTTCCTATTTTCTTCTGGGATGGCCAGCTTCCACGCATCTTCGTCGTTCATTAGAGTATCCAAAATTGGATTTGGTCGATACACATATAGTCGACCACCGATCATTTTACAATATGGAAACTTATGAGGCTCGTCCTCTACGTACATACGCGATAATGCGTCAGGCACATGATGTATGGATCCTCTTCGATGTTCGACCTTGTAGTCATAACCCCGTAACTCCAAAGCCCATCGAGCTAGTCGACCATTGGGGTTTCTACAATTACAAAGCCACTGGAGACTACTGTGGTCTGTAACTACCTTAAAATGGTAACCCTCGACGTATTCACGACATTTGCGAATGGCCCATAGGACTGCCAAACATTCACGTTCAGTGACAGAATAGTTTCGTTCGGCTAGGGTTAATGTTAGACTGGCGAACGCTAGGACACGATCGTCTTCGTCGAACGACTGGCTCAGAACGGCACCAATCCTTGTGTCATTGGCATCTGTTTCCAAAATATATTCCCTAGTGAAATCAGGTCGATGCAAAATAGGCGCAGTACTTAATAAATATTTGATTCGAGAGTGGCTCCGCTATAGTGGCAAAGTCACCCAAAAATTTACCGTACCACGAAGCCATACCCATGAATCTTCTTAACTGTTTTAGATTCTTTGGCGCCGGGTATTCTACTATCGGTCGGATCTTCTCGGGGTCAGGCCGAAATCCATCTTTATTAACTAAGACCCCTAAATAACGGACTTCTTCCTTACCTAAGACGCTCTTTTTTAAATTAACGCTGAGACCGGCGTCTTTGATTTTATTTAGGATGTGTTCAACCCATTTTACATGTTCCTCGAACGACTTTGTTAATATAATAATGTCGTCCAAATAACAGAACGCATATGGATCCAATTCGGGACCAATCAACGAATCAAGCAACCTTTGAAAGGTAGCGGGTGCTCCACTTAAACCGAAAGGCATTCGACAGAATTGGAACAACGCTTTGCCTGGAACCGTAAATGCTGTGATCGGCTTCGATTGTTCATCCATTTTAATTTGATGGTAAGTGCTTCCTAAATCTAACGTAGTAATATACTGGACTTGCTGCAATTTCCGTAAAATGGAATCCATATATGGTAAAGGATAGGCATCTGGCATTAACTTTACGATAATCGACGCAAAATCGCCATGTACCGTCTGACTTCTTCACTATGACGATAGGACTCGACCATGGACTTGAAGACGGCTTGATGATTCCTTCGTCCAACATCTGCTCAACATATTGGTGCATTTCTTCTTCTAATTTCTTAGAGGTCGGATAATATCTTTGTTTTATAGGTCGAGCGTTTCCTACATTTATGACATGCTTGACCAAATCAGTGCATTCGATATGAGGATTGTCTACGGGTATTATTGACTGGAGGGTTAAAAGTAGACGTCTTTGTTGCTTGTCCGTCAATTTTCGTTGACCTGACGTTGGTTCTCTTCAGGTGGAACAGAAACCATTGCGACCTCTACTGGAATCCTCTGGACACTGCCATTCAATGTGATATAATTTTCACGCGGGTGAAGCACTGCGTTAAATGCACATATAAAGTCTGCTCCTATTAAACATTCCGGCTCTAAATCAGGCATGATTAAGGTCGTCAGCCATTTCGTTTTGCCCGCCATTCTAAATGGTAATCTAATTTGACCGCTAATCGACACAGTTCGTCCGTCGGCCACTCGTGCACCAACTCCTGCATAAGGTTCGATCTGATGACCATAGGAGTCAGCAATTTGATGAGCGATTCGACCAATCACAGTGCGTGCTGCTCCAGCGTCGTAAAGTGCTCTTAGGCGGTGACCGTCAATCGTCACCATCACCCACCACCGAGTAAAACCCTCTTCAGTCGTACTGTAAACTTCTGACCGGTTGAGTTGAGCTGCTCGTTGCGTTTTGGAGGTCTGTGTGTGAGTATCAGTGATGGGTGCGACCTCTCTTACGCATCCCTGATCTCTTTTCCCTGCATCGAGGACAATTATATTTTGTGTATCCTTGAAGTTGACAATTAAAACACTGGAGGCTACTAGATGTCCTCGACTGGTTCTATCCTTTAGAAGTCGTCGGTGTCACCTCTCTTCTTTGTCTGGCTGGCCCATTTCCATTGGGTATATTCCACCGTCTTTGTGGTCCTGACCACGTTTTCTTATTTCCTCCTTGTTCTGTTCGACCCGATGGAGGCGTACATTGCCTTTGCCGATTAAATTTATTATAAAATGGGCGTCTATCTTCCCGTACTGGAGTTGCCGGTGTCTCCTTCCTCAAAGAACTTATGGCTTCCTTTATTTTGCAGTCAAAGGTGGATACCAGGCGCTTTTCCATGGCCTCCAATATCTTCTGGACGTCGTTTTCCGTTAAGGCTGCGATTTGAGGAATGGCTTGCTTTGCTGGCTTCTTTGGCATCTCAACTGCCGCAAAATCCACATTCTTCTTCATCTCTTTCGCTTTTCCCCGATAAGCGACTTCTGGGCAGAACGATTATTCCGGGGGTCGAGGTGGTCGATAGACCTGACTAGACTTTAATATTCTTTCGGCCTCCCTGGCCCGATGTAATAAGTCATCGAATAATTGAACTCTATCTCGTTGGACAGCCATTTGTAAGTCTGGACGAAAATTTTGATGTAGCCAGTCGAGCTGTGTCTCAATAGACGGTACCGGTACCCATCTATTTAAAATAGATTGAAGACCATCTATTTAGAATAGATATAGTCTCGTACCGCCTCGTCTTGACCTTAAGTCCGTAAATGGACTTCTCTTTCTAATCGACGTTGCATATTCTTGTCGCCTCCATAGCACGATCGAGCATCTCTGCAAAACTGTGCCCATGTGTGCCATTTTTGATAGGAGAAGCGATACCATTGGAGCACAACTCCTGTTAACAAATAGGGTAACGCATATAGTAGCTCTTCGTCCGAAATTCCTGACATGAGGCTACATTCTTGTATACGCGTTAAAAAATCGTCGACACGGTTGATCATCGCCGGCATATGTAACATTCCATCGACGAACAACTTCCCCAAGATCCTTTACTCGGAGGGCTCGATCCAGACGCCCAAGACTACTATCTTGACAATTAAGTCGGCTGTTATTTTCGTTCACTTGATTTGAACGAATGCCCCCTCCCCAGGGTCAACCCGACGGGGGGGACTTCAAGTATGAACTATTTGATATAGCCGATTATCTTGCAGTCTATTTTCATCATCCTCCGCTAATCTTATTTCATCCGGATTTGATGGATAATTGATATCAAAGGTGTCACAAAAAGTCACCTTTTCATTCCTTGCCGGGTGACCTAGTGTCGTACTATTCGCTCTATTTGACCATTTTTCTTCTAATTGTTTAACGACCGATTGAGTAACCCGACTCACTAATTTATTTGTGTCAAGTTCATTTTCATTTATATTTTGATTTTCTTCTTGAATTTGCTCTTGACTTGACTGAGTTGTATTTGATACATTACCTGCTGTTGACGGCGTTTGCTCTTGATGCACTTGAGCCTTGACTCTAATTTTATGTCTATTGCGAGTCTCTTCTATAAAATCGCCGAATGATTCTAATAAACTATTACGTCGTGATTTACAAGCTGAATCATTCTCGTTAAACCTAGTTTGTATAAAATCTGTGGCTGTGTAATTACCTTCTAGCCGATCTAACAAACGATTAACGCGAATTCTTGGTCGACCTGACTTATTCAACTCAAGACGTTCTAATGCATCGTCTAATTCTTTGGTCGACAAGCCGAATACCCACTCATCTAATTCGCAATATGTTTGATCCATTTTTCCTTTTTAAAGATGTTCTTTTCAACTTTTGTAATAATCGTATGTAATATACAAATACTAATACTTACGATTATCACAAACCAGATAAATGCATCCATTCATTAATTTTAAACAAACTAAGTTTAATTTATAGACGTCCAACTAATTTTGTCGTTGTATAATCATAATTCTGTTGAATATTAAATATAGTTCTTAATTTGACGTTATTATTATTATTATTATTCTTACTTTTATGAATTTTGCATCTTAGCATAAACTCATCAATAAATAAATAAATAAATAAATTAATTAACGATAATTGCACAAAAAGTCGAAACATCAATAAATAAATACACTTAATTTTGTCTATTAGCTAAAAATGCTCCAAAAAGTTGACGTCAGTTTCAGTGACATTTACACAATTACACAAATAAATAATTAAAGTACATTAACTTTGACATTGATCTTCATTATAAAAAAATATGTCACATCGGTAAAACATTTAAAGATTGTGACGTCTTCTATATAAAAATGATATTTCAATCTACAGTCAATCAAAAATAAAATAACTAAATTTAAACTTTTACAAGCGTCAACATTTTAAAAGTTACTCAAACGTAATAAGATTCTTTAATTATGACGTCAAGTCATCAATTTTAAAATTGACTAAAACTCAGAGACAATTGAAATTGACGAATAAAATATACTAAGTTTTAAATATTTATTAGATTGACTATCTCGTTGCGACAACGCATCTATATTTTTCGCTTGATTTTTAATACTAAGTGCCAACCACTCTAATCATGTCAATATCGTAGATCTTTATTCATATAAATTATCCCGTATACATTCGTTATATTTTCAAGTTCGCATTAAACTAATTTTGATTTTAATAATGTTAGAACTACCGAAAATAAAATGTTCAAAATATGTTATTCCTAATTCTGCGAACTATTTTTGTTGACAATCTGGTCGACTTATTTCATTGAAATCGACATACCAGTAGATTTAATTGGACAATCTAGGTGTCGAATTTCGAAGTCTTCAATTTTAAAACTGACTGGAATATTATTTTTATTCTCAGTTTTATCATTTATTGAAATAATTCTTAACATTTGGTTATAATTTTAAACATTTAATTAATAATTGTAATTCTAAAATAAAATTGATATGTACTATAATCGAAATATAGCACTTTCTATTGTGTGCTTTATTATTGTTTATATGAATGAAAAGTAATTCAAAATTATAATTATTTATGATTTTCAGAATCGTATTAAGTTTAACTTCTAATTAAATATACTCAACAACAATGAAAAATATTTCTCAGCTTTAATTTCAAGTAATAGATATAAAATTTGTAGAACTCTTAGTTCTGAATTCAACTTTTTGTAAAAATCAATCCTTTCAATTTTCGTTTATTGATGATTATTTTCTTAAAATTCTAAATATTTAATTAAACTTCTGTTTAATTTTCTGAATTTATACCGACATACGATTATTTTATAAATAGTTGACATCAATAATTTTTTCGACTATATTTCTGAAAAGGTCGTCTACTAACCAACGAAAACAGATATATATAATAGTATAAAATGTAAAATATAAAATATGATATTTACATTGTTCGATTTACTATAAATTATTTTCAATTTTAAATTAATCACTTTAGTATTTAATACACAATTGGACTTTTAACACTGGGTGCCAACAATAACAATTTTCCTTGTTATTTCTGCAATTAATAAAGTAAAATATATTTAAATTAATTTTAAGTGTTTAAGTATTAATTGCTCACGTATTTTTCTTCAACCCGAAATTGGTGAATTTTATCATGACATTGTTGTTGTTGACATTTAATGTAAATCGACGACAACACATATAGAACTCGACTATAATAAATTATAGTTTCAATATTTGAATCTTCAATTTTGTTCAGTCAATTATGTTCGGATGCCAATTTGTATTTATGGGGCAATCAGAAAATAAATAATAATTTTAAATTTGTTCGTGCGCCATTTTGTAACTTGGCGACTGTCGAACTTTCGAACATTCAAAAACAATACGGTTGAACTTTTACAGTTCTATTTTGTTCGGGCGCCATTTTGTAACAATCTTTTATACATAGGAATTCGAAATTAGATAGACGACTCGTATATTCAAAATAAATACATCTCGTGCAAATTTTGAATTAAGAGTCACGTGCTCCACTCTATCCAGGGTAACACGCGGTCGTCCCAAGTCAAACCTGCAAATACCCGGAAAACGCGAGACGACCAATTTCGTACGAAACGAACCCGACACAAAAGACAAAGTTCCTAGGACAGAACTTATGACGTGAAATGGTCGTGCATTAAATAAAAGGGAGAGAAGTAAATAATATAAAAAAGACGTAGGTAAATAGGAAAAAAAGTAATTTATTAAAGTAATATTAAAGTCAAGATCGGCCCGAGAATTACATAAACTAGTCCAAAACTAGTACTTACATTTGTTGGTACGTCTAGGTACCCACAAGTTCGCTCGATCTCTCTCTCTCTCTCGCTCGCACGATGCACGCTGCTCGTCCTACTATAATTGCCGCTGCAGCTGGCCGCACAATTCAATTTTTAAGATGGACGTCTGTCCTTATTTGACCTATCCGGTGGTCGTCGATGCTCGCACCAAATCTAATGTTCCGAGAGGAAAATCGAAATATTTTGTGAGGCTTGTTGGCCGTCTAAGCGCTCGCAGAGAGTGTTAACTTACAGTTTTCGGTGGTCGCCTTCCCATTGTTGCCGACGTTCCTGAAACTTTTAAATATTATTGGCACCACCGTCCGGGCCCGAGAATTAACGGAATGCCAACAACACTATGTATTATTAACATTCTGAATAAAATGGCATTTCTATTACAGTATCATAATATAAATAATGTTCATGAAAAATAATTAAATTTAAAAAACTATAATTGAAATGTAATGACTTTGGAAAAAATCAGTTTAATGTATTTCATTGATCCAGCTTATTACCGAATTAAATTTAAATTAAATGTAAATGATTCCTTGTTATTTCAAAATTTTTCTATACTTTTAAGGAAGCAAATTTCCTATTTTTATAACAGCGAGGTTTCCAGCTGTCCTAAGAAGGAATCCTTGTTATTTCAGTAAGGATTGAGTTAATAAGGGGAAATAGTTGTTCTTCAGTTTTATTTTTGTCAGCGTATCTATTCTTTAACAGAAATGAAAATACCAATTGCACTGTAACACGTACATGTTATTAAGTATATATCAGTGGAAAAACGAGGGACAATAAGTCACCATGACACTTGCGCACGCATCTTCCTTACTTGTATGCCTGGACTGACCATACCTCGATTAATGTATGTACCAGTTACCAGTTTCGTATACCAGAATTGGCCATATAATTATGCAACTTATTTAATAAGATAATAGATGGTTAAAATTAGCAAATTTTTATTACTACGTTAAACAAAATTCGTTAATTATGTTTGTGTCATTATATCTATAATATGGGTTTGTAGTTTGCAGCTATTATTAATGTAAAAGCGGTGAAAAATATCGTTACGATGGCTATACGTTAGCGACCAGAAATGTATGTCTGTGGAATCCTTCTTTATTTTTTCCGTGTATTACATTCCGACAATCTGAGTAATTCAGTGAAATCCATGCAGACAAGTCTGTCTTGCTGTAGCAAATTACCTTATACAATTCTGCATATTTCTCATTTCAATATTCGATCATTAAGTGAAAATTTTCAAAAAAATTGAAGATTTTTACTGTATTTAAATCATAACATTTTATGCATCTCAGAATCAGGCTCAACTTATCTTCAAATCGACAGTGTTATTCTTATTCGAGTTGCTAGGCAAACTAAGAGAGTTGGGGTGTTACAGAACCTTTCTAGCATGCCAGAAAATTGTCCGATTGCTGATATTTCAGCTCTTAAACAGACAAGGTTAATTTTTAAACGTCACTTTCATAAGTGGGGTAGTCTATCGCCCGCCTTATGCATCTTTATATTGTCTTTTGATATTTTGCAAATAACCTTATTATCATTGTTTGCATGTACTGATTACGTTCTGATTCTTGGCGAACTTAATGTTAATCTTTTGAGTCGCAATTCGTCAGATGTAAAGACACTAGTAAAAGTAATTGATGTGTGTGGAATGTTGCAAATTTTTAGAGAACCAACAATAATTATTAATGTGTCATCGTCATTACTTGATCTAATTAAGATCTCTCCTGTGGTAAAAGTTGCAAAAAAAGTTCTACACCGACAGGGCATTCGAGCGGCTACCGTATAAGTAAACAGCCCTGCTCGGAATTTGTGGCCGCTGTTGTGCTGCGAATCGGATAGATCTTCTTCCCGTCTAGCACTGCAGCAGTGCTAGTCCATGACAAGTGTCGTACGAACGTCTGGCATCGCTGCCGTCGGAAAAGAGAGATATAGGGCAATGCTGCTAGATGTACGTATGATATTTGTCGCGAGATCAGCACGGCTACAATGCTAGAAGGCAAATATGTGTGCTACGTTATACCCCGCCGACTGTTCTGTAAAAGTTCTCTCCGTCATTCTATAGTATGACTGAAAGACCCACTGATCACAACTTGATTGGTTACCACACGGAGAAAATTTTCTACGTTTAAAAGCACATCATCTTTTAATTATATTTTAGCGCGTGATTTAGAGCAATTCGATCATGTACTTCTAAACGTTTGGTCATGAGGTAACTCTATGAAAAACGAGTACCACGCCTGTGACATAATTTCTACAATTTTAACCTTTAATATCATGCTCGGTACGCTTATAATCGATGATACCTCAGCTATCTAATATACCTCGGGTTCATACTTTTACAAGAGATGAAATATGTCGTACCAAAACCATCCCTCCTACATTCATTCTGCTATAGCTAGGGTTATGTTCTTACGATTTCTTACAGTGTACAGATTGTAGAATGGAATCGCCGGAACATCAGAAATAGGAACGAGGAAATTGAGGAATACGGTGGACCGTGGTACGAACAGTTTTATATCCTGTAAAACCATGAATAACCCTTGAAACTATTTCATATGATCGGTACGTGTCCTGATGTATTAAAACCAGAAACTGTCGTGCTATAAAACGTAGAAAATTTTCTCCGTGCATATTATATTTCCTAGACCAACGCATAAGGAAAAATTTGCAAAAGTACGTGATTTCTAATATTTTGATCAGAATAATTTTTAAGAAGAAGTTTTGAATCTTTCTTGGAGGAATATGGATGCTTTTTGAGTATTGATGCAAAGACAGAGTTTTTACACAAATCTATAATTGATATATTCCATTTTGTGCACCTTTACATGAAATACGAGTAACTAAACCTCATGCTCCGCGGAGAACGGATACTATTCGTACCTTTATAAAAAAAGAAATGCAGCTCGAACAAAAATATGTTAAACAAAGTGATCCGTATCTGTTAATTATTACAAACCACTACGTAATGTAACTAACAAGTTCATTCGAACCCAACGTGGTGCCTACTTAAAATGTATATGTTACGGATCACAAACAGATTTTTGGAAGGCCATGAAATACATAGGTATAACAAGAATGCAACAGTCGATTCTTCCTGACATTAATAATTCAAATGTAATTAATCAGTACTTTTCTACCTGCCCGCAAACTAATTCGGATTTAAATTCAGTTATTTATTATATTATCAATCGCTCAAAGTTAATACATGAATCTGCTTTATTTTCTTTTTCATAGATTTCTTTGTCGAAATTGCTGGATGTAATTGCTAAAATTAACTGTGCAACATTGGCTCCGGTTATTAGAATTTAAAAGTACTGCCTATCTGATATTTTACATCCGAGTTATAACCTTATCACTATTGGTGAATTTGCTAGTTATTGGAAACAAGCGGTGGTATTTCCAGTTCCAAAAGCATCATCACCAATTTCTTTAAAAGTCCTTCGTCCAATTAGTCAGTTCATTTTCAGAATAGTATATTACGACACTAGTTTTACTCAGCGAACGAGGTACTAAAAGCTGGCAGAGCACTTATGGCAGAATTGAACCAAACTAGTACCATCATTTGTTACTCAATTGTTGCTCAAAAGTTGCCCAAATCCCGTATTCGTTGCTTCCATATTTAAAAAAAAATAGCATGTTCCGCCAGCTTGCATAAAAGCTGACAGAGCATAAGCAGAATAAGAGGAAATAAACAATCGATCAAAAAAATAAATATGCCCCTAATTGTTACTCATTTGTTGCTAAAAGATTACCTATATTACACGAGCCCCCTACCAATAGCTTCCGATATTTAAAAAAAAATAAGTAGGTTACGCTAGCTTGCATTAAAGCTGGCAGAGCGTTAGTAGAATAAGAGAAAATCGATAAAAAAAAACAATTGATAAAAAAAAAAACAAATATGCCGCTAATTGTTGCTCATTTTGTGCTAAAAGATTACTTATATTATATGGGTCCCCCACCAATTGCTTCCGATATTTTTCAAAAAATAAACAGGTTCTGATTGTAGAAATGCTGACAGAACATGGCTAAAATCAGGGAAAATAAACACCCAACAAAAAAATACGGGGCAACTGATTGTTGTTCATTTGTTGCTGTAAAAATAAGCAAATAACACATTTTTCAACAACCGAAAAATAAAAACTCTAATAGTATAAAGAGCAGGGGGAAACAAATAGCGCAAAAATTATGAAGAATTTCCTTATTTTTCATCTCTAAAATAATGGGTGGGTTTTTTCAAATGAGAGTTGAAGCACAAAATCCGGTATGCGTCTTATAGGGTAATAAATGAGGGTACGTTTTCAACTATACAATAATTTGGTGCTACTTTCCTTCCTTAAATAATGCATTTTTCCGTTGAGGGTGAATTTTTTTACAATAAGGGTTCGAGCACAAAATTCGATATTAGTCTTATTGGTTAATAAATGACTCAAGGGTACGATTTCAACTATAAAATAATTTTGTGCTACTTTCCCTTCTTAAATAATGAATTTCATACCTTAACGGTGGGCTTTATCAAATAAGGGTTGGAGCATAAAATTCGGTATTAGTCTTATTGGTTAATAAATAACTCATCGGTACATTTTCAAACTGAAAAATAATTTTGTGCTACTTTCCCTTCTTCAATAATCCATTTTTCCGTTGAGGGTGGGCTTTTTTTCCCATTGAGGGTTGGAGCACAAAATTCGATATTAGCCTTATTGGTTAATAAATGACTCAAGCGTATGCTTTCATCTATAAAATAATTTTGTGCTACTTTCCCTTCGTAAATAATGATTATTTTCCCTTAAGGGTGAATTTTTTCAACGAGGGTTGGAGCATAAAATTCGGCATTAGTCTTATTGGTTAACAAATAACTCATAGGTACATTTTCATCTGAAAAATAATTTTGTGCTAATTTCCCTTCTTCAATAATGAATTTTTCTGTTGAGGGTGGGTTTTTTCCAATGAGAGTTGAAGCACAAAATTCGGTATGGGTCTTGTAGGTTAATAAATGAGTCAAGGGTACGTTTTCAACTATAAAATAATTTTGTACTATTTTCCTTCCTTAAATAATGCATTCTTCCGTTGATGGTGGGTTTTTTCCAATAAGGTTTGGAGCACAAAATTCCATATTAGTCTTATTGGTTAATAAATAACTTATGGGTACATTTTCAACTGTAAAATAATTTTGTGCTACGTTCTCTTCATAAATAATGCATTTTTCCGTTCAGGCTGGAAACACAAAATACGATATTAGTCTTATTGGTTAATAAATGACTCAAGGGTACGATTTCAACTATAAAATAATTTTGTGCTACTTTCCCTTCTTAAATAATTAATTTCATACCTTAAGGGTGGGTTTTATCAAATAAGCATTGGAGCATAAAATTCGGTATTAGTCTTATTGTTTAATAAATAACTCATGGCTACATTTTCAACTGTAAAATAATTTTGTGCTACTTTCTCTTCATAAATAATGCATTTTTCCGTTGAGGGTGGGAGCACAAAATACGATATTAGTCTTATTGGTTAATAAATGACTCAAGCGTATGCTTTCATCTGTAAAATAATTTTGTGATACTTTCCCTTCGTAATTAATGATTATTTTCCCTTATGGGTGAATTTTTTCCAATGACGGTGGGGGCACAAAATTCAGTATTAGTCTTATTAGTTAATAAATGAGTCAACGGTACGTTTTCAGCTATAAAATAATTTTGTACTACTTTCCTTCCTTAAACAATGCATTTTTCCGTTGAGGATGAATTTTTTCCAATGAGAGTTCAAGCACAAAATTCGGTATGAATCTTATAGCTTAATAAATGAGTCAAGGGTACGTTTTCAACTATAAAATAATTGTGTGCTATTTTCCTTCGAAGGAAAGTTATAAGGCCGATTTGAGAATCGATAGCGCGATCGCAATGAATTTCGTAAATATTTGCGCGGCGCCAGGATGTTGTTAATCCGCCTTAAGTGTGTTGAGCATCGGTGTGAATAATTTACGTTACCCATTGGAAATTTAAAATATAAGTTTAGTCTCTGCAAGCGAGAGCACCAATTCACATGCTTACGCGCCGCTAGAGTGTGAAAATTCCGTTTTTCCGAAAGTATAACTAAAATACGTTCTCGGAGTGTTGTATACCAGTTAAAATAAATTGGACTTTATGTTTTTTTGTACAGCAAGACTTTTTCTGCATCCTTAATTCTGGTCTCCTAAATTCGGTTAAGTTCAATCCGAAACATTTGGCGATCCTGCCAGGATCAGGAGGTGCAAACTAAAACGCGCATAAATTCAGTGCATAATTTGGAAATCGGCTCGTCGCGAACACAGTGCAAATTAGTGACCAAACCACATTTTGGATTAAGTGCAAGGGTGTTCGCTGTCGTTGTCTAGCAAGTATAGTTCGAAAAGGAGATCTCATATCGCGGTCTCTCTCTCTCTCTAGGGCGAGCGTCTCCTTCTCGGCTGCCCTCTCTTCAATAAGGATTGGTGTCCTCGTTGCACGGCGAAGCCTCGCTCTCTCGACTCGCCCCTCTCTCCAGACAGTTTGTCTCGTCGCTCGGCGTAGTCTCTCACTCGTGACTCGCCCCTCTCACAGATACTTCTGTGTCTCTACCGCTCAACCGAGCGCTTTCTTCTGCTTCGCTTTAAGGAAGAAATTCCACGCGCCTCAACACGCGCGTAATTTGGAACCGCGGAATGCCGCCAAAGAAACTTATCATGGAGGACATGCTGCATCGACAGGAAGCAAATCTCGCTTCCCTCAAACGACAACTGACTGTTTTTCGACAGTATGAATCAAAGGCTCCTGCATTGGCAGTTCTCAAAAATCGTCTGTCATCTATCAAGGAGACATGGGACTCATGTCAAACTCTGCACATGTCATTGATCTGTGCTGCGGATGACGACTGGCGGAGAGATGAGTATTTTACAAGGGATGAATATGCAGCCTGTGAACTGCAGTTTTTAGAAGCCACAGATCTCGCAGCAACATTACTCGAAGCTCATCAAGTAACACTTGAAGCTCCGTCTCCCAACTCGTCGTCTGGACCAACGTCAAGAGTGAACCTCCTGCCGAAGATATCTCTGCCTACATTTTCGGGTAAATACACAGATTGGGCAAAGTACAGCGCGTATTTCGAGTCACTCATTATCAATAATGAATCAATCGATCCTTTGCAAAAATTGCATTTTTTGTTGTCAAGTTTGACCGGTAAGTCGAGTAGTTTATTAAAAAATACAACGTTTACTCCGGATAGTTTTGCAACTGCGTGGCGTACTTTAACTTCGCGTTACGACAATCCGCGCGCGATCGTGTATGCTCAGATTGATTCACTGCTGTCAATACCGCCTGTCAAATCTAACTCGGCAGAATCTTTGCGTTCACTCCACTCACGGGTCACGGAGATCATCGTCGCGTTAGAAACCGCCCGACGATTCTCGCATGTTTCAGCACCCGCAGCTGAAATCGCGCCAGGGATTCACGGCGTCAGCGATATGTTTGTGTGCATAATTTCATCAAAGTTAGATAATGCGACTAGACAAGCGTGGGAGCTTCACTTGGGAAATTCACGAGAAGTCCCGCATTATTCTGAGTTAAGCAAATTTTTAGACACGCGTATCCGAGGGCTAGAAGCCTTTAGTACCAATAACGCCCGCGCCGGCTCTCCGTCTCGAAAACGAAATGACAGTTCGCAAAAGACTCACGTGAAGTCATTTCATGTCAATTCACACGCAGTTGCATCGACTTCTTTAGTACCTTGCCCAATCTGCAAACACGCGCATACTATATATCAGTGTAAACAATTTAAACTCGCCACGCTTGCGTCTCGTTGGAAATATGTAAATTTATGTTTTAATTGTTTGGGAACAAAGCACGCGGCATCGCGATGTAAAAGTAAGCGAGGATGCGCACAATGTCAACAACGTCATCACACATTGTTGCACTCTGATTCATTTTCCCTTCCCCTTAAGACATCAACAACCACGAATCAAGAGTTGTCGCCTGTACAATTGCCACCATCTGAACACGAGGTTCAGGCACTATGTGCTTCACCGGTATCAGCTAGGTCTGGGCATGTGTTGCTGGCCACGGCTCACGTGCTTGTAATGTCTCCCTCATCACGTATGATTAAGGTTAGATCATTGTTGGATCAGAGGTCAACGCGGTCATTCGTTAGCGAACAATTGGTGAATGCACTGAAACTACGTAAATGTAAAGCTGTAAGCTCGCTTGTAGGTATCGGTAACGTTTCGGCTGGCATAGCAGAGGCTGTAGTTAATCTTAATTTGGGAAATAAAACCGGTACCGGACAGGTGTTTAGCACAACGGCATTGGTGTTAAAGACCCTCACGAGCTACGTTCCGCGAGTTCCATCGCGACCATCCCTCTGGCCCCACGTGCAATTGCTAAACCTTGCTGACGATCATCCTATGGAGGATGAACCGGTTCACATTATCATTGGAGCTGATTTATACGGTTCCCTATTACTTGATGGCCTAATAAGGGGTAAACCGTGTGAATCTATTGCCCAAAATACGGCACTCGGATGGGTGTTATCAGGTCCCACCTCGCTACATACCCAATGCATGGAGGACCCTGTCCCAGTTCTTCATTGCATAGACAACAAAGCTCTGCATGATTCCCTCACCAAATTCTGGGAGCTCGAAGATGTTCCCTCGGTAAAACTGATGTCACTAGAAGACACTCAATGTGAGGCTCACTTTTCTGCAACTCACTCTCGCGATCCATCAGGCAGATACGTAGTACGTCTCCCATTTAAAACAAATCCGCCAATTCCAATTGGTCACCCTCGACAAAAGGCTCTACGAACAATTACCTCTCTCGCTCGCCGTCTCTCTCGTAATTCCGAATTGAAATCACAATACTGATTTTATCGCCGAGTATGAGGAGTTAGGTCACATGATTCGTGTAGCCACCCCCTCTCCCTCTAAGATTGAAGACACGCAGATAGTGTACCTGCCGCATCATCCTGTCCTAAAGCCTAGCAGTACAACAACAAAATTGAGAGTTGTCTTTAACGCCTCGGCTCTCACTTCGAATTTTACGTCGCTTAATAGCCATCTTATGACCGGTCCAAAACTTCAACCAGACCTGCTTGTCATCTTGTTGCAATGGCGCGCTTATCGCTATGTATATTTTGCGGACCTGGCCAAGATGTATAGACAAATTTTGGTGCATGAAGATGACCGCAATTACCAGCGTATTGTTTGGCAACCCGATGTAACTGCCGCCATGAGGGAATACCTGCTAATAACACTCACGTATGGAGAAGCGTGTGCACCGTACCTCGCGTTGAAGGTTCTTGAGCAACTCAGGGTCGACGAAGGACATTCTCACCCCCTAGGGTCGCTAATTTTAAAACGGTTCAGGTTCGTGAATGATTGTCTTTTTGGAGCTCATGATCCTGAAATGCTCAAACGAATGCGCACTGATCTGTGTGAATTGCTCGCGAAAGGGCAATTCGTAGCCCGCAAATGGGGAAGTAATGAGCTGTCTCTACTCTCCGATATAGATCCAACCGGCCATGGACTCGCATGGAGTCAAGGTGAGCCGGATTCAGATGAAATAAAACTATTAGGTCTTATGTGGCAACCCCTTACGGATTGTTTACATTTAAGGTAACTATCTCTCCCATATCTTGCGTTACTAAACGCGTTGTGTTATCGTTGATTGCCAAATTATTCGATCTACTTGGATGGATCTCTCCCGTCATCATTCGCGCAAAAATATTTATGCAGCGACTATGGCGCCAGCAGTGCTATTGGGATGATCCTCTGTCACCGGATCTCGAGAATGAGTGGGTTCATATTCATGAGGACCTCCCAAATTTGAGTACAATGTCTATTCCTCGATGGACAATTCAACAGCCTAACGTCCGATGCTCGATGCAAGGATTCGCGGATGCATCTTGTGCTGCATACGGAGCCGTAGTTTATCTCAGGTGCGAACATCTTAATGGATCTATAACGGTCACTATTCTCGCAAGTAAAACTCGCGTCGCTCCCCTGAAGACACAGAGCATCCCTCACCTGGAACTCTGTGGCTGCCTCACACTCGCGCAGCTCATATCCACAGTTCTCGAAATTCCTGAGTACGCTGATCTGCCATGTGAATGTTGGACAGATTCAACCATTGCACTCTCCTGGATTCGAGGAGACCCGTCTGTGCGCAAGGTTTTCGTGGCCAATCGAGTGTCAAAAATTCAGACTCTCCTTCCCAACGCATCATGGCGATACGTACCGACGCAAGACAATCCCGCGGACATAGCGTCTCGAGGATTAAGCGCCTCCGACTTAATTGAGTCATCGCTCTGGTGGCATGGTCCCCGATGGCTATCTCAACCTAAGACCAACTGGCCAAGTGACCCCGTCGGTACAACCCGCGAAGAACCCTCAGAGGAACTCGTACTTCTTCAAACACCACTCAATTCGTCGGGCCAAAATCGAGAAAACCCATTTCTCAACCAATTAGCCACGAAGTTTTCAAGTTGGCCTAGGTTGATGCGTATCACTGCATATGTAATGAGAATTGCCCCGTCACGACGTCTCAAGTTATCATATCCACGCTCAGTCTATCCTCTCGTCTCTGAGCTTACACGTGTAGAAGCGTTTTGGGTTCAGTACGTTCAACATTGTACTTTATTCGATGTCATTTCGAGTATCAAACATGGGCAAGCTCTACGTTCCACTAATCTTGTGGCGTCACTTGATCCATTTCTAGACGACAATGGCGTCCTACGTGTGGGCGGACGTATTGAGCACTCCGATCTCGCATTTTCTGGTAAGCATCCAATGCTACTGACGGACCATCCAGTGACTCGGTTGTTTGTGGAGCACACTCACCAAATGTGTCTGCACGGTGGAGTGCAGTTGACTCTGAGAACGGTGCGTCAGAAAATGTGGATAGTACGCGCGCGACAAATCGTAAGATCGGTTATATCGAAATGTATTGTATGTGCCCGTTTTAGATCGACCCCCATTACACAATTGATGGGTGCGTTGCCCCCTGCTCGCGTTCGTTAGCCCGAAAAGGCGTTTCAGCATTGCGGCTTGGACTACGCCGGGCCCCTTCTTGTGCGAGAGAGCAAGGGCCGTGGCAAGCACGCTCACTCGGCATATATTTGTGTATTTATATGTATGTCAATCCGCGCAATACATCTCGAGCTCGTGATGGACTATTCCACCAAGGCCTTCATCGCGTCTTTTCGACGCTTTATCGCTCGTCGCGGACTTCCTCAAACGATCTATAGCGATCAGGGTACCAATTTTAAGGGAGCTTATTCGGAGCTCCAAGAAATGTTTGACTCTGCTACTCAGTCTCCACAGTTTCAAATGTTGCTCTCCGAGCAGGGAATTTCATGGAAATTTAATCCACCAGCTGCGCCGCATTTCGGCGGATTGTGAGAGGCTGGAGTACGCAGCGTCAAACATCATCTCCGGCGCGTCATAGGAAAGCATACGCCTACAATTGAGGAGTTGACAACTTTGCTGTGCCAGATCGAGGCGTGCCTAAATTCACGCCCTCTTCTGCCCCTGACCGATAATCCTGATGACCTCACCGCCTTGACTCCTGGTCATTTTCTAGTTGGAGGTGACATCACTGCGTTGCCAGAGCCCACCGTTCTCCAGATAAATCCAAAGCGCCTATCACGGTGGCAATTGTGGCAACAACTGCTGGAAACATTCTGGGAGCGTTGGAGCTCAGATTACGTTAGGTCACTCCAACAGCGCTCTAAATGGCGCTTACGCACCGAGCCTCCGCGTATTGGGCTCATATTAGTTTTATTGCGCGACAACAATATGCCGCCTACCAAGTGGCAGCTCGGCCGTATTCTTAAGTGTCACCCTGGTGCCGATCAGCTGATTAGAGTAGTTTCGGTCCGAACCGCGACTACAACTCTAATTCGACCGCTAACGAAACTCGCACTCCTTCCACTCTGTCACGAGGATAGTCCATTTACAGCTGACACCAAGCGCTAACGATCTCTTTTCGACCGAGTGCATTTTCTAGACCCGATGGGTCCAGGGCGGCCGGTATGTTTCGAAGGAAAGTTATAAGGCCGATTTGAGAATCGATAGCGCGATCGCAATGAATTTCGTAAATATTTGCGCGCGCCAGGATGTTGTTAATCCGCCTTAAGTGTGTTGAGCATCGGTGTGAATAATTTACGTCACCCCTTGGAAATTTAAAATATAAGTTTAGTCTCTGCAAGCGAGAGCACCAATTCACATGCTTACGCGCCGCTAGAGTGTGAAAATTCCGTTTTTCCGAAAGTATAACTAAAATACGTTCTTGGAGTGTTGTATACCAGTTAAAATAAATTGGACTTTATGTTTTTTTGTACAGCAAGACTTTTTCTGCATCCTTAATTCTGGTCTCCTAAATTCGGTTAAGTTCAATCCGAAACATCCTTCCTTAAATAATACATTTTTCCGTTGAGGGTGGGTTTTTTTACAATAAGGATTCGAGCACAAAATTCGATAATTGTCTTATTGGTTAATAAATGACTCAAGGGTACGCTTTCATCTATAAATAATTTTGTACTACTTTCCCTTCGTAAATAATGATTATTTTCCCTTAAGGGTGAATTTTTCCAATGAGGGTGGGAGCACAAAATTCGATATTAGTCTTATTGGTTAATAAATGACGCAAGCGTACGCTTTCATCTATAAAATAATTTTGTCCTACATTCCCTTCGGAAATAATAATTATTTTCCCTTAAGGTAAATTTTTCTAAGATGAGTTCGAGCACAAAATAACATAATCGTATTATTGGTTAATAAATGACTCAAGTGTACGTTTTTAACTATAATATAATTTTGTGCTACTTGCCCTTCGTAAACAGTGATTCCCTTAAGGGTGAATTTTTTCCAATGAGGGTTGGAGCATAAAATTCGGTATTAGTCTTATTAGTTAATAAATAACTCATGGGTTGTAACGTTCACGAGAACTTTACAGACCTCCTTCAGGCCGTTTACAAATAATGTATTATTTTTTTTATATAGCTAATTAGAATAACAATAATTTGTTTTAGCGTACATAGAGCACGAGACAAGACAATTCCACGAAAAGAGAGGGAGAAGCCGCGAACGTACCCTCTAATAGGTCCGCGAAATCACGTGATGCGCGAAACTATCCCTTCTCGGTTAATTACCGAAAGTACAGGCAGATGAGCGACGAACACGATAGGTATCGGCTCTTTAATAGCGACACGCGTCTTTTATTTTATTTTTCTGGCAGACCTTTGCGAAAGCCGCGTCACAGTAAAAACTTGTGAAACGATTGTGCCACTATTGTGCAGATTTAGGACTGTCGTGAGGATTACAAACGGATTTCCCGAAACGTGTAAGTACCGGCATCCGATAAGTCTCTCTCTCGCGGGAAATTCGCCTCCTATCTCGTTTCGCCGTTTGTTTCTTTTTGTAATATTAACTTATCCGCACTCGATGAAGATCTTGACGGCCCTATTCTTCCCCAGGAGCTGCGGGAGAGCATGAGGAGATTAAAATCGGGTAAAGCTGTAGGTCCGGACGGCATCCCAGCAGAATCGTGGAAACTACTCACGGGAGAGTGGTTTTCCTATGTTTTGGATCTTTTTAATGTCATTCTAGTAAATGAGCTGCCACCCGAGGGGTGCATGGTGGCTGATCTCTTCATGCTCTTCAAAAAGGGTGACCGTTCAGACCCTGAAAATTACCGTGCCATAGCCATAACTAATGCTTTAACGAAATTATTTATGCAGGTCCTTGCGGCGCGACTGGAGTACTGGATCTCCCAGCGCAATATACTCCCGGAAGAGCAAGCAGGATTTAGGAGAGGGCGCTCTGCGGAAGACAACATTTTTACATTAAATGCAGCAATTCAGATTCAGCTTAGGAAAAAAGCCTCAAAGTGCTATGTCCTATTTGTTGACTTCCGCAGAGCGTTCGATTCGATCCCCACATAAAACTCTGGCACAAGTTATACAATATAGGGATTAGCGCCAAAATGGTTAGGGTGCTTAAAGCCTTTTACGATTCAGCTAAATCGTCTATTCTATGTGCGGGTGGCTCTACCGACCGAGTCAGGGTGACCGAGGGGGTCCTGCAGGGAGAAATTTTGAGTCCTCTGCTCTTTATTACGTATATCTCCGACATCGTGCCATATTTTCGTGAACAAGGCTTAAGAGGAATCGACTACGCATCAACATACGACCTCATGATGCTTCTCTTCGCTGACGATCTGGCGATTTTCGCGTATTCCCCTGCTGACCTTAGAATGAAACTGAGGACGCTAGAGTCATTTTGCAATCTGAACAACCTTGTAGTCATCCTATCTAAGACTAAAATTATAGTATTTTGAAGAGGCGGCCCTCTAGACGCCTTTTCTAGAAATGTTTGCTACGCAAACCAGCAGGTGGAAGTTGCGGCCACGTATCCTTACCTAGGATCAATCGTCTCCTCTTCGGCGAGTGGGCTGAAGGCGGCTGAAAACGCTATAGCAAGGACTCGCCAAGCCACTGCGGCGGTCTTGGCTATAATGGCTTCAGCTAGATGTGATTCGAGCAGTGCTGCCCTAAAACTCTACGGTGCTTCCATTATATCTATCTTGTTGTATGCGGCTCCCTGCTGGGCCCTAGGCCATCTAAATTCTCTTGAATCGGTGCAGGTCGAGTTTTTTAAAAAATGGCTTAAGCTCCCTAAGTCGACACCGCCCTACCTTTTGCGTCTCGAATTGAGGCTTTATCCAATATCGGTCGAGATAGTGCGTAGAGCGTTAAATTTAGTACTTAAATATTTGCAGCAACCACCGGATAGTTTGAGGCGACTCGGATTAATAAGGCTTTATGAACTTAGTACCTGAGACAATGGTGTTTCGGCAATAAACTGGCTTACTCAGTTAAGGTTGGTCCTAGGCTCGCCTCTATACGAAAATCTTTGGGATGATTTTTCGGCAGCAAATTGGGAGTCCAAGGTGGCCTCCACTTGCGAAAGTTTTGCCTTCCTTCAGCATAATCGTGACCTTAAACGCTATTTGGAATCGGACTCGATCCAGATGCCTCTATATAGACAATTCACCGACGGACTGGCCTCTCTTGCTCCGGAACGTTGCCAGATATCCCACTTGCACCTAAAAATACAGTTGAGAACAGCCACTATATTCTCGCGTTCGTTTTATGTCGGTAGTACCTTCTACGCGTATAACCCGAATGAGCCATGCTCTATTTGTAACACGGGTGAAAAGGAGACTTTAATTCACATCTTGTGCAACTGTCCCCTTTCTACCCCTTCAAGATCCAGACTCCGTCGTAGAAGCATTTTGGCGAAATGTTCGGAAGAGAATATAGTGGCCTTTCTGCTACACTCTGCCGACCCTCGTGTGCTGAAAATCCTATTTGGATTTGTCAGCTCATGCTTCGCTAGGAGACAATTTCTCCTGGATTTATAGTTTCTCTCTCTATTGTACATTATGGCAATCACAGTCCAGTCGTTTTATAACATTAGGCGTAGTTTTTATCCTTGCTTTTTGATTGTATAGTCTCACTCGTCTGTAATTGTAATTGCGTGCGAGTTTGTTTTTACAAGAACAGTATATTATTTTTCAATTGCATAGTCTTATTCGTATGCACTTGAAATAGCGTGCGATTTTGTTTTTATAAGTTCAGTATATTGTTTTTTAACTGTATAGTCTTACTCGTCTGTAATTGTAATTGCGTGCGATTTTGTTTCATAAGTTCAGTATATTGTAAGCGTTGTGTACCATTTTTGTTCTAGTTATATTATTTTTTGGTGCACTCTACCCTCAAGAATTTTATGTAATTCACTTATGGGTCAATAAACTTATACTACTTACTACTATATTAGAGTTCCGTTATAGACGGTAAGTACAGCAGACGTGCGTTTCTGTGCTCCGTATTTATGTCAGTTATAGACTATTTATCGTCCTTTTTTTGGGAGTTTTTTGCACAGAAAATGACCTCCGGATCGTCTCGGACCCAGTTCGTAATGAGCTATTGAGTTGCCGAGTCTTTTATCCGGAATTTTTTGAGGTAACTTTTCTTCCTATCCGACGTGGTGACGGTTGAAAAATTTCGCCTGTGGTGACGTCACGCAGCTGTCAACACAACACGGAATAATTCTCCGGTTTGACAGCATTGGTCTTCAATCTGCCACTTACCGTTATCTTCTTCGGGTTTTCTACCATCATATCGGCATCTGAAGAGGACACGCTGCTCCCTATAAATGGTACATGACATCGCCAGTCCAACCGACATATGCAACGTGCTTCAACTGTCAAGATTTCTTCTCGAAGACGGAGTTATTTCTGAGATTCGCCTTTTTCTGGTCGTGTCTCGCCTGCATAACGGTGAGTTCGCTCCTTGCTTGTGTGCGGCCCACTACACTCTCAGCGTTCCCGAGTCGTGTTTACATCGACTGTATGTGTGTGTAAACCTCAAGGCGATTTATAACAGTAATCTGTTCGGTCGTATTGGTAGTCGTCCGTGTGTTCGTCTTTCGTCTGTATCGTCTGTAGTCGGTAAATCGTGTTTTTCAATTAAGCGTATACTTTCTATTACTCGCGGTAATACGCATAAAGTATTGTTTTTCTTGACCACAAGAGGTCAGAAGCTCTCGGCCGCGAGCGACTAATGTCAGCACCCAGTCCGCCCCGCAGCGAATCACAAGCGCTTGCCCTGCCTACGTCCTCTTCTAGTGACAGAGAGGTGGAGCGTACAACGACCATTTTGCGCCCGGCTGCCCTCATCGGCCGCCCCATAACAGCATCTAAGTGGAAAGCGCTTCGTACTAGCAGTTGCAGCGCTTTAGAAGATTTCGGTTTCAGTCTCGCCAAACGTAAGCGAGACGGCCTACCGGACTCGGACGACCCGAACGATCTTCAACCAACGAGGCAGAGAAAACTTATTGTTGCAGATCAAATCCAGCCGGAACAGCAGCCTATTGATTCTCCAACGATGTCTTCGTCCAATATACCGCTAACCCTGGAATCACTGCAGCAATCGTTGCTTACTGCGATCCAGTAACAACCTAATGCTCTTCAAGCGAGCATTGCTAATTGCACGAGTGAAATCGTAGCGGTCAAGTCTAAGGTGGACCAGATCAACTCTGATCTTTCATCACGCCTAGGCTGTCTACAGGAAAGAGTGGATATTCAGGAAACAACAATTAACACGCTTAAGACTAAACTTGAGGCTCAGGAAAAAATACTCAAGAGGAAGAACATCATCCTTACCGGGTTTGTGCCCGGTCCGGGTCCGCTAAGAAAGGAAATTTATAAATTCCTTTCTGCGAAGTTTCCACTGGAATCTTCGGTCGCCGCCGCGCGCCTAATCCGCATCAATCCTCCGACGTACCTGGCAGAGTTAATGCTGGAAGAGGACAAATACGTCATTATGTCGTCTAAGAAAACGGCACTCCAGTCCACAAACATCTTCATCAATCCGGACTATACAGATGGAGAACGCCTCAAGGCCTATAAGGTCAGAGTAGCTCGCCGCGCTGCCGCTTCTAGTGGCGCGTTATTCAAAAAAAAGGGCGATGCCATAGCCACCAATAGCGTATGGCTGAAATGGTCGGATGCGGACCAGGACTTCAATATTCCATGTCCTGAGCCGGTAATGGGGAGAAATTCGGCCTCGTTTCGCTCATCCTCTGCAAGTCGAGCGCAAGCCAGCTCTAGTAAAAAAAACGCAAATGCCTACGTAAGACCGTCATCCATGGACACCGACACGCTCTCATCATCCATAGAAACGGGTTTTTAATTTGTCCCCGTTCTTCGTCTTCTGTCAACGTTTCATCGTCATCGTCACCGGATGCAGTATCATCGCCTGTCTGCATTAAGTCGCCTATTCGTCAGAATTTATTAAAAATAGTTTTCTGGAACGCTCATGGTTTTTTTAACATTAAAAAGAATTGTTTTTATTCCGCACACAAAATTATGAACTTTTCAGAAACTTGGCGGGATCTCGAAATCCGCGCCGAGGATCTGCTTACTGATCATTCAGTGATTAATTCACCAGCCATCCGCACCAGTAATTTTGGCCGTTGTAGCGGAGGCCTTTTGTCTTTAATTGATCCTAACTCTAGTTTCACTCTGCTAAATTCGTCACCTCATTGGCTCTTTTATAAATTAAATATGAATCCGCTAGATTTAATTGTCGGCTCCTTTTATTTCTCTCCTCTCTCCGATTTAGAACCACTGCTCTCCTCCCTACAAATTATTCTAGACTCACTGAATGAACAGTTTCCAGACTCTATTTTCATCTTAGGAGGCGATTTTAACTGTCGAATGGGTCCGTCTGACCCATTAAGTGACGTAGCTCAAATTTTTCTCTGTGCGAGTTTGTAGACGATCCTATGACGTGAATCTCAACCAACGCGGAACCATTTTGTCCGATTTTATGTCCATAAACAATTTTGTTTTATTAAACGGTCGAACGTTAAGTGATTTTCCTGCGCATTATACTTTTCTCGGACAGAGGGGTTTCAGTGTTGTTGACCTTGTCTGGATCTCGATACCGCATGTTCATTATATTCACGATCTTGTGATAGGCGATGATCTTTATGGCTCTGACCATTTGCCAGTGTCAGTGGAACTCTATCTCTTCGAAGATAACTCTTCTTCGCAGACACCTGCTCAATGCTCTGTATTGCGTCGTGTGACTCGTTTTCAGAACCCCTCGGACGGGGCAACTAGTGCGTTTACATTATATCATGCGTTTCTCGCGGCCTCGTTTCAAAGCACTGTTTCTGCTGTTTGTAATGATCTCGACGAGTGCTATAACAATTTAACTGTAATGATTCGCAGCTCGGCGCTTTCTTCCGGCCTTTTAAAAGACTATGTTATTAGCAATAACCTCTCGCTGTTAGGATTCAGGAAAAAGTGGTTTGACAAGGAATGTCTTTCCGCTAAGAGGTCATTAGCTCGCACCCTGAGACATATGAGGGGGTCTGGATACAGCGCGGCCGTATTGGAAGAATTCAAGGAATCCCGTAGGTGTTTCTCAAATTTACTAGCTGCCAAAAAACTCTCTTACGACTCTAATATTGCCGACAGATTCGCGGAAGTCCGTAACTCAGCAGATTGTCTGCAGTACGCCAATTTCGTTCGAAACCTACACTACGCCATCAAGTGTCAGACGAAAACTGGAATGCGTTCTTCCGCGAGATCTTTCCGGAGATAGAATTGCCGCCCGTGCAGTATTTTGGTACTTTTGATCCCGCGCTGGACTCACCTTTCTCTGTGTCTGAACTTAGGGAAATTCTAAGGACCCTGAAGGTAGGAAAGGCCATTGGTCCAGATAAAATACCTGCGGAACTGTTTAAGCATATGGACGATCAATGTATTTCTCTCCTTCTTTCGCTCTTTAATAGAAGTTTTACGGCGGAAGCCCTCCCGTTAGGATGGGCTGATTCGACGATCTTTACTTTGTATAAGAAGGGCGCCCGTAACGATCCTTCTAACTACCGGTTAATCGCAATAACTAACGCACTAGCGAAAATTTTTTCACAGATCCTATGTACACGCCTGTCCAAGTGGGCTACGCAGAGAGACATCCTACCGGAGGAACAATCCGGCTTTCGCGGTGGGAGAGGGACGGAGGATAATATCTTCTGCCTTCTCGCCTCCGCGCAGGTCGTTTTGAGGCGCCGGAACGCGAAACTTTATAGCCTTTTTGAGGACTTTAAGAGAGCCTTTGATTCCGTCCCTCACGATCTGCTATGGCGAAAGATACTTGGACTAGGTGTTAGCGCAAAATTCGTCAGGGTGCTTAGTGCGCTTTATCGCTCTGCGTCAGTGCTGTATAACAAGGAAAACGGGGAAACGTCGCGATTTAACGTAACGGTAGGCGTACTTCAAGGCGAAATTCTGAGTCCGTTGTTGTTTATATTATATTTGTCAGACATAGTTACTTTTTTTCGAGACAATAAGGTACGCGGAGTGGATGTTACCAGATCCACGGATCTGCTAATGCTCCTCTATGCCGATGACCTTACCATTCTTGATTTTTCCCCCTCAGACCTTCGCCGTAAGCTTAAAATCCTCTCTGACTACTGATCGATTAACCGGCTCACTGTAAATGTCGAGAAAACTAAGATAATCTGTTTCAGAAGGGCCGGTCCGCTCGATCAGTTCTCAAGAGGCTTTCTTTTCAATAATATTCCAGTCGAAGTAAAAAGCGTCTACAGGTTTTTAGGTATAGTGTTTTCATCATCAACGTCAGGCCTTCAGCCCTCCGAGGACGCCGTTACTCGAACAAGGGCCGCAGCAGCCGCGTCCCTAGCCGTAATAAATTCCGCTAAAATCGACGCATGGGACGCATACTGGAAACTGTACAAAGCTATGGTTACATCGGTACTATTATACGCGGCTCCGTTTTGGGCTCTCCGCCACTTGGATAGGCTGGAGTCGGTGCAAATCGACTTTTTCAAAAGACTTCTCCATTTGCCAAGAAACACCCCGGCTTATATAATACGATTAGAACTCGGTATCACTCCGATTGCGGTTGAGATACTAAATCGATCGATAAAATGGGTAATTAAGACCCTCCCACTTCCCGACTCAAGGCTGCCCAAGATTTTACTTATTCGCTTAAGAGAATTATCCGTGATATCTCCAGAAGAGCCCCGTAACTGGCTCACGCAGCTTTTCTCGCTCTTGGATGAAGCGGAGGTTGATGTCCTGCGGGGCAGCTTTGACGCTGAGTCCTGGGCGAGCGTTGGTCCGCGACTAATTGCTAAATATGCAGATTCTTGCAGAGCTAAAGATTTGGCAAGATATTTTAACTCCGAAAATATTCAGCTACCACTCTACCGTCAGCTCAGCGACTCGTCGTATACGCTCTATCCGCCTCGTCTGCCTCTCCCTTATCTAAGAGTAAGAGCTCAGCTCAGATTAACGACAGTCTTCACGCGTTCGCTTTCTCTCGCCGGTATGCGTCTCATCTATAATCCCCAATCACCATGCTCGTTATGTAATATGAATGTCCCCGATTCTCTATGTCACATTTTTACGGAATGCCCCCTACTCGCACCAGTGAGACGTGATTTTGTTGCTAATGTATCCGCGTGTTCTCCGAATAACATTTTTTGTACTCTGATCTGTAAACCTGACCTTTTCTCAGCGAAAACGTTATGTAAATTCATAACAGCAATACTCGTGCGAAGACAATTCTTGTCTGGTGACTAGTTCTAGTTTTACTAAATGTACTGCGCTTTTACTCTGTTTTATTCTTATCTTTTTCTGTTCTTTTTTTAATATTTTATATTCCCTGCGTTTTGCGTTTAGTTTATGGTTTTTATCTTTGTATCTGCGAATTAAGTTTTCGGTCTATTCCGGAACTCACATCACCTCTCAACAGGTTGTACCCCATAAGAGAGTAATAAAATACAATACAAAACTACTATATTAACTTATCCTAACATTTTACAAAATATATTTTAATATTATAAATTATTCGGGTTCCTTATTGCCTGGTAACTTTCGTTCTGATCCCGATCCCTCTCCGCGGTCGCGGATACATTTTTTCTGCGTACTGACGCCGGTCAGGGCTAATAGTTTTCTTTTTTTTAAACTTATCAATTTGCCGTTCTGGCAGAATTTAATTTCTTTTAGACAGATAATAGTTAACGTGGCATATAAGACGTAAAGAAACGTTCCATGGCGCCCTACGTGTAAGAAACCGGGTAAAAATTTTAAAAATTAAAGTCGTTTAATTTTTGAACGACTTATCGGCGAAAGTAACAGGCAGTTCACCGAAGTCCTCGCGTGTTTATGTTTACATCGGTCAACGTAATACAAGGCGAATAAATCATTTGTTTTCTAAAAATAATATAACTTTATTAATAGATATTAGAAAATACGAAATAAATTTTCAAATACAAAAGGAAAAATAAAGTAAAAAATATTGTAGCTCATCTCCATTGCCCAATAAATTTATTTTACGTTTAATATAGGTGTTGTTAGTGCACTTGTGTATTTGTGTATATTGATTGAATTTTATTTTTAAATTCTAAATACGATGTGTCTGTATATTCGATTTTATGTGTAGTGTGTTATTAATTTATTATATTTCTTTTACATTATTTATTTTAAATTTGTTTATTTTTAGAAGAAATGTGATACAGTTTTTTTATTTAATATTTATTTATTTATGCATAACATTATTTTTTGTTATATGTAGATTTTAATAATTTTTAGGTTTTTGTGTTTAATTATTACGACAGGTTATATATTTATTTTGATTTAAATTGATTTTAATACTTACGTTTGTTTGTGTTTTTGTTAGTTTTTTTATAAATTAGTTGATATTTTATTTATTTTCTTTATTTATTTATTTTATTTATTTATTTTATTTTAATTATTTATTTCATTGTATTTATTGACGTCAATTGTTTTTTACTTTCTTTTTTTCCTCTCATTTGGTGTACATTAACTGAATTTTAATTTTTATTTAATCGTATTTTATTTTATGGTCGTTAATTTTTGTACATTTTTCTATTTATTGATTTTACATTGTAGTTATTTAGTTATTGTAGATTATTTATTTGATTGCGGTTATTTAATTTATTAATTGTATCATTATTAACAGATTTGGAAAACAATTTAATTTTAATTTATTTAAAAGATTTTTTTTTTCTTTCCCTCTCAATTAACATTTTTTTTTACACAAGGTGACACAGATTTTTTTTTTTGGTGTGTGATCTAGTTATTTATTTATTTAGTTGTTCTTTTTTTTTATGTTGAAATTGGGCAATGATAGGTAAAATTAGTAAATTGAAGAAAATATGAATGAAATGAATGCGTACTATAATTAAAAATTTATTTATTTTGTACTGTATTAAATAATTTTGTGAAATGGCTCTTCCGGAAAATGCGAACCGCGATTCGTTGCGACCTTTAGAGGACTGGGTCTTCGGTCTCATGGAAAATGATTTAAGGCGGGCATTGGATGAACTCCAGTTGAATGCTTCCGGAACGCCGTTTATTCGAATGGAAAGACTTTTCCAGCGCAGTACAAGGCAATTATTCCGAAACGGATTTTGTGCCAAATGAGGGAGCGGAAAATTCGGACGTTTTGTGGACGCGACGTGATACGCTGCGATTAGTGTTCTTAGAACGAACGGGTTTAGTCGGTGAAAATGGCAGCGTATCATCTGGTGAAGAATTTGATTCGAAAAATATTGACCCATGGACAACGGACAGTCCGGGAAGATCGTCGCAATTTCACCAAGTCCGGGCAAATATCGAGGCGCGTTTTTCACCGATCGCGACAATACCGGTGACGACAGCACCTAGTGCAACGGTCGCGACAACTGCAACAACGTTCGCAACCAGGTGTTAGAATTTCGAATGATCCGGATCATATATCGGAATACAATCCGCCAGCAGAGGTCGAACAAGGTCGAAACGAAATGCTCGCAGAAATTTTAGCAGCTTTTGACAAAGCTGAAACGCGGACTAAATCGCTGGAGGAAGGAGGAAAGTCGTCGAGAAAACGCGGAACTCAGAAAAAAATGTGCTCAATTTGACGCGAATAAACGTGAAATGCCACAGGAAAAGAATAATGTTTTTCGGCGAACGAAAACGTCAAACAGCAAAGCTAATTTTCGCGACACGTTCAACGTCAATTACTTTCAAAAAGTCGTAATTCGCGAAGCAAACGATGGCGCTTCGGTACCGGACCGAAAAGTTCTCGGTTCTAGTCGATATGTCGATCCTAGGGGGAGGGGGAATGCCAGTCGTTCCCTTCCCGAATTTAGCGAATCAATGATGCCGCGAAATCGTGACGTGGGCGAGATTGTGCGACGCTGGGGAATTAAATTTTCTGGGGCCAAGGGCCAAAGTGTGGAAGAATTCCTCATCCGAATTAAAGAATGCCGCGCGTTAGCTATCCTTAGCGAAAGAGAAATGCTATTAGCAATGCCGCATTTAATGTGCGACGTGGCGCTGCAATGGTGCCGCCTATCTCAGACGGGTTGGCGAACGTGGCAGGATTTTTGTGTCTCGGTACGGCGTTGTTATGGAGCCGATTGCAATTTGCAACAATGACTAATTCATGAGGCAGAAGCCAGAACGCAAGGACCAGATGAATCCGTTCGTGATTATGTAATTTGTTTGCTGACAATTTTACGACGTTGGGTTCCACAGCCTTCAGGAGAAAGCCAGATAGATTTACTGTATCGAAATTTAAGACCTGACATCCAATGTGCTGTGAGAAGAGAGGAAGTGCACACGTGTGATCAGCTACTAATGCGGGCTATGGAAGTGGAGAGACTTGCTGATATGCGGCAAAGATACAAACCTCTCCCTCCAGTAGAAGCTAGTCTGATGCCTGAAGTAGCCTATAAACCACTAAAGGCACAACAGGCAGGCAAAAAAGCTCAGATAACCGCAGTGTCAACGATAGCAGCTAAAGAACAAACAGCTGGAACCACGAAGGCAGCAGTAGTCCCCAGCGTCACTACCACGCTCACAGCCAAAGATATAGCAGATATAGTTAAAACATTGGTTTCGGAGCATTCCGAAGAGTGGCAGCGTCAAAACGCGGAACTATGGAAACCCCGGTCAGATGTTGCTCAATCGTCGCGCCGAGCGCCTAATTGGCCGAGGGACCGAATTCCGTCCGAGTTTTATAATCGCGATCGCGCATCCGCGTCGAGCCAACCGCGTTCAGGAAGTTCGTCAAAATCCAACAGATCACCGCGGCGGATTGAATGTTGGAAGTGACAGCTACCAGGCTATAGGACATATAATTGTCCCAGATGTGCGGGAAAAGGCAACGGGAGCGAAGAAGAGAGGTCCTCAGCGCCCTCGAGAATACCCAGACCTCGATCTTCGCTAAAAATTCAAAACGACCAGAATGGTCGCAACAACGGTGGCCAATCGCGGGTATGGAAGAAAATAGCCAATCGCCGCCAGGGCCTCAAAAGTCCATAAGCAGAAAATATCTTCGATAGTCGCTTAAAGTGGATGTTGCCGGATTTCGCTTAAAAGCGCTGTTCGACCCAGGAGCAGCCAGGACGGTAATGGGTCCGGTCGGTGTCCAGATCGCCACAATCTGCAGCGAAATGCTCCAGCCTTTTCGTGAGGAAGTTCGTGTCGCTGATGGACGGTCATCTCACGTAACTGGAGTTGCAACGCTTCCAATTGCAATAGAGGGAGTAACAAAAAGGCTACCAGTACTAGTAAAGCCTAATTTAGAAGCGGATTGCCTATTAGGCGCAGATTTTGCACGGGAATTCAACGCCATTTTACATCCACGCAATAACCACATTAGGAGTGAAGGGCTGAATGAACCAGTAGTAGCAGAAGTTGCAGCGCTTTCAACGGAGAATTCCGAAAAGGCACAAGTAGGTTTGGCCAAACTATCCACATCTCAAAAGCAAGAATTGACTAAAATGTTGGATAGGGTATTGCCTCATGGTTCGGAAAGCATAGGCTGTACTACGCTCATTGAGCATGACATCGATGTAGGATCCGCCAAAGCGATTAAACAAAAATATTATCTGGTTTCTCCAAAGGTGGAAGAAGTCATGCATGAGCATGTAAGAGAGATGCTGTCAGCAGGAATTGATGAACCGTCCACTAGTAGTTGGTCTAGTCCGGTCGTACTTGTAAAGAAGAAGGATGGCTCTTTACGATTTTGTATCGACTTTCGGAAAGTCAACGCGGTTTCGCAGGTAGATGCTTATCCACTTCCTTATATGGATGACATCCTGCGTAAGCTACAAAGAGCCAAATATATATAACGACCCTGGACCTGAAGAGCGCATATCATCAAATAAAGATGCGTAAAGCCGCAAGGCCGATCACGGCTTTCACAGTACCAGGGATGGGACTCTTTCAGTTCGTCCGGATGCCTTTTGGCTTATCAGCAGCTCCAGCCACTTTTCAACGGCTACTTGATAGTCTCATTGGTCCCGAACTGGAGCCACATGCATTTTGCTATCTGGACGATATCATCATCGCCTCAGAGACATTTGCAGATCATTTGCATTGACTCGAAAAAGTCCTTAAAAAGATTCAAGCTGCGGGATTAACTATTAGCCGCAAAAAGAGTTTATTTTGTCAAAGCAAGGCTAAATATTTAGGGGTGCTGGTAAATGAAACCGGTTTCCGTCCATATCCGGATAAAATTGCACCCATATTAAATTACCCGCAGCCAAAGAAACTCAAACAAGTACGCCGATTCCTAGGTATGGCTTCCTGGTACAGGAAATTTCTGGAAGGCTTCGCTACTCTAGCAGAACCGCTAACGAAGCTGACTAGGAAAGATGTCCGGTTTCAATGGTCGGACGTACAACAGCAAGCTTTTGAGTGCTTAAAGAGCCTAATTGCTTCAGCTCCTGTACTTCAGAGACCAGATTTCTCTAAGGAATTCACCATTGAGACAGACGCCAGTGATACGGGCTTAGGTGCTGTTCTTGTACAAGATATTGATGGATTAGAACGCGTTATAGGTTTCGCAAGCCGCGTACTAAGTTCCGCTGAACGGAACTATTCCGTCACTGAACGGGAATGTTTAGCCGTTATTTGGGCGATAGAAAAGTATAGGCCATATGTTGAAGGCTATAGATTTAAAGTAATCACAGGTCACAGTAGCCTGAAGTGGCTTTGCAACTTGCATAACCCAACAGGGCTTCTTGCTCGTTGGACACTAAAATTGCAAGGCTATAATTATCATATAGAACATCGAAAGGTCTCGTTGCACAGTGTGCCAGATGCGTTATCTCGCATTTACGAAGATGCTGAAGATATACCGCTGGCAACTTTGGATTTAAATGAAGGAACTAAAGATGAATGGTATAAGGTTCAAAAGCTAAAGGTTATTCAACGACCGTATGAGTGCCATGATTGGAAGATGCTGGGAGGCCGTCTTTACGTATACCGTCCGGATATGAAAATTGAAGAAGTTCTTTCAGACGAAGATGGCTGAAAGCTGGTGTTGCCTAAGGAGCAACGACGAACCGTGTTGGCCGAATGTCATGAAGAGCCAACGGCTGGACACATGGGTCAATTAAAGACACGAGAACGTGTGCAATTGTACTATTATTGGCCTACCATCCGGCGTGATGTTCGACGTTTCGTCAAAAATTGCAAAATTTGCCAACAATGCAAAGTCTTGCAGTCAGCTCCCGCCGGCTTGTTAGGAACACGTCACCTCAATCAGCCAGGACAAATAATATCAGGAGACATTACGGGTCCGCTGCTGAGAACTGGAAGAGGCTACGAGTATATTTGCGATTGCGATATCGCTGTTGCTATTTGGCGCTCCAAAAACATTTCTATCTGATCGTGGGTCGGAGTTCAGGAATAAAGTAATGGATAAATTTCTACGAGAAGCGGGAATCGCCCAGGAGAACACTCCACCGTATCATCCTCAGGCGAATCCTGTCGAACGTGTCAATCGCACAGTAAAGACAATGATTATGGCATTTATCAACATATTACAATGCTAAGCATCGTGATGTGCAGTATAAGATTGGAGCACGAGTTTGGAAGAGAAACCGGATCTTGTCCTCAGCATCTCAGGGTATTACTGCCAAACTGGCTCCTAAATATGTAGGGCCATACACCATTGTTGGTCGACCTGGTGCAAATATATATGACTTAGAACATGCCAAAGGTCAGCCATATGGGCCCATGCATGAAGGGGATCTTAAGCCTTATGAAGAAATGGCCGCAGATCCAGATGAAATTCGGCCTATGCCAGAAGAGGCGACAAGAGCCGAAGAAGCTGCAAGAGCTGAAGATTCTTCATCTAAGAGCAACGAGTCGTCATCAGAAGAAGAAACTGTCGGCCCAGTCCTCCGCGAGCATAAAACACGTATATCGACGGATAAAACTGTTAACGCGAACGATAAACGCGGGCGGCTTCGTACGACACGCGTATGCGTACATCGCGAAGGAACGCCGGGGCCGGACCCCGGCGGAGCACGAAATAGTTGTTCGGATGAGCCATTACTTATGATTAGAAAACGCGGAAGATCAAAAGGGTCAAAGGCAAAGCTTGCCCAATCGAGTAATGTAGAAATTAAGTTAGGTAGAACACGAGCACAAACCCGGATATAAAACCCTTAACCCTCTTACCTCCTTTTATCTAGGAGGCAACAATCTGATCCAGTGATAGAAGAACCCGAGGAGGGACTGGCCGTCATGTTAGTCTCAAAACCGGCCGTGGAGATCGTCGAGGAGGCAGCATCATTTGCGGTAGCCACTAATCAGCCTAGCGACCAAGAACTGGCCCGATACCGATTCTTCTGGGAACCGATACGGGCAAAGATTGAAGAACAGCGAAGTCGACGCAAACAGCTGCGAGCAGATGAAGAAGAAATATTTGCTCACTACGATTGGCTGGTGGAGCAATTTGAAGCCTCTTTTCAGGCGGTAGCTGGAGAGCGGTATACGCGCCTTCTGGCCAATTATCGGGCTGACCTCCAAGAAGCGGAGCAATCACGCCAGCAAGCAGCGGCCAAACGTAGGAGGGTAACCACTCTAGCTGAACACCAGCAGGAGCTGCAACAACAATTCTCCGTCATGCGGAACCGCGCAGTACAAAAGCTCCAACAAGCACAAAAGGATCAACTAGCGGCGAGGGAAGCGGCAATAGCCGAACTAAATAAAGCTGAGGAATACGGCACTCAGCTACGAGAGGTGATGCGACGAATCGCCTTGGAACAAGGCGACGACCCCCGCGAAGCCATGAGAGCAGTCAGAAGCTGCTACGTTTGTAGACACCCTAATGTGGTACGGGGTGATGAGTGCCCTGATAGACATTAACACCATTTGGTGCCACAAGCGGCCTATCGGCATTATGCGAATAACGCAACATACAATGGTGTACAAACGCCAAAGTGGCCTTAGATGTACATTTGAACACCTAATAAAATTTATAGTTTAAATAAATTGATATTTTTCTTTTCGTATATATTCCGTTTTTTAGGATTAGTTAGGAGACTTTCTCTGTTTCAGATATTGTTTTTATTTTATTTTTCCTGTTTGCCGAAATGGAGAGATTTTGGAGAGCTGGTACGCCCAAGCTACCCAGCGTCTGGGGGAGGAGAGCTGTAACGTTCACGAGAACTTTACAGACCTCCTTCGGGCCGTTTCCAAATAATGTATTATTTTTTTTTATATAGCTAATTAGAATAACAATAATTTGTTTTAGCGTATATAGAGCACGAGACAAGGCAATTCAACACTGTGCGTAGAGAGAAAGAGAGAGAGAAGCCGCGAACGTACCCTCTAATAGGTCCGCGAAATCACGTGATGCGCAAAACTGTCCCTTCACGGTTAATTACCGAAAGTACAGGCAGATGAGCGACGAACACACTAGGTATCGGCTCTTTAATAGCGACACGCGTCTTTTATTTTGTTTTTCTGGCAGACCTTTGCGAAAGCCACGTCACAGTAAAAACTTGTGTAACGATTGTGCCACTATTGTGCAGATTTAGGACTGTCGTAAGGATTACAAACGGATTTCCCGAAACATGTAAGTACCGGCATCCGATAAGTCTCTCTCTCGCGGGAAATTCGCCTCCTATCTCGTCTCGTCGTTTGTTTCTTTTTGTAATATTAACTTATCCTAACATTTTACAAAATATATTTTTATATTATAAATTATTCGGGTTCCTTATTGCCTGGTAACTTTCGTTCTGATCCCGATCCCTCTCCGCGGTCGCGGATACATTTCTTCTGCGTACTGACGCCGGTCAGGGCTAATAGTTTTCTTTTTTTTTAAACTTATCAATTTGCCGTTCTGGCAGAATTTAATTTCTTTTAGACAGATAATAGTTAACGTGGTATATAAGACGTAAAGAAACGTTCCAGGGTACATTTTCAACTGACAAATAATTTTGTGCTACTTTCCCTTCTTCAATAATGCATTTTTCCGTATAGGGTGGGTTTTTTCCATTGAGAGTTGAAGCACATAATTCGGCATGAGTCTTATAGGTTAATAAATGACTCAAGGGTACGTTTTCAACTATAAAAGAATTTTGTGCTACTTTAACTTCTTCAATAATGCATTTTTCCGTTGTGGGTGGGTTTTTTTTCCAATGAGGGTTGGAGCACAAAATTCGATATTAGTATTATTGGTTAATAAATGACTCAAGCGTACGCGTTCATCTATAAAATAATTTTTTGCTACTTTCCCTTCTTAAATAATGAATTTCTTCCCTTAAGGGCGGGTTTTATCAAATAAGCATTGGAGCATAAAATTCGGTATTAGTCTTATTGGTTGATAAATAACTCATGCGTTGATATACGAATAAATAATAATACGAATAAATAGTAATAATACGTTGATATATGAATAAATAACTCATTGTCATTTTCAACTGACAAGTAATTTCGTGCTACTTTCCCTTCTTTAAAAATGCATTTTTCCGTTGAGGGTGGGTTTTTCCAATGACAGTTAAAGCACAAAATTCGGTATTATTCTTGTAGGTTAATAAATGTGTCAAGGGTACGTTTTCAACTATAAAATAATTTTGTGCTAGTTTCACAACTAATAAAATTTTACTAAATTGAATTTGCCAAAAACAAATTACGAAAGAAAATTAAATTTTGCAAATGAATCAGTACTTATTTATTTTGTATGAGTAATAATTTTTAGTAATTAAATTAGAGGACACTTTTAATTGCTACATCAGTACTTATACCCAAATTATACTATTAATATTTATCGACTTCAAACTCATGTTTTCCTCTCAGCCTACTGGTCTGCTACCGGGGGTCTAGGTAGCGAAGCTCGTGGGTAGAATGTCGCAAACAATGACCGCACTTGTAAAGTGGTGTTGAAGTTTTGAACGCTCGATCGGTTTAAGTGCCGTAATTGTTTCGAGGCTCTTTTTTTATTGTTGATATCGTTACAGAGATGCAAAAGACAAATTATGATCGTATGTAAAAAAATTTAAAACCCATGGAACGTTCCCATATGACCCTCATAAGGTGAAAATTGACATAAATTAACACTTAACTGTCGTAACTTTTCTAAGGTTTTTTTTTTAATTGATGACATCGTTAGAGAGATGCAAAAAAAGAGTTATGATCGTATTTAAAACAATTTTAAACCCATGGAACGTTCCCATATGACCCCCATAAAAAAAAAGAGGCTCAGAAAAGTTGCGGAAGTTAAGCGGTAATTTACGTAATTTATGTTTATTTTCACCTTATGGGGGTTATATGGGAACATTCCATGGGTTTAAAATTTTAATAAATTTGCATACTGTTGAGCATCTACAGACTTTCTATGTTCTCTCTTCTTCAATATTTTGGTCCTTTTTAAGTCAACTTCGCCAATTGCCGTTAGACGTAACTTTCTTTGATCGAGAAGAAACTGCTTTTCAATTGGTGGAACCTTTTTAGACTTATCTAAACAGTAACAAGAGCTTTCGTGAAGTTTATTATCATTGATTGAACATTTATAGAAACCAATATCAAACAATTTATTTGATTTAACAACAAATCTGGGCAGGCGCTGAGCAGCGAGACACCATGCCCGCACCAAAATTACAGTTTTAGTTCCATGTTACATAATATACTATTTTAGCAAACTGCGTGACGCACCTAGTATTGGCCAGGTGAATGAACTTCAAGTGGAAGTCATGTTTATTGCAAATACTTGAAAGCAAATTCAGGCACAATGCCGAACGGCTCGAGTAGTTTAGATAAAAACGAAAACAAGAACAAGATGAACGCAATGACTACAATGTACATATCGTATTTTATAAACATACATTGGGAGAACTAAAGATCGAACTTGTCTCTTCTCCCACATCTACTGTCAGCGATAAGTTCCCTCATATAGTAAATCGCGCGTGATTTCGCTTACGAGAAATATCTTGGCCACCTAGCGCACTCGCCGATCATTAATTTATCTACCCATAATTTATGATATTCACATTGAAAAAGAGCAAGTAATGGTTCGGAGTTAGTGTCTCAAATACGGCACGAACAGAGTAAAAAGTGTTTATATAAAGGAGATCTGCCAGTCATGCAAACAGTTTCTTCGAGAAACTCTAGGCGGTGCCCCAATCCGCAAATGAGGTCGTGGCACGTTTAGTTGAAGTACGGATCTAATGAGTGGAAAACATTGAGTAACTGCTTGCTGCGAAATTCGCCAGGAAGACAAGGCATATCATGAATATGGACCTGGTCTCTTTCGTCATAACAGTCGACATTCACATTGCCGATATTTGAACTAAATCTTTCACTACTTTACTTTTGGATTTGAGCGACACCTAGCTTCCCACAGAAGTAATTTAAATTTATTTTATATGCTCTGCTCATCTTATTCTTTCGTGGTATTTTTTCAGTATACACCAGAAAAATCAGTACAGATGTCAACAATTTATATCATTTTCTACATATTATCATGTAAATTATATACCTTACCCGTTGGGTATGCAACCAATTT
Organism: Trichopria drosophilae; assembly: GCA_030407085.1. Classification (NCBI taxonomy): domain Eukaryota; kingdom Metazoa; phylum Arthropoda; class Insecta; order Hymenoptera; family Diapriidae; genus Trichopria; species Trichopria drosophilae. Next base: position 119,867,902 of record CM059583.1, read on the forward strand.
TGGGATTGGAAGAGCTACACATGAAGCTAATAATAGAGAGATAAAGTGTCCGACTTTTGATGGACTGATATACATTTTCTTACTCCGTAAATTCCACTTGTAAAATTAAACAAAAATTTACCATTTTCAACTTTACACAGACGGTACCTTTTCTTTTCCGTAATGATGTATCTCTTTGTTGATAATTTGGATAGTGTGAAATAGTATTTTAATGAAGTTTTTAAACCAAGTATGCTCATAAATTGGATAGAATATACCAGTACCCTCTACATACCAATTTTCACGCTAATTTTGAGCATTCAAGTACTCGGCGGGGATAGTAAATTTTATCCGATCGGGTTCAACATTCGGGCCCTTTCATGTTATGGGGAACCACAACTTTTCCACACCCCGTCGAATCCGAACTCTTAATTTTGTGTTTTTCGGTACACCCTATTCTACGTGCTAGCAGGGAAATGTAACCGTGTAAACATTTAATAAAATATACTGGTGATCATTAAGGAAGCATTCTTAATTAACATTGACTAACCTTACCGACGCGTAAATACTAGCAGAATAACCACGCAATAATTATAATTATAAATAAACGTTATTTCCATGTTGTAAGACTTGGACATTCAATGAAAACAAGCAACAAAAAAATCAAATAACGGAGCTAAAGGAAAACCCCGGGATTCACGGTGAAAAACTAGACCCCACGAGGCTTACGAGAGTAAAATGGAAATTGAACCATAACAGTTCAGATAGGCGAATATCTGCAGAAATTAAATAATCTAGTCGCAGTCGTGAAAACCGCGGACGTGTCCGTTTTCGGACAGATTAGCCGTAATGAAGATCCTGGAGGAGGACATTAAGGACGACCGGGAACCAGTAACACATAGTGGATATTATTATATTATTATATTTTTGCTCCTCATTATCCGACAATTCAAGCACGAATACACTCAGAGAAATTTTCCGACATAGCGCTTCGATGCTCTCCTCACCTGCAGGCATGAAGCGTGTTACAATACGTCTTGTCTCTCTATACTCATAGATTAGAAAATCACAGGGATAGGGTAGGACGATGTTCCAATCGTAGCGTTCGAATTTTCACGGCTCAAAGCGTGAAAATCGAGATGCAACGCTTTGACTTGGATCTAAACGTATCGACATGATTCTCAACGGGTGGCGCTGCGAACCTCTCAGCCTGTACATACATATGTAGTATATAGTTCATGCCACACGATAGAACTGCCAACTGGCCTGTTTGTGTTGTGACAATTTGTTTAAAATATTTGCTTTCGTTTTATGCTTTTTAACAATTTATAACTTTAGGCTGGTTTTTGTCTCTATGACATTTTTCGTACGACATTAATTTCACAAGTGTCAAATTTCTCTTTGAAGTGAAGGTTTTATATATATGTGGGCGTACCTCCAGAACTTTTAAACTTTAGGTCGTCGTAAATTATGATACCTTAAAGACTGTAAAAATAGTTTTGCAATGTCATCATTATTGGATCATATATATTTCCGTTTTCTAATTTAGATTCTTCATTTTTAATCACCAACCCTAAAAATTCTTAGGGGTCATATTCAAGAAAGAAAGAAGAACATATAATTTTCCGAATCATTTGTTAATTACAATTACCATTTAACATTTTTCAAAAGTTAGTTGAGATTTATAATCAATGCCATTAGGAACCCCACTTTTTCTTAAAAATACAAAAATTTTTTCAAAAAATGTCCGCCATATGGGATTCGCTATTTTGAATTTCAGAATTCTGACCTCAAATTGGGAATCAGGGACCCAAAAAACCCCCAAAAACCAACTTATATGAAAATCCAACAACACGAAACAATTTGTAAAAATGAGTTACGAGGTGTTTTTTCTCTTATTTGAACAATACCAAAGTTGATAATAATAGTTTCAAAAATGTGCTTAAAAAAATAAAGTTTTCTAATACCCACAAGTTTAAAAATTCCAGAGATACGCCTATATATATGTACATGTCAATGTCAAGTTTAGATCGTTATTTAAATGCTCTATTCATTATAAGTCCAAAACGTTTCTCAGTCATCAATCTTAAAATAATTATAATATTTGACCACCGACATGAATGTCTAACGACATTATGTGTATATCAAAACATTTTATGTTATACAACTGATACTTTTATGATATATTTTTATACAAAATTGAAACAAATTATTTCTTTAGCAATTTTTGTTTGACCTGTAAATATCAATGAAAAACAAAATTTGTCTGTTTTAAAAAAAGCTACTATACTTTTCTACATTAAGTTGTAAAAAATTCAAAGAAATTAAAGTGAATTAAAAAACACATGTCCAAAATAATTTCGAATAGATTTTACGAAATTTAATTCTCTCTAGAAAATTAAATTTTTTATGGCTCAAATAAATTTTGTACACTTTTCAATCTAGCACCATTGTGGGTATACCACCCCTTAGAAGGTCATATGGAGATTTTCCCGTATACGCGACTAGTGTACCAGCAAACCGTTGACGCGTGAATTCCGAGCCCTGCGCCTTGGCGTCTATTGCTAGTTCATGTGATCGGCGTTCTAGGCTCTGCGTGTTGATTTTCATGGCTCAGAGCTGTGATAATCAAGATGAAGGCATTCGAAAGCTGTCCCATGCGCACGCTCGGAGTACCAAATGAGCGCGACGTGAACTTGTTCGACAATTCTACTCTGTACTGTGAAAATTTGGACAGAACATAACAAACTGTGGAGCTAAATTCAACAAAAATTCGAATAAACTGTATTTTTATTAAATACTATTTTTTTATTTTATTTTATTTTATTTTATTAATTACTATTTTTATTAAATAGAGTTCTCATCGATCGCTCGTACTTTTCGGTCGTGTTTACAATCGCTCCGAAATTGTTTACTTGTTTTGTTTGAATATACGATGTCATTAAGAATTATTCTGAATTTGGCGTTTAAGTGAGCTCGTTATATAATTATTTGTGGAATTTTCTCAAGATCTTCGCTTTTTAAATTTTTGACTGCAAGAGTCTATACGTCTTTGGATTTTAATTTTATGACTCAAGTGTGCAGCCACGTATTTCTCGAACTTTATTATTATCTAGTACAATCATTATTTCAGTGTATGTCTCAGTGTTTATTGTTGACATTATTCGATAGACCATTTATTTTGTACTTCGTGGGAACGTTACTGTTCAATTTTATTGTTAAACGTAATTGTGACAGTGTGCTTATTTACTGGCAAAGTTGTAATGCAGTTTAATAATTTTAATTAATACTATTTCATTAAATTATGACATGCAATGTTTATGTTGGAATAAGCCATGAATGCAGCATCAAAGCGTAAAGCTAAATATCTAAACTGTCATTCGGATTCTCTTTCGGAATCAGCTGTCTATTCGCCAATTAGCAAAAGACTCCTAACTCAGAAAATTCCATCTTGCTCGAGTTCTGCTAAAAGGAAATCGATTACATGCACTGGCTGTAACAAAATTGTAGTGAATCCAGTAAACTGCTGTTCCTGTGCTGCATATTTGCATTGTGGATGTGCCTTCAACTTGCCAAGTGGTCTCTTTTTGTCTTGTGCAGGGAAACGTGTGTATTTGTGTAAAGTCTGTGTCGTTGACGAAAAAGGAATTCCAGCGAGCATTAGAGGAGTCCCTGTAATTCAAGTTCAGTGTCAGGAGTCTAATTCGAAGATTGTGAAGCCAGCTACCACGAGTATTTCACATAACGATCCTGCTTCGCCGAAATACTGTGATTCGTCCGCGATTATGACCGAAGAAACAGAAAGCAATATGCTCTCAGTTATTCCGAATGACTCTTCCGAGTCTTCCATCTTTTTAGAGCTGAAAAGTTTCATTCAGAGATCTTTTGAGACTACTAACTCTAATCTGGAATCCATTAATTGCAAACTGTCTCAATTTTCTGTCCGAATGGATTCTGTGGAGGCGCAGCTGCATTCACTCTTATCTCTGAATGAGAAGGTCTCCTCAATAGACCAAAGAGTCTCTAATCTAGAAAAAACTGCTCAAGATCAAGGTGGAAATATTGAGGATTGCGTCGATGAAATTGAGGACAGAATTACTCGTTCCACAAATCTAATGGTTTATGGCATTCCGGAGGTGTCTCCTCCCAATGACCAGAATACGGACCTCGAACGCACCAAAGAAGCACTAGCCAATATTAACAATATTGATTTGACAGATATTTCAACAAAACGTATTGGCAAGTTATCTGCTAACAAACCTCGTCCTATAGTCGTCAATCTACACTCTCGTGATGAAGTTCTTCGTGTAGTAAAGAATCGAAATCTTCTTCCACAAGGTATTTCAGCCTCTACATATAAAACCGCTAAACAATGAGAGCATCTCTCTGCTCTAAGATCCGAAGCAGATGATTATAATAAAAATAACAATATTGACGCTAAAGTGATAAGATTTGTGAGAAACAAACCAGTTTTGATTTCGGTTCAAAAATCTTCTCTTCCGAACTTCGGAGCAGGCAATAATTTTCGTAAATAAAGATTTATTCAACAGCAGCAGCCTCCCTATTTTTTATCAAAATGTGCATTCGTTAAATAATACACTAAGTTATTTGAAATCAAACATTCATCAATTAACAATATTACCTGACATTTTGTTATTTACGGAAACATGGCTGAAACCTCATACTGGCGATTCTAAGTTGGGACTTTCGGATTATTCAATTTTTCGTCGTGACAGATGTTCTGAAGATTCATCGGCTACACGTGGTGGAGGGGTTTTAGCAGCTATCAAGAAATCGATTGACGTCACCCGATTACACTCTTCATTATCTTCTGAAGCTGTTTTTCTCCATTTAAAAGTAGACTCTACCAAGTTTATTCTCATTGTGGTTTACATTCCACCTGGGTCATCATTGGAAGTTTATGAAGAATTTGTCACCACTGTAGAAAATCTTACTTCACAGTATCCTGGCCAAGAATTCATTGTGTGTGGTGATTTTAATCTGCCGTATGTCCGGTGGACCAATAATCCACTCTCATTGAATGTAACTTGTTACCTTTCACCCGATCGCCAACGACGTGTAAACCTGTTTCTCCGATTCTTTTCTTACATGGGACATAGTCAACTTTTTGATGAACATCCAAGCAAAGGTTATTCGCTTGATTTATTGTTTGCATCAAGTACTTTTGTGCGTAATCTCGGACTTCAAGGTCAGGTGTTGCAAACGGACGAACATCACTCTGCGTCGTTTTTCGAAGTGTCGGTACCGTCTAATAATTGTATCCCAAATCGCGTTTTAATGTTCGATTTTTTCCGTGGCAATTATGATTGTATTGTATCCCTTTTTGAGAATACAGATTGGAATGCATTGTTTTGTGATGTTAATATGGAAGTTAGTTTAGATAATTTCTATTCAGTCCTCTATTCTGCTATTAATTTATTTATACCTCGTAAGAAAACTATTTCCAATTCGTATCCCCATTGGTTTTCAGCTGACCTTATAAAGTTTATTCACGAAAAGAAAATAGCACACGTTAAGTGGAAGTCTTCCCAGTTACTAAGCGATTACGTGGAATTTAAGCACTTGCGCTCAAAATGTATCAGGTTATCACGTTTGTTATATAAAGCGTATATTTCTGACTTAGAGACGGGCATTAATAAGAACATTAGAGCTTTTTGGAAATTTGTTAACAAATCAAATAAGAATTTCGGTCTACCTAGAAATATGTTCTGGAATGATATTCTAGCCTCAGACAGTCACAGTATAGCTGATTTATTTTCTAGTTATTTTTCTTCCGTCTATAAAGCGTCATCGTATTTTTGTCCTAACACTTTGTACGATGTCTGTGACATAAATTTTGACGTGATCACTATCAAGGCCGAAGAAGTGGAAGTTGCTCTAACTAGTCTGGATGGTAATGTTAATTCCGGTCCAGACCAGATACCTCCGTATTCTGTAAAAAGATGTGCGAAGGCGCTGGTCGAGCCCTTGTTGCTTCTCTTCAATAAATCCCTTCATTCCGGTGTATTTCCAGCTATGTGGAAATCTGCATTAATTCACCCAGTTTTTAAGACAGGTAATAATCAGGATATTTCCAATTATAGACCATATCTATTGTAAGTTGTTTTTCGAAAATTTTTGATTCTCTTATTGCGAAACATTTTTCCGATTTTATTTCCCGATTTATTGTTGAGGAGCAGCATGGGTTTATTAGGGGGCGCTCTACCGTCACAAACCTTTTGTTACATAGCGATTACATAATTTCGTCTTTTAAACAACAATATCAAGTCGATTCAGTATATGTAGACTTTTCGAAAGCTTTCGACTCGGTTAATCATAGTCGCCTTATGCAGAAGGTTTGGAATTCGGGGATCAGGGGTAAAATTTGTTCGTGGTTGAGGTCGTATTTGGTTGGCCGAACCCATACAGTGAGGATCTCTGGAGCTATATCCGATTCTATCACGGTCACGTCGGGAGTTCCTCAGGGATCGCACCTCGGTCCCTTGTTATTTATTTTGTTTATAAACGATCTGCCTGCATGTCTCAGATCAGCGAAATGTTTAATTTACGCGGATGACATTAAGCTCTATTATAGAATCATAACTCCAATGGATGCTTCTAAACTTCAAATAGACGTCAGTAATTTGTTTAAGTGGTCTGTTGAAAACGATTTACCTGTAAATTTAAAAAAGTGTAAATTAATTACTTTCTTTAGAGGTAGATCTCCACTGGTGTACAATTACATTCTTAATGGTACACCATTAATTTCAGTCGAATCCATCTTGGATTTAGGAGTTCGTTTCGATAGATCTTTTAGTTTTTCGGGTCATATCGACTCTATTATCGTGAAAGCTCTTAGAATAACTGGGTTTATTAAAAGGTGTACTTTTGATTTTCGTAAACCAGAGACCATTTTATATTTGTTTAAAACACTCGTGATGCCTATATTAACCTATGCGTCTGTTATCTGGTCTCCTTACACCCAGATTATGTTCAACCAACTTGAAGCTGTTCAGCATAAAATATTACGATATATTTCTTTTAAAACTGACAGTCCAATGGGTTATATTAATCATAATTATGAACCAATTATGCAGACATTTAATTTGATGTCAATACG